>JAHWFO010004499.1:6659240-6701640 GCA_023313115.1 Rhysida immarginata
ATGTTCATATGACAAAAAATACTTCTAAGGACCTCTTCTATCATCTCCCAAAAAATCTGTACTCAATTCAAAAACACCCTGTATAAAATATATTAATATAACCTTAGCAGTAATATTATAATAGTTTGTGGCACAGCAGATCCAAACATTTCCTAAAAATATATATGAAAAGTTTGGATCTGCTGTGCCACCAAACAAGCCAGGTAAAAACCCAAGGTAACATAATTTCTAATTTTTGATTTGTTGTGTGCTCTGCAAAGCAGAGCTCAAAAAATTCTTCTATAGACTCATTATATTGCTTCCCTCCACGGCAATCTTTAGTAAAAGGCGAAAGATTGTCACGTAATTTTTGAAGGGAAGCCTGAGTAAATGTACTCAAAATAGCTGAAGATTGAGGTAGTGGATCTCTATTATCTCTGCATTATGAATGGGACGTCAGTTTATTTAAGTCAGATTATTAAAAACAGTCGAGGGATTATGTCAAATTTCTATATTCACAAAAAAACAAGAAAATAATTTCAATTTGTAATATAGTTAGATATATCAAAGAATAAAATCTTCCGGTTTATATATTTAATAATATATCTGTTCGCGCTATAATTGACGACGCGGGTTCAAATCCGACTATGAGGATATAATTGTTTGGTTTTTTTTCCTTTATATAATTTTTTCGTTGTATTGACATCTGTTTTCACGTTATATAATGATTTTCTTCTATTTAAATCTAGCTTTACGGCCTCTTTGTCAATAAAGTAAAACTTCGATTTTTCTCGTCACTTGATTACTCGAAACGCTTTATTATCTGTTAATTGGTTAATAGAGCATCCATAAGTGGTATGTTCAATTTCTGAAAACTGAAGGCTTTGTAAGCATTTCTGCTCTCGGACTGGTAACAGCAGACATGCTGAAAGGAGTTTAGGATGAGATTGACTATCGTCTTGATACTGTCCGGGTGACTCGAGGGAGAGCAGAAATGTTTACAAAGACATCCAGTTTCCAGAAATTGATCATACCACTTACGGATGCTTTTGTTATTAAGGCAGTCTTTATGAAATTGCCTACGAAATGCCCGCTGGGCTAAAAAATTTGTTTGCATACTCCAAGACGCAATATGGCTTTTCATTCACAGCCGCCATTTTTACTTTTATCGCGACACAAGCACCACAACAGCCTCCAAGTTTAAAAAAATTTGAGTTTTCCTGCATTTTAAACTCGGTTTGGTTAGTTAAATAAATGCATAGTAAAATTTTGAAATGCCGGACATCATTTTGAACCACCCTGTATACCAAATTCAAACAAAACCATATTGTCATCCATCCAGCTCTGCACATCAAGATGGAAACTGCGATTGTAGGTTGAAGCATTACCGTTGGAAAGAACAAAGGGTCTAAGCTGGATCCTTGGATTACGTTTGGAATATTTGGCGATGGGCAGATTACCGTTATTATGAGTTTTCTAAAGAATAGATATGTTTCTTCACATTGATTAACAAATAGTTCCGTATTGGCGTTTGGGGGTTTCCATTGTTTCCCATTTAGTATCACAAAAAAATCCCGCCACAAATTGCAACATAATCATTCAGCTGGTAATCAATTGGCTTTTAAAAATACTTAAATTCATAAACTGTTAGAGCTAGAAACTTGGATTCCTCAAAGCAAAGATTTCGGGAATCTGCATATTTCATTGGAGATCAAATGACCAAAATGATAAGGCGATCCTAAAACTGTGGATACTTAGAGATGTGAATCTTCGAGAGAGGAACATCACTTTTTCACAGATATTTTGATATGCACAAATATATATTTTGGCTTATCTGGAAAAGTGGTATTACCTCTCTCGAAGACTTCACGTCAAAGAACCAGCCGTTTTAAAGGAGCTCGATCGATAAAGTGATAGTTTCACACAGTACATTAGCTCTTTATAGAGTTTATATAGAGATAAATAAAAGATAATTTTAATATGAGCTTCTATTCTCATTTATACTCATTATGCAAATTATCATAAAAAATGATTTCATTTTTGAAGCTCAGAAATGCTAATCGCGATTCTCCCTTACTTTGCCGGTCTTTAATAAAACGTACGCGCATTTTTTTCTGTTTATATTTTATAGGAAAAAATGCCATAAAAAAGTGAAGTGCGTTTTTGAGATTTCTTTTCTTATCATAATAATGACAGATTTTTAATAGGTTCAACCATGAATCCCAATTAAGGTTGGACAGGGGGAACCTCAGAATAAAAACCAGTAATTAAATTAATAACGCCGTTAGCTCTCGTCGATGGGAGTTAAACCCACCCCCAGACCCACACAGACACACTCATTCTATTCACGAAGACATTCTTTTATAATGTTGTCGTTTTTTGATGTTCTCTCTCTTCCCGCCCCCTCCAACGAAGATTAAATGTCACGAACCCTCTAGAAACTATCTCATCATAAAAGGCCAGACGATAAGCATCTCTTTAGTATCCCACTTCTGTATTATAAGCTGCATAAATCAGATGTTTTTGCTCCGTTGTTGTTGTTGGGCCATCATGTGGTCGAGGTTGTAAATTTAGCTGTATATAGAGACTCCCCATAGAAACGGTGATATATTATTTATACCCCAACAAAACTACTAACTGGGCTTTGTACGTGAAGGTGATTAAGAATCGATCGAGTTTTTATCATCCTCAATTTCCCCTTTGGTCGTATAAATTTATATCTTTCTGATTTTTTTAGGTGGATCGTTAACAGTTCCACTATTTACGCTAAGCTTCTTTGATAACTGTCACTGGCGCTAAATGTTGTTCTAATGGGTCATGGTCATTATAGGGAATGGGCTCATCTTATCTACTCTTATCTATTACTTAGAGCAGTGAAATATTTTTTGCTGTTAATAATATCTGGCTTTATAGGTTCGAATTCAGCCCACCTTATATTGTATAATATACTTTTACAATTATGATTCAGTAGCTGCATTCATTCCTTACTCGGACATTTTAGAATTTGGTTGATGAGTTTCTATCAGAACATACCGAGTTTATCACAGAAACGCTCATTTTTGATTCGATGTGATTGCCATTAGAAATTAGTTTCTTTATAAACGCGTTTTAATATGTCTGGCGTTACTTGTACAACTGCATCGAGGATTCATTTCTTTTGGCGGTTAACGAAACCCACAATCGAAAATCTAGGTTAGGTTAGGTTAGGGACCGAAGTGGCCAAGATGCTCGACCAATCCACTTATTAGAGAAATTAGTTTTGAGGATATTTAGGACTTCCGTGGAGTAAGAAGGAGATATATCTCTATAGAGGCGTTTTTCATGGTCATCTTCCAGTTTTTTTAAAATGAGAAAATTCCGTAACATATTCAGAGACATGACAGGTAATGATACTCTCCTAGAGAAAGATAATACAGAAGAAAGTTCATTTGAATGTCACAAAGAAGAACAGAATTTGATTGAATCGAATTTGATTAGGAAAAGGTTTTTATCGATTATAGGACACTAAGATAGCCAATAACGAGGCCGTATTTCTATGTCACTGCAGATTTTAAAAATAAATGAAGTTTAGAAATTCCAAGAAAATCCAATCTACTGTAAGCTCGCGCCTCTAACAGCAATTGGTGTATCCAATCTATCAATATACCGAGTGATCTAAAAGTTATAAAGTTTGAAAAATGTAATAAATTGCAAAGTTTGTACTGAAGATGGCTTATCAGGTACTACTTGAACATTTGTAAGCATTTCTTCGGTACGAATGGCGCACTCTCCATCTCACACTATCTTCCGCTATCTAATAATAAGCTTATAGATTATGAGCACTTGAGCAATCGTGCGTCGACAAAGCGATTTCACCTGCGTGCACCGATGTCAATAATGCTGAATGCTGGATGCCCGCTTAGCGCGACGATCGCGCGATTCTATCGCTTTGAGTCATATGCGCATGCGCAACAAACGCCAGGCGATCAATTCGCTTCTCGGTGCCCACTTGGCGCAACGGCCGCGTGACTGAATGCGCATGCGCTATCTACGCGATCATTTTGCTTCCCACTTCAAGATTTCATGCTTCCAAAATCGACATGGACGAGAATTAGTTATTTATTTTCCGTAGCGCTATCCGACCATCTCGAAATTGGTGCTGCCATGATTGCATGTAACACGTGATTCGAAACTGTTTTCTGATTGGGTGCGATAGAGTCGCGCGATCAAAAAGCTCTGGCATGCAGAGCTTTTCAATCGCCTCAGATGCGCCACAGAATCGCCCTCGTGACGTCACTCTGCGCATGCGTGCTTCACAAAGCGATAGAATCGCGCGATCGTCGCGCTAAGTGGGCACCCAGCATAAAAGATGAACAGAGTGTAACAATGTATTCCTTCTTGACAAATCGATTGTTATATGACATGCCAGTATCTTTGTATTCTTTACTTTCACTGTTTTAACACGTGAATTCGACTTGAAGGGGTCCACAAAAATTCTGAAAAGTAGATATGGCCGAGTTAAGACTTTGATGGTCATATTTCTGAAAACAGAATTTGAAAAAGTTAATTCGTTTTCAAGTTATCGTGCAAACAGCGGACTGTCGGACGGATAAACGTACAGACCAAGGGCACGTTCTTATAAGAAGCTTTTATGCTAAAGCTCCTAATAAGGATTAGCTGGACATACAACACAAATTTATCAACATGAACTGACTCGTTTCGGCTTCTGGCCATCTACAAAAGAATCTCGTTAGTTATGTAAAATAATCTCATTGGCTCTTTCCATCTATATGCAAGTAATTCCATCTATAAATGATTTTTAAATTGTCACTGATCAAAATTCGTACTGCATTTCTATCTATATGATCTTCAGTTTGTCAATTTCTGTATTTATTCTACGTATCTTGTCAAAGTGTTTTTTTATGTGTGTGTGGGTGTGTGTGTGTGTAGAAGCAGCCGCAATAAACGCTAATAAATAGTAATGGTTTACAATACTAGTTTACTTCACTACTGTGATATTCTTGGTGTATTCAAGCCAGGGAAGAATCTCGAAAACCTAAAACGCCTTCATTTATAGAATTTCAATATAAACGTTCCTAAACGAGCGCTTTCAATAGAAGCATTGTCTTTAATTAGAATAAATAATTAATCGAAAAAACTTTATGTTCGTGTTTCTAAATTCTCGTTAGAATCTAATTCCGAACGGCAACAGATTATGAAGGCAACTCTATTGTAGGAAATCAATTTCTCCTTTAACTAGACACGGGAATTTTGATATTGCTAGGACGAATTAACAAGCCTCGTCCAAACCAGCGTTTTTGCAATATTTACGCAAAAATAAATTGTAACTGCGCTTGTTGAAGGGCATGGTTTAAAAAAATTTTAATATTAAAATTGAATAAAAATGTTTACGTTAATATCTTTGTGTGTTTCTAATAAAACAGGAAAGTTGATTATGTCGTTAAGTCCAGCCTTTTCGGTGTTTATTTTTTCCATTAAATGTATGGAATCGCCTCTGAATCCAACGACGATGCTTTCTTGCTTCCTTCAAGCCAATGAAGCTGGAAGAAAGGTTCGTTGCAGATGACAACTAAATTCGCTTGAGCAAATAAAAATGAAAAGAAAAGAAGTAAAAAAAAAAAATGAAACCTTCAACGAACCGAGTGTGTTGAGAGTCGATTCTCTTTACGTTATCTTTTCCTTAACAAAGCGTATCGGGGGCCTGTGATTTTCCCGAATCAATTTCTATTTGTCACAGAACCTTCCCCGCTCTCTTTTTCCTTGTCTCTTTAGCGCGCTTTTCTTTTCTTTCTTTCGTTGATGTTTCTTTTTTTTTTCTTTTATTTTTTCCTTTTTCCACAAAGATGAAATTGGGGGCCCATTTCTCGATTAATTACGCCAGGTCACGGGTAATTGCGAGAAGAACCAACGTCAGAAACAGGACACCCGTTCCCACAATTCACCTGGCGGATTTGGTTGAGAGGTCTCGATAGAGGAGACAAGTGTGGCGAAGAAACACCCACGCATTCTTTATTTATTTTTGTTTCTATTTTTTTTTTTTTTGCTAAGACTATTTTATATTCTTTGAAATAGTCTGAATTCGCATTATATAGTTATTACATGCACGTGCATTCTTACTTAATATTTTTTTTTTTTAATTCCCAAAAGCTGAGTACTCAATTCCTCCTCATTCCCATAAAACAAAACCTCACTGTCACATCAGTTCCATGCAATTCACTTTGCCTATAATTAAGGGGTTCCCTTTCGATATCCACCTTCAAATCCATTAACCCCCTCCGTGAAACGGCTTAGATTAGAACACTGAGTGAGGGTGGAACAGATTGCCCGTTTCACAGGTGAAGGTATCACTTGCCTCTCGAAATGGAACCGTTCGCAGATTATGTCGAGGTCAATGGATATATACAAGGAGAAAGGAAAAAAGAGGAGGAGGAAAAAAATTGAGGGTATTATCTCCTTAAGAGATGAAAATCACTTTGAAATTGATGAAATTCTTTAATTGCATGTCAAAGAGCCACTTGGTGAGAACAATGGTGGAGGTAAGTGAGATGAGAGTAGGTTTGGTTTTTTTTTTAATAACAAAGGACGTGATGATAGTCACACAGTGTCGTCAGATTGTATTTGAATAATAATAATAATAAAAAAAGTTTATGTTGAGAGAATGTGATGTTATCTACGCTCTGGATATTCGAGTCAAAGTTAAGATTAAAGTGGTCTTCATAGTAATTGTCATCGTCGCATAGACTAGGTATTATTACAATGGATGTGTAAAATAAACAAAGGCCAAGTGCTATCGAACGTTGTTCCATTTTTCCTACCGTTGGTTCTATCAACGGCAGCTGTGAAAAGTGAGTCACAATTTCCATTGCCATTTAATGCAAGGCTTTTGCTAATCTGAAAGTCTGATCTGTTGGTATGAGCAGATGCTATTTACATATGAATGAAAGGTTAGACAGCTTTGCCACTGTGAAGTCCATCATTGTGAAAACAATAACTTTCCGTTTAGCATCATCAAAAAGATTTTTTTTAGAAATTATTTACAAACTAAACAATGTTTTTACCTTTATCAAATAATAACATTAAAAATTGTAAAAAATGATTTACGAAATAAAATGCATGTTATGGATAATGAGTAGCATAGACTCTGGCCAATGAATTAGAAACGTCATGTTTAATCCATTTTTATACAAAATAGTTTGAGGTCATGTGATTCAAGCTTTGGGTGAATCTAATTATAGAACATGGTTATGGGGGATAAAAAGGATCTAACTGATTTCGAAGGACCAGACTCATTGTTGGTGCTCGTCTAGATGGACTAAAGGCTCAAACACATTTAAACGTATTTCAAGCGACAAGTTGTCGTGCGCGACTCAAGCGACAACTTGGCATTTTTTTACAAACTAGTCGGACGACTCATGCGAACTCGTCCGACTTTCTTCCGCTCGAAGCAAACGAACAACTAATAACATTGCTCGCTGCTGCTACGTCATCATTTGCTGTCGAGTTACGATAACAAGAAATTAAAAAATGGCTGCTTTAACAACAATTCTCGCCTCTTCAAAGCATTAGAATTCATTTTTTTTCCACAAAAAAGTAGTCGGCTTCCGGTGTTATAAGCACATTCAATCGGATGAATTCCGTGCAAGTGTGTCTAATCTTGTCGCATTTTTTGTCGGATGAAATCTGTGCACGCAGTTTCCGTGTAGATGTGTTTAAGCCTTTAAGGGATCGACTGGATCCTCGAAAGGTGAGATATCCGCAATATTCAATTGGTGGAAAAATGATTTACATTCTTACAAGGTAAATATCCGAACCTATATGTTAGAGTTTCACAGGAAATTGAAATATTTTACTCATTTGAATATATCATTGGTGCTTGCAAAATAAGAAATCGTACTATTTTGTTTCTTTCAAAATGAATCGCAAAAAAGAAAAAAATTGAGCGCACATACCCATACAAAGACTCCATTGTTACGGCATAGTTATAGCGGTGTGTGCTTTAATGCGCTTGACAGAACTTCTCTCCACCACTCAACAATCCGCACGAATCCACTTCACGTGAAAGCAAAGGAACAGCCGAAAATACGAATACGCGTTGGTATACTTTATGATTTTAAATAAAATAAATATTTTATAAATGCTTACCTCATCTTATAAATTGTTTCGAGACGAATAATTAAGATTTTGTGCTTAAAAACACTGCTGTAACTTTTTTTCTTTTCACGATTTGCCACCGCGCAACGCAATCGCTTCCAAGGTTCGAAATGAGACACGGATGGTTCCAAATCGGATGGTTTCCTTGTTTGTTTATGAGACACGATTTCCTTTTTTAGACTATCAGTCATGAACGAGACCGTTTAAAACAGGACATCCACTATGAAACAATTGACAAATGATTTTAAGCAAGGCGAATCCGAGAATTGAAGGAGATCCAAATCGTCAGTCACATACCTATACGAAAACCCCTAATTTCTGCAAAAAAAAAAACAAAAAAAAACGAAAGTTCTTCTGGAACTTTTTGACTGGACTCGTGAATACTGGAAGAAATGTGCGTGGTCTGACGAATTACGACACATGTTGTTTAGTACCGCGAGTAGGCAGAAGGTTTGACGGGGGCTCTATGAAGTGCTGGATCTGGTGGTAATGTCATGGTATGGAACTTCTTCCACTTGTATGGACTATATTAACATTGTTGATGATCAATCCTATCTTGCAATGCTGCATTTTTATGTGGATGTGACGGTTTCTTAACTGATGACAATGCTTGTTCACGGTTTGTTCAGCATTTGTTTAGCGAGCACGATGATGACTTCCGTCATTTACCCTGGCCACCCCAGAGCATAGAGAACGTTTGGGACATGTTCGAAGGGCATTTCCGATAGCAAGATCTTATTCCAATCGTCTGCGAGAACTAAGGGAATTCTGATGAACGCCTGGTTTTCCATTGACTTATACTATAAGTGCTTCAACACCTTACTGAAGCTATGCCAACCCGCATGCATACTGGGTGTCAAAGGGGGTCCAATGTTATATTAAACACATGTTTCTTATTCATTGGCCTGTTTATGTATAATCAATGTAATCGAGTGAAGTATACTGGATTACCAGGATTCGCTTTAATCGCTTACGCGGGGAGTGAGCTTTCACAGAGCAAGCCAGCTCTTTGAAGTTAAGCAACACTGGGCATGGCTAGTCACTGGGTGATCATAAGTGACATATAATTCTTGGTCCCACCCCTCCCCTGTGCTTCGGAGGGCACGCAGAGCCGTCGGTCCCGGCTGCTGCTACCATCTTACAGCAGTCGTTAAAAGCATTGTCCTAACATCTCCCTTAGGGGTTGGCGTCAGGAAGGGCATCCGGCTGTAAAAACCATTGCCACATCTAATAACAACAACGACCCCACGAGAATAACATCTAATAACAACACCCCATGCGGCCCCAGACTCTGTATTTGTATTGTAGGGATATACTTTAAGTACTATACTTATTTAATTATTTAACTGATTGAATACAAATGAATTTAAAATGAATAAAAAAAACGTCTATAATCATGCGTCGCTCATCATTGTCTCTATCCGCACGTCATTTTTGGTGGGATATATGTCTGCGTTCCTACTCTTGAGCACTTTCGATTTCGCGTAGATGAGTAATCATGCAATATAAATTTTATAATCCAAATTATCCGTGTGCTGGAATTATGACAATGTATTTTTTTTCAATTTGAAGTACTAAAGTATTGCTTTTGTCGATTTTTATTTCCTCGGTTTTTATTGAGGACTAATTAGCTTTTTTATTACCACATGTGTAAATGTGAGGCCAGCTTTGAGTGAGGAAAAGCTTAGTTAATCATCTTCATTAACCAGGTTGTTTCTAATTCTTATAAGAAAATTGTGATCGATTTGAACCTAATTATTAATTGCGCAGTCATCATCCCCAGGCTATGAGTAGAGCGTCCTTCTTAGTTTTTTTTTTATTCTTTCTGATTTTTGCGTTCATTTACTTTGATTTTTGCCCATTTATTAGCTCAAAGCAATTCAAGAAGCATAAAAAATTTGGGAACCGAGATTTAATCTATAGAGTCAAGGAACCCACCATTCGACGAGGCTGTTAATCGCTTTCTCTTACTGCGTTGGGTATTGGCGTTGTTATATCCAAACGACGACACTCATTAGCATTCTTGACTGGCTAATTTTTTAACATACCTTCTTCACGTCTTTATTTTAAAAAATTCCTTCATCTCCCCTTCCTTTCTTGCTACAGTTTCTCTCCCTCCCTCTCATTTTCTTTCGCCTGTAATTAATGAAGCCTCTCAGAGGTTGAAGCTTGTATTATGATAGAATAGTCACCTGAACTAGCGTAGTCCTGATGCGATTAGTATATATGATGAAGTTGTTATTCCTCTCGGCCGACGTTTGATGAAGAGAGTGGCGTAAGTGGAGGGCAACACCGATGACCCTTGACCTCCCCCACCAGGGCCCTATCTGCCTTGTAAGGAAGGGGGAACGGAGACGCCGCTTCATTTGTCACGGACCACTGCAAACTAATCAATCATTGTTTACGAAGTTAATTTTCCATGCATAAGCTTTTCCCCAATCCCTCTCCTCCTCTTGCGTCGCCTTCGTTTCCTCCCCCATCCCAGCTTTTAAACTGCGAATCAGGTGGGGCCTAACTTATTAAGGAAGCGTTAGGCATGCTAATCTGAAAGCGGAGGCCAAGGGTCAACGATCGTGACAAACGGAGATTCCGCATGACCCAAGCTCTCGCTGTTCATTTATATGAATGAAATATTTATGGAGATTTATTTTGCTAGCCCCTTTCTATTGTGTTGTTTTGAAGGTACGTGTTATTTATATATATTTTTTATTACTTACTGGTCCTTCCGTTTGATGCGGAACTTCAGAGTTTCGAGTTTGGGGCATCCGAATTTTGGTATCATTTTGAGATTATCCAATTAACTGATTTCTTGACCTATCTGTGTTTCGATTTGTAATCCATGATGATGAATCTGATCGTGCGGCAATTTTCGTCTTGGAAAACTGGGTGTTCCTTGTTGTAGTCACCTTTCAGATGCTGCACAAAGACAGTTCCTGGTGGTCCAGATATATAATATAATATAATGTAATATAATATAATATAATCAAATTTGTTGATGCATCCACTAGCGAATCATAAGAACTGCTGATCATTGCGTTATCGTGGAAACCAGCTGGAGTAAAATATCGTTTCGTACTGAGGCTGCTGTTAAATGAATTACTGTTAAATTAGTGGCTCTTAAAAAGGCTTTTTTTCTGCAACTCATGCGAAATTAATTTTCCTCAGACGAATCTTGTTTGACTTATTTTTGAGCACCTGGTGAACAAAGCGCATTTTTAAACAGGAAATATAAACAATAAATAAAGGATCTGTGCAATGAGGCTAAGACAGCCGCTGAATGGTTGATGATCTTAACGAACAGCCAAGTGATCTACTGCAGAAGGAGCTATTTTATGCAGAGTTATCTTAGCTATATAACTTTAACATTTTGTCACAGCCTATAACTTTACACATGTCGCGATCCTTATTTTGCTACCAAAGGAGTCTTTAGAATATTAAGTTCCAAAAACTCTGGATTGACGAAATTAAACGAACCCGTTAATCTCTGAACCTGTTTTATGGTTTAAACATAGTAAAGGATCAGGCAAAAAGTTCCCGGAATTGTGTTATAAGATTGTAATGATAGGGATAATGCATCTTCAAAATAGTTCCTTGCGGATACTCGCACACACAAATATCTTCCTTCAACCCTGCGGGTGTTTTCTTTTTTTTTTTTTAGAATGTTCCGGAGTTCAATTGTCGCGTTGATTTGATGTCTTCTACGGTTGAAATACGTGTCTCCTTTGAGTTCCATTTTTAGAATAGGGAACACTCGAAGCGAAATCTGGAGAGTACGGTAATTCAGTGAGGACAGGAGTTTATTTCTGTGGAGGAATTTCTATACCATAAGCAATGTTGTGGCTCGATGCGTTAAAATGATGCAAAAACCTTCTCTTCATGCCATTTGCAGTGCCGTATCCTCCGAATTGCATCACGTAATCTCTACGAAAGTTGCACGTAAAAATGGCCACGGACGAATGAGCCATTTTTAAGTAGTCTCTTCAGGTGGTATGAACTTACCAAATCGATGTTAACGAATGCACTGAGCATGACTTTTTCGGAATGGAACAGAACGATACTGCACGACGAAACCTGTTGCAATGTGTTATGCGACTTACCACTAAATAGGTGCAGGAAGCTTTTTGATTGTCCTTCGTATTTAAACCGGAGGTGGCGAACCTTTTTTATTTTTTGAAGGAATCCGTAGAATACAAACTTAAAGGAAGTCATTCATATCTGAAAGTATTCGAGACATTTGTGTTGTGTTTAGAGACGATGCTATTACTGAAAATTGAAAACTCCATATCAAGCCACCACCACCAAAACCTTCCTTGATAAGACATGATAATTGTTTCATGGAGCTTCCGCCAAAACCTCTTTCTACCGTCGGTACCGAGGCCAACGAGAGACAGGCCAGGGCACCCAAAAGTCACCTGACCATCAGGATCTGAGCAATAATGTAACCTTCATTGTCTCTATCTTGGATTTTAATAATCAGTGTTTTTTCGTTGGACAGTTGCTCAGATCCCGATAGTAGGGTGACTATTAAATGCCGAGGCCTCGCATCGGTACGAAACAACGTGCATCGTGACTAGCCATGAACACTGCAGGCATTTTCCTGTTCTATGTGAAAATCAGAGATTCTAAACACTGCTGATTCTGATCCGCTTCAATTCCTGGCGCATGGTTCTGCCATTTACGAATCCGGAACAGCCATAATTAAAATCATTTGTCAATTACTATTACAGACTGGATGTCCTGTTTCTCCGCACAAGTTACTGTAAATGACGACGATCTTGCTCGTGATTGGTTAATTTTTCCCCTTTAAGACAAAGGCTGTGGATAATTTTTCCAAGAGTTGAATACTCTGTATATCGTGGTATTCGTGGTTTAAACTAGATGAGCACCAACAATGCTGATCAAGTTCTATGATTAGGCTCAAATGACCTCAAATTATTTTACAAAAAAAAAAAAAAAAGATTTAAAACAAATTTTCATGCTCCACACATGTTTCTAATTCACTAGTCCGTCTGCGTACTCTTGAGATAAAGGAGTTTAAAAATATTAAGATTCGTTTTTATGGTGTTTTCAAGCTGTTATACTATTGCACTAGCCATAAACTCCTTTTGACTGATTTGATAAATTTTTTAATGAAAATGAAGTTTAAAATAAGTGCGAATGAACTTCCTCTGATAATCCAATATTTGGTGCTCATTGTAGATGAATTTCTTAATCGTTAATCTAAACTTCCACTAATAAGCTGAGGATATACCATTCGATAGTGATACAAAGTTAGAATACCACCTACACTATTGCTCGTATTTTAAATTTATATCGTCGGTAGAATGCATTCGTTAGACGACCAAGCCTGTCTTGTCCTTACATTCTATAGATTTTTTTAATTCAAAGAGTGGATGTTGTTGAAAGGTAGGCGAGAATAATCAACAGAATAGAGGTACATGTTAATTAGAAAAATATTCAGGCCTTAGGAATCTCCAAGGAGCTGCTTTTAAGCAAAGCTATTTTATCTTCTCACTTGTCTTGAACACTTTCAAACATGACATAATGACAAGGCGCCCAAATGGGATTTTTCCTTTTGATGTTTGAAGGCGAATCGAAGCCAGTTTTATAGAGCAGGTGTCACTCTGTAAATAGATTAAAATAATTAGTTTCTCTCTCTCACACATTCTCTTTCTGAAAGGATTACTGCAATGAAAGCGACTTGTACACGTCTTGAGTACAAGGTGTCGTTGTTCTCGTTGGAAAGCAAACCTGTTTCGGAGGAACTCATTTAGAACCCTCCACCTGCTTACATTCTGATATTGTTTTATCATCGTTAAAAGTTTTAAAATAGCTCCGTCTAAATGTACCTCCATTAATTCTTAAGATTTTGCGTTGCATTAAAATGAAGGTAGTGGAAATAAGGATGAGGAAAAAGGAAATGAAAATATGACGCTTTTGTTTATCTCCATGTTTCTTGTCTTGTTGGGAAATAAATAAAAAAAGGAGTAAATGTGAAAATAAAAAAAAAAAGAAAAATACGGTGTGAGAAATGAATGGCTGGTTACAGTTGCTTTGCCACTGGGATTATCCATCATAAGATTGCTTGTTTCTCGCTGGATGCCGATGATGGATTAGCCAGAGAGTAAGTTTTCCAACCAACTTCCTCGTCACCGTCCCCTCTCACTCTTTTGCCCTTTTCTACTTCAATCCCCCTTCATATAATGGCTTTCTTTCTTTTTTTGTTACTTTCTTTGGTATGAGGATTTTTTTAAATCCTGAGACTTGAGTAAGATATAATGTTCCTTTAAATGAAGCTGAAATATTTATTCTCTACTGTTATATTTATTAACCTTATTTTAATTTTTTTTTAATTCTTTCCTCTCGCTAAAATTTGAGATAATCGATGTATAATGTACAAAATGAATGTGAAGTTTAATGTTGAGTTACCAAAAATATTTACTTTCTTGTGCAAACACTGGCTAATGAATTAGAATTCGGAAATACAGGTAAATTTATATGCAAAATAGTTTGAGGTCATGTGATTCAAACGTGTACTTATTTAAGAAGAAGTTGGTGAGTGTGGTCACAGAAGTTGATCATCATAAGGAAAAAGAAGGACCTAATGATTTCGAAATGAGATTCATTGTTGGTACTCGTCTAGCTAAAGCAACAATTGAAACGGTGGAAGCAGGTGAACGGAAATTCGAAATGTGGGAATTGGAAAATTGATCCACAGTTTTTGTCTAAAAGGGGTAAATCCACGATTTTCATCAAGAATGTCCCCGTTTCATTTCTGGCATAACCATGCGCCAGGAATTGAATCGGATCCAAATCGGCAGCCGCATGCTTATACGAATCTCCTGATAGTCACAAACAATAAGAATCTACAATGGTTGTCTGTAAGGTCGTCATTGTCTTCTATGAAGAGTGGAAGAAGGTTAAGTGGTCTGACGAATCACGAAACGCGTGTATCGTAATTGAGCCTCATGAAGCATGCCTTATCAAGACAACTCAAGGTTCTGGTTGTGATATCATATGGTATGAAGTTTTTTCTGGTATCAAGGCACGCGGTTCGATCAGCTGTGATTCAGCGAGCACGAAGATGAAGGAGTTCCTTTAATTACCCTAGCCGCTATAGAACCCAGATCTCAATCTTAGAGAAAATGTTTGGGGTACGATTGGTCGAATATTCTATCTTTTAATACGAGAGACACATAATATGAATAACTTTTCCACACAAACGGTTCAGTTCCAAAGAGAAATCCATTTTATCGGAGTACGTCGGACTCAGCCCGGAAAGCTGCTGAAGTTATTCTCATCTCCTATAGTCGGGGCCATGAGAGTTGACCACTTCGTAGGGGAGAAAATGGGGATTTAACCATGCTAAAATAAGGGAGTGAAGGGTATTGGTCTTCTTTCCCTTCCCCCACCCCAAGTTGAAAAGTTAAAAAATTAATTTAGGTCAATAGGAGGAGCAGAAACTCTTGAAAAATGTTATTTTTTATTTGACGAAATGGTCAACTCTCATGCCCCTGATTATACATGTGTATATAAGATCCCGAACAGAGGTAATGGCTCTAATGTCAAGTACCGGAGACCGAATTCTAGTTAGCAAAAGCATAAGAGCAACTCTTCATGCCGAAGAAATTCCGGGCATCCTCTTCTCCCGGCAAGCAAAGGGCTCATCCTGATCGGCTGAAGTGATAGAAATGTAATGATAAAGGTGAGATCCCCCAGTTGCAGAAATGGGTATTGAGTTCAGTTTTGCGAGTGAAATCTAATGATTTGTCTCAAAGTTTTTTAATTTTAGTTTCATTTCTAAAACCTCATAATGAACAGCTCGATCATCTATCTGGATTATGCAGATCAAGGTAGAGAAATTCTTTCAATTTATTTATTCACTGAGGCTTCTCAATTCTCTTAGTTCAAATGACAAGATATGTCTACCACCATGTATTGGGCTGTAAATAATTTTCATCCTTAAGAGCTGTCGTTTCTCATCGTGTCTAAAGCATTTCAATTATTTGAAGGCAACATTTTCACACTTGAAGATAAAGTTTGCGCAGCGTTTCTTTGCCTTCTTGTTGATTAAATTTTTAAGTAATCCCAGCAGGGAATGAAAACCTCGTTGGAATTGGCTTCAGGATCGCTTCTAACATTGCTCGCGCGTGAGTCGGCGTTTTTCAGCCAACACACTGTTTTCCTAAAGCTATAGATTGGGGTGTGTGCAAGAGAAGAGAAAAAAAAAGGAGGAGGATGGGATCAGAAAATGGAAAGAGAAAGAAAGAAGAAGGTAATTCTCATCCGACCACAGCTTCTTTTCACACTTGTGCCGAGAAAAGCCCCACCAAGGCCTCAGCGTGGTACATACGATCGTGTGGCGCTCGACGTTAACGGCAAAAAAAAAGAGAGAGTGAAAAACTAATTTTATGCTATCATACATATATGTTTGAATTCCTACTTTGAGAATTTGGGAATCATTTATTATGTCTAATAAAAGGAAAACGAATAAAATGAGATTTGGTTGCTGTTAAAATCGTTCCGTTCAGGAGTGATGAAAAACTTAACTTAGTGTACTAATGTTCGCCAAATGCAACTAGGATCTTTATTTAAGGCCACATAAAGTAAATAACTTTTACGCTGACCCAGTTTCAAGTTTTCTTAAGTTTTCCTCCAAAAATGAAAAGCTAATTTTCTTCACAAAAATCAAATTTACATTTAGAAATGTATGAGTCATCATAAATGGCAGTCGTTTGAAACTTATACGGCAGCTTTCAGAGGTACAAAAAAATTATTCGAGCCATTATTAGCTCATTATGGTTTTATGGAAATCGTTAATATTTTAGGAAATTTTTAATTAGGAAATTTAAGTATACAATAAGATTTCTTAAAGTAATCATCTCTCGTGTCCTGCCATTGCCATTACTTCTTGGAGAGCATTGGTTTCTTATTTATTCATATTAATAAACCTTGTAATACCCAATTTTTTCCTCGAATACTATTAGTTTAAAATTTGTAAAAATATAAAAACTTTTTGGATCTCTCTGAATAATTCCCATTAACTTGTACGGCGTTACACCGCGCGAAGCAACTGCATGGCTTGCTTGTACTAGCCTTTGTCCTATGGCAACTCTATCTTTCTACTTCTCACAACTTAACTCTTTAAATCTAACGACCTTTTATTAACTGCACAATTTCATAAAAACATACAATGCGGTAAATTTCAAATTGCAGCATGCAAAATTTCGCTTTTCCGTCGGTTGACTTTAAAAAAAATATGGGCCTTAACTATCTGAGAAACCTTCGTAGTTCTTGAAGCCGACCACTCTTCATTCCGACTACGATCTTACTTTACCGTTTTATGTTCTTCGTAGCTTCAAAACGTTTCCAGAATCGATGGTGAGTATTTGGAACAGCTATCGCGTCAGAAGTTGGTTTCTTCTCTTGAAATACGTTTGACAAGGTTCGTCATTATCGTTTTGCTTATCGTTGTTTGAGAAGGTATACATTATCCAGGAAAAAAATTGTAAATTTACGAATGGCACGAGCGTTTCCGTGGAGGAAGATTCACATATCGAGGAAATAAATAATTTAAGGAATTTCAACCTCAACTACAAAATTTAAAATATTATAAATTAATTATAAATGTGAAATTTTAATCTACCAGAATTATCCAATTAATTTTTTTATATACAATTATATGTCTATGTTTATAAATGTAATTTTCTATAAAATATTTTCTTTTAAAAAGCAAAATTTTCAAAAAACATTAATGGAAAAAAATTTTTGTAAATAATTTCTTCGAGATCAATATATTTTTACGTGTTTTTTATTTTACGAAAGATGATTTTATTTTTCGTGTGGCCTTTATGCGATATTTTAAAACTGATTCGGAACAATTTTATTCTTTTTCTTAAATGTCAAAAAGATTTATTATAAATGGAGTTCAGAAGATCTTAGTTGTCTAGATAGTCTATTTGTTTTTAAACTTGCAAGAGGTTTTACTTATTCTATACTGTTCATTTTATGTTATATTAAAAATAAGATGCCTTCTTTTTTTTTTTTTTGTCTTTGTAATGACCATTTTTCTCTATTTTATGGATTTTTCAGCGCTTGATTCGGTCTTTTAATGTTTTTCTCAAGTTAAAGAATGATTTTGATATTTTTTGATTTTTCTTGTAAAAAATATGATTGGTAATATAATGTATGGAAAAATATAAGTGATGCGTAGCAGTTAAGATAAAGGAATAAAAATAACACCACACACAAAAATATACATATACGAGGCCTTTACCGTAAAATTAAGAAAAGCGTTAATTGATAATAATTACCCAATTAATTTTATTGGAAAGATTTTTTGGAATTTTTATTGGAAAAATTGCATAAAAAAGGAAAATGACTAAATTATAAATCTAAATCAAGATATAAAAACTAAGTAGCATTTAATTATTACCCAAAATTGAATAAAGCCATTAGAAAAATAATAAAAAGAGAAAATAAGGATAATATAAAAATTGCCTTTAAAAATAAAAGGACAATAGGAAGCTTTTTACTGGACAGAAAATTGGAACAAAATAATAACAAACATATAAAAAATAATGTTATTTATAAAATTTCCTGTAAAGAATGTAATGATCATTATATAGGATACAAAAAGAAGTGTGAAAAAAAATATAATGAAAATAACCAGTTTTTTCTACTTAAGAAAAATAAAAATCATGACATTGACTGGAGAAATATAAAAATTCTAGGAACAGAAGAGCATTGGTAAAAAGACTAATTAAGGAAAGTTACCATATAAACAAATCAAAACACTGTCTATCTAAGCAATCCTATATATTAGATATTTTTCTTTTATTATATTTATTTAAAATAATGTTCTTTTAACTAATCACAACTGTTTATTTAATCATGTTTCTTATTTTGTAAAAATGTCCTTTAATTACGTTTCCTTCAGTGTACTATTAATAACAATGTAACAATACTGTGATTTAACAATACTTTACAATACTATGACTGTAAGAATGCCTTAACTAATTAATTTTATATTTTTAAAACTTTTGCTGATGAGAATATCAGTTGATACTTTCAGAAATGTTTTTACCTGATGAAAGTCCTTGATAAAAAAAGACCGAATGCCTCGTATTTTTGTGTGATGTTATTTTTATTCCTTTATCGTATAATATTGTATGGTTTTCTTTTGATGTAGCTTGCTCATACTGATTTGGCGTCTATGCTCTACTAGAGCACGTAAAAATTAAATAAATAAAAAAATAAATATTGATTACATATTTAAAGCCGACATGTGCGCGCGCACATACAATTTTGAAAATGATATGAAAAACTGGAAATTTAAATTACAATCTAAACTTTAAAGCTACAAAATAAAAATTGAATAATTATCTCTGCAATGTTCATTTATGGTACTGGCAATTTTAATAAAAGTTCTCACAACAAAGTCCAATGTAAAATGTTGAGATATATTCGGGATAGATTAATTGGGTGGTTAATATTTTTAATAGTTTGTGTATACAAGCTACTTCATATACAAAAGAACATCATTGTTTGGAACAGTTTTTTTTTTTTTGGTAGCCGTGGTGATACAAATGTTACATTGGATGAACGAATAAATGCAATCCAAGTTTATGCAACTTAAAGTTGACCGCAAAGTTCCGGTGTCGCAATTCAGGCAGATTGGTCGATAGAGGTGGCCGTAAACATGATCTTTGACAAATTCCCAAAGGAAGAAATCACATTGGGTGAAATCATGGAGACCGACGCGGCCATTGAGCACTTGTAATTTTCGGGCATTTATTTGTTTATCTTATGTAACTATGTCTTCATACCCCCTAGTTACGAGAAATAAAAGTGTTCCAACTCTGATATTATTTTGTGTTCCCACGGTGTGTATAAATTGTCTTCAAATTGACCAATCTGCATCAAAATCAAAATAGCTTAGGTTCGGCTATTTGTAAGGAGAGTTCATCAAGGCAATAATTGTTATTGCTTAATCTCATAATTTTTGCAGTGAGGATTGGTTATTTATTTTGAAGACTCTTTAAAATCCCTGGTGAAATTATTATAAAAATAAGTCATACACGTTTGTTCTTTGAAAAATTTAATTTTCTGTGTAGAGCTAGAGCGCAACTGGCTTTTTGCGATGGAAGCGATAAAATATTCCGTGAAATCGAATCCTTCTCGATTCCTCTTAATCACGTTGTTTACCCAGGAACACAAGCAGCAGAAGGCCTTTGAAACCGGCAGCGTTCGCCGTCATGAATGTCATTTTTAAGAGAGAGAGAGAGAGAGAAGGGGGAAGAAAAAGATAGAATCGTCGGCGTCGAGACACTTGTGAAATTGCTCCCATGTCGCTTGTCTTTGCGTGAACGGGGACAGAAGAAGGCGGATGTCAGCGAGCGTTTTACGCATGCGTGGAGCTGACAGGCAGCCACTGTCTTCGCACAAGGTCTCGGAGGATCAGGTGTCACCTCCCTTTTATTAATTTCCCCCGGATCGGCTGGAGCAGCGCCTCACAACGGTTAAGCAAAGAAGCGTAATCACATAGGAATGGTTACAGGGATGAGGGGATGGTATACGTGCGTGTATAGGGAAAGGGACTATGTGGTAGTAGGAAACATAAAATGAGATGAGCACTCCGTGTTTTTGTCTCTTCCTCCTCCTCTTCTTTTTTTATTTTTTTATCCATCTGCCCCGCGTGGACGAAATCCTATTTGCGAGGAGAAAGAGAGCTGGCCGTTATGGATACAAGGGAAAAACTCAATACGGCGTTTCTGCTTAAAGTGATCCCACCGCTGGATGTTGGGGGCTGGATTAAGGGCTCGAGCCAACCACACAATGGTGCCGAGTGCTTTCTCCTCGTGTTCTTTCTCTTTGCCTTTTATCTTGCCACTCCGCAACGAATGATCCTTTTGCAAATGCAAAACAGCCATTATGCAAATGAGGCTGAAAGGTCGACGGGGAGGGAGGACAAATCCAAAAAGGAAAGAGAATACGGCGAAACTTGAACGGAAAAGTCTAATGGAAACGGAGTAAATTGAATCGACAGAATCCGTGCAAGTGATGCTCGGGGAAAATAAAAGGACGACGAGTGGGGGGAGAAAAGAATGAAGAAGAAAAAGAAGGAATGAGGTCTGAGCTTCTTCTTTAAAGGAACCGTTCCTAATTGAGACAGAGAGAACTGGAAAAAGGACAAAAATCGCACCTGAGGCATTACACACCCTTTCCTCTCAACCTCTCAGCATTAAAAGAGCTTCGCGTAACTTGAAGAAAAGCGGAACTCTTTCTCTTAATAAGCTATAGAGACATACCTTGTTGAGCCCTATGACTACTAAATTTGTTATTGATGTTGTAGTCAATTCTTCACACAACAATGGGGATATATAGAAGAGTTGTAGAGGTGAAAGGTCACCTATTGATTTTAAGAAATAATTTTTTTTGTTGATACATTCACTAAATTTGAATAATAAATAAAGCAAATTTAATTAGGTGCCCCAAAGAACAGTCTCAGACATTACATTGTGGTCTGCATTGATTTAAGGAATATTTGCATTGACTTAGGTTGACACGCTTTAATATCGATCCCTTTTGTACATGTACATCTCGTTCCGTCTTGAGTTGCTCTTCCTTCCTTCGCTCCTTTTATTTGTACGTGCTCCTTAACATAAAGTTTGTGTTGAGGGCTTGAAGAGGAGCGAAAGAGGAAGGAGGAGGAGAGGTTGGGAGAATAGCAGCGGAAAAGTGGGGGTAGAGAGAGAGAGAGAGATTTTTGTGAGATGCCAAGGACGCTGACGACGGCGGTCCATCTCTCAATCGCCGCAATTGGATTCTGTCCAATCTGGTGTCTCTTGGTGGCCACGCCAAATCCAATCGTTCGCCACTCGAGCTCGGCCGCGTTCGAGCTTCGGCTGATGAGCCTCGTTCTGCTCCTTCACTCCGAGACCATTAACTGGATTGGCGCCAGCAGCCGATTAGATTGACCGGCATGCGTAGGCGTTGGAGCCCTCTCCCCACCCACTCCTCCGCTAACATCGAGAGTCCTCAGATGACCGACTGCAAGTCATGTTTGCACGTAATGCGACTGTCAACGCTGGCCTCGTCGGTGTCCGCACTGTCACCTGCACTGTCACCAGTCGGGAGCGACTAACGCGGACAATGTTATTAGCCGTGTTGGGCGGGAATGAGTCGAGTAGCGAGTGGGTGCCAGTCCATTTATTCCTCTCTTTCTCTTTCCCTTTCCTCTATCTCTGCTCTTCGCTTCGTGCGCACACTCCTTTATTTATCCTCCAGGCAAACCGTTGTCGACGACGGATGTGAGGAGGACGTTAAACAGGGAGAAGCGGAAATCGAACGAAATCTACTCGAGACAAAAAAAAGTTTCGAGCCAACAAGAAAAATAAACGCCGGCGCAACATGACATTGGAACATAAACTTTAGGCCTGCCTGATCAATACTGGAGCCAAATAATATTCAAGTAATATTATTACGTATGTTAAACTAAGTAAATAAAGTAAAAATTGCATGATGTTCAATTACAGACATTTAATTATTAATCTGTGGAACCTTTAAATGAACTTTTGGAAAATAGGCGACAAATTGTGGAGTACTGTAATTGTTATAAAATTAAACTAATTTGACTACTATAATAAAATTCCTAACGTTGTTCTATTTTCTCATCAATATAGCCGCCAATGCTACAAGCGCTTATCTTTTGAGAAAAGTAAACGAGCGTATGCGGCTGAGCATTGTCTCGCTGTCTTTATCACTGTTTAAAACGAGAAGTTTTTTTCACTAATTTAGCTTTGCACAAAAAAAATTTGAATTATCCAAATGAGCATTCGTCATTATTTGGGTTTTTGTTTAAACTAACCCACGGAGTTGTGTAGACATTCCATAACAATGTGCTAGGTACCATAACAATATTTAATAACTTTTGAAATAAAAAAATAGTCACGTAGTGTTTCCAGACCGTTATAAAGATATTATCTGATATGTTCATTTATTGCACAAACTGTTCTTAGGAGGCATTGGTATCGACAAAACAAAAATCGTGTCCACCAGCGTGTTCACGGATCCCAACCCATTCTGCAAGATCACAGCCAACTGGTGGTGTTAGGTTATAAGGTTATGTTATATTATGTTAGATTAGTTTCGATTTTAGATTAAGTTATGTCTGATTTAGGTTAGATTATGTGATGTTAGGTTAGGTTATGTCATATTAGGTTAGTTTAGCCAAGAGTAACTGCAGTGCTTTGTATGGTTTACTTAAACAAAATCATCGATCACTGTTTAAAAATATTTTGGTAATGGTATTAATCGTCTTTTATTTCCTGGTGGTTGTTTACAGAAGTTAACTGTAACCTTATGTCATCTGAACACTGCGCTAACTCTATGGTACACACCATCTTTTGTTCTGTTGATGCCATTGCCTCTTATGAGCTGTTTCTGTAACAATAAACGAATAGATCAGAAAAGGTTAGGTTATGTTCAAAGGCTAATTAAATTATTTTATAAAGTAAATCATTTGTGGACAACTCGTATGTCAGCTGGAATGGGTTGATCAAAGCTGACTACAAAAATATATTTTTATTAAAAATATTCAAGTTTCTTATTGTATACCATACATTGTATGAGACGAATTAATGACCGTAAAGCGTTATTTGAAGATTAGTAAGTACCGAAAGGGGAAACGTGACTGTCTGTTTGTCTATAAGTCCGTTACTCTGTCTCCTCGAAGGCTATGAAAGATTTTCAAAATCTGTTTTCGTCAGTCGATTAATTTTGTCCATGACACGAACCAATCACAACGATGATCGAAATCGATTCAATGGCACGTGCAGAAATGCTACCTTCATGAACCCACCTAGCAATTTTCAATGCACAGATATTGTAAGTAATACATCAAACAATCGTAACGACGAGTTATAAGCAATTATAACTTCATTAATTACTATTTTCGCCAATTGATAAATATGGTTCCGAGAATGAACCATTTGAAAATGATCGAATCACTACACTGGCACGTGCTATAATCGTACCCTTGTGACACCCTGTAAAATTTTCAGTAAGATATAGCAAGTAGTACAAGTTTATCAAACAACTCGAAATGATAAAATAAGAGAATATATAAGAATAATTACAAAGTTCGAAGATGGTTCAATTTGATTCAATGGTACATGTTCTGATGACATCATTATGGTACTATTGAAAAATTTAAATGTTAAGATATGTCATGTAATATATTAAACAATTTGTAAAGACATGCCATTTGTAAAGTAATTAATAAATGCGAAGATTTTTCAGGGGTACATGTGCTGAAGATATCCATATGGTACATTTTAGAAATTTTCACTGTAAAGATATGGCATGTAATATATCAAACGCCTCGTAAGGACCTGTCATGAACGAATATATAAGAATAATTACAAAGTTCGAAAATTATCGAAGTTGAATCACTGGAACGTATTGTTATATATTCAAAATATTATAGGCACATTACATACCCAAATACCGAGTGCAGAGAACATTTCCGAGACAGTCGAATAACTTTAGAACAAAAAGGTGCTAGAGCCATAAAAGACAAGTCTATCTATAGGAAAATGGCCATGCCCGATTGACTCATACACTACGTTTACATGCACGTTTCGATCCGGATCGACTTGAGTTAATCCGAAATTGCCTCGCGTTTACATGCATCTAACTCGATCCGGATCGAGTCCAATAAGATGCCCTGTGGGTAAAGCTCTAGATTAGGAAAGTACGCCCGACTTTGTCATCTGCTACAAAATCCGCCATTGTTGGCTCAGTCGACCTTATCACTTGAATTACGCTTCCTCTAAAATACGGCTGAAATTCAATTTTTTAAAATTTTCTCATTATTATCGCCTAGAAATTTAATTGACAATCAATACATTTTGAAATTATTGATTTTTACTTTAAATTTTGTTTTCAATTAAAATTTTCTATATATAAATAATAAGGTTGAGGTTATTTATAATGTTAACTATAATGTTATTTATATGTCAAGTTTTTGATTTATTTACCTCAATATAATAATCCTTAATAACTTTTAAAATGCATTTGCATGTTTAAGTTTTTTATACTTATTTTTATCAAAATATAATTTTATACATTCTTATCAAAACATAATTTTAATAGATTTTATCAAATTAATTTTTAGATTTATATCAAAAACTTCAATTTAATTGTTTATTTAATTGTATTAAATAATAAAAATTATAAAATTATAATTTAATAAAATAGAAATTGTTAAATTGAAAATTTTGATATAAATATAATATTTAATTTGATAATTATGATTTGATAAAAAAAATATTAAATTAAATTTTGATAAAAAAAATATTAAATTAAATTTTGATAAAAAAATATATATATAAAACTCCAATTTGATTGACAATTTGAAAATTTTTAATTAGGAAAAATGACATTTTGATAAAAAAGTTTACAAAAAAAAAATTTAAACATGCAATGTGTTTTAAAATTTATTCATTTATTTATTTATAGATATTTCTTGTGTTGAGGTATAAATCAACCAAGAACTTATTTTAGCTAAAATTTTCTATATTTTTTCTTTCAACCAAACAGCAAATTTAAACTCGATCCGGATATTATTATTGGGTTGACCTCTTTCCTGAGGGTGCTTCCCTGGTTTCAAACCACCTCTTTCGACGGGATTGAACTCGATCCGGATCGGGGTTTTGAAGCCTGTTTACATGCCACTTTTTGCAGGATTGACTTGAAACTTGTCTTTCGATCCGGATCGAAAGTGTGCATGTAAACGCAGTGATAGCTAAACAATCCAATCCTGATTCAATCTCAAGTGCTGACGGAGGATCGCTTTCGCCTATGATGGTCGTCTTCCAAGATAAAATATTATGTCCAAGGGTCCAAGAGAATATATTTATGGTTCCGGAAAACGACCAAGAATATTATCAAAAATTGGTTCACAAGGGCATACTTTCCGCAAATGGGAAATGAAACAGCCCTCCTCCTTGATTCTTATTCAAGCCAAAATGACGAAAAGCTCAATCAGTCGAGTTCTCACAAACCCCTCTGGAACAATCTCAATACCTAAACCTCTCGATGTTTTTGCATTCCTTCCTTGGAAAAATTGTTACAGAATTACTTCAGGTTAGGTAACGACGAATTGCATCATCGGAATATAATATGTAAATTACATTCACTTATACACAATCAGTTTTCTTCTCCAAGATTCATGACCGTACTGCCAATCTGCATGTTTTAAAAGCGGCAATCTCGAAAAACGACCGTATTATGATATGCGTGATGTAAAAGATACTTACGTTTTGACCATTTCTATTCTTTTTAACGTTATTGCAAAGATTTAAAAGAATAAATTTTGTATTAGAAATTGCCAGAAAATCGATATATGGGTGGGAGGGAATAATCAGAGCAGCATTTAATGGTTGTTTTGTTTAATTTTATTTAATCTTTTACTTTGGCAAATATTAAAATAGAGGCGATTTCGTGCGTTTGATGTTATACACTTGAATATTCCAAGGTAACGGTGTCCTGAAGGTGTTCCTTACTGTTGACAAGGTGTGCCCAGTTTAATTTACAATTTAAATTGTTAGACTTGTTGCAAAGTAAAGTTATCAATGTCTGATAATGAAATTGGAAATTTAATTGGATACGTCCAGTCAAACTTTCTTTGGACAAACTATAAGTTGATAGAGACCCATATAGATGCTTTGACCTTTTTCTAGAATTCCAAAGTTTAGAACGATTTTGAACGAAATATTATTGATGGAAATATGAACTCATGAAGAAGAAAATATGCATATTGAGTCAAGAACTAGTATTTGGCCCGATCAAGGTCGGATTCCGTAGATAAGAGTCAGGAAGAAATCTCAGAAACATTAGGGAGGTCTCATTTGATATTTTCACAAAAACCTTAATAAATCATTTCATTTTTTTCAATAAAACATTCTTGGCATAATAATAGGCCTAATGATAACACAGTCATAAAAGAAACATTAAAAACATCTTTTTTCCGTCTTGCTCATTGTGCCTGTTCCAATAGGAGGTGAAAAGAAACCGAATTAATGGTGGCAATGAAACTAAATGCATTTTATTGCCACATTATCGCATCCACGATGGAACCTTGAATTAAAGTTTGAACAATTTCAGAATTTTTTTTTTTTTTTCAAAAAAGACGGGTCAACAACCAAATCTTTCTGACCACTACCACCTGCGCTTTGATTGGTTGAGCGCATTGTTAGAAAGCTTTGTAATGAAGGTTCGGCAATGACGACGGAAGAAGGGAGCCTTCTCATCTATTATGACGTAATGCCTGAGGCGTGTGCCGATAAAACCGAGCTGATTCAATTAAAGTTGTTTTTTTTTCCACCTTTACCTTCACCTTGGATATTGTCGTAGGAAACAATGGCTCGTAAGGTAATCTGGTTTTTGTGAGGCGACTGGAAAAAGGGGTTAGTTCGCATTTTCGGGTGAGTGAGAAGGGGGACTGTTAACTTTGATGATATAAAAAGAAGAATTCTTTCTTTCATTGTATTGAATTGCTTTTTTAAATTAAATTATTCTTTTTTTTTTTTTTGCATCTTCAAACTTATCCCGATTGAGTCGTGATGTGTGACCCGACCACGTGACTCCGAAGAGGAAATGGGGTTAACAAATGAATTGGCGTGACGACGTTCAGGGGAAAAAAAGTTTAACTTTAATTAAAAGCATATCGACTTAAGTGCAAATTTTATTTTCACACCTAATTGCATAAATACACATAGGTGTTGTTGGGTTAGTGCGCATTTTAATAAATTGTGGTCCTCCTAAAAGGCGTTCTTGTTTGTTTGTCTTTTTTCTGCTTTACAAGGTTAGTGTTGCGTTTCATTTAAGACAACCATGAGAGCAGAAATAGGTTCTTCCAAGAATCTAACGTGTATAGTGTAAGAAACTATTTGAATGTTTGTAAATCTGCTGTATAAATTAGCTGATACGGTTATATGCGTATTCCTGGAAGGTTCCTGTAATAAAAGAGAAAATATGTTCCCCTTAAAACTCACAGATTACGTTTTGTCTGGGCTGAGGTTTGGTTGTTTGTTTCTTTTTTTTTAATTTAGCAAATCTTTTGTAAAGATACAATGTACCTCAGAAAAGGTTCTGTATATGGCTTAGAATTATAGAATAGGTAATAAGTTGTACGTTAGTGTTCAACTGTTATGCTACCATGTTACAACATTTCATAAACATTTTTGTGTGGTTCAAAAATTACAAAATACTAGACTTAAACTAGTCAATTCCACGTTCAACTGATTTCCAATAATCTGGGATCGACTGTGCGCTTGGTTGCGGAGGAAATTATTATTATTAACAACGATGATGCAGTTCAGTAGATTTTAGCATAGGATTTTCACTATTTGAAAATAAACTTTAATTTTGTTCTTCTGATCCTTGTTTGGCTCAGTAACATTTACAGAAAACTGGCTTGGTGGCAGAGAGATCTAAGGCGCAGGTCGCTTTGGAAATCAGCGAATCGCATGTTCGAATCCCGCTAAGGGCCTGGATGTTTGTGTTTGTCCCTTTACTAACAAGCTTGGAAGATCAAGCAAATCTACTGCTAACTAAATTTCAGAGAGATTCAATGGTTATTCAACATCCACGACATCGAATAGGTAAAAGGGGAATAGATGTTTTCCCTTTCATTGTTTGTATTCCCATACCACTCTTTTTTCAGTTCCGTATTATTTTATTTATTTTTTGTTAAGAGTATTTATGTTAATATAATACAAAGACAAAAAAATGTATTTACGTAATCGTTCACTGGGGGCCCGCTATAATTTAAATTTAAAATTTGAAAGGAATCCCCATACTAAAGCGTTTCAGAAACGCTGATACAGTTCATGCCTTATATATGAAATCATGAACTTACAGGAACTTAAAAGAGCATTTTCACATAAATTTTGTGAGTTTCAGTTTTATAAAAGAAGATCCTATCTATCTATCCCATATATGAAATTCCGAACATGTATTTGAAATATTTTTCTGGGATTTCTTTCTTGGATGTTTTTGTGGTTAGAGTTTTTTTTTCCCTCTATAAAAAAGATGACTAGGAGAACCTCTTGAAAAGGTCTCAGGGATCTTGCGAACCCCACTCTGAGAAAATACAAGCTAACAATTAAACAAATATTATTGTCTTTTGATTTGCAAAGAATCAAACTCGGAACAAGTCCGAAACCCAAGACTCAGAAGAACCGCCCAAAAAAAAAAATAAAATAAAAAAAGGGGTCAGTCCTCTCAAATGAAGAGACGGGGAATATTAATTAATGTCTGCACGTAAGAATTTCCTTAGACGGGTATTATTATTATTATTATTATTAGTAGTAACAGCATCCAAGGTTGGGAGTATTTAAAAGCGAAAAGTAACTAAACTATGGATACTTACGAGAAGAACTTGGAGAAGTGATAGCTCATCTCTAAGTTCTTCTGGGATTATACCATAGTCTAAGGAAGTATGATTATACTGTTAACCCTCCTATAACGCGGTATTCTCACAATGTGGTTTCCATATATATATAATTGCGACAGTCCTCCAATAACGACACTTTTATAACGCAGCTTCCATATTATTGGTTTCAGATTAGTTCCTGTTGCTTGATTTATATTCCCCATTCTTTTTCATGCAGTATACCGCAATTTTTCAGTTTCAGTTATTTAGAAATTCTCCTGCAAATTCAGAGACCATGCAAGTTTACAACAGACGGCACAAGTAGCCCTATGATATTATGGGCTCTAGCGTGTTCGCATGATTTTCTTTATCCTATTTTGTCGCAAAACTGCCTATAAGCTTACAGGGTGTATTTGAACGGTCTGTACACTCTTGGAGGGAAGGTAGTATGACTGATTCTAAGCATCTAAAGCACGTGCTGGTTAGTACTCGCATATGAGCACGGGTTATGATGTTGAATGCGTAACTCTGAAACTACTGGTTGGAATTTGATCAATTTTTAACATATACACAGTTTTATGTACCCTGTTGTTTTACCAAAATTCATCATTCTAGATGTTACAGAACTTGAGTTATTAACTTGTTAATCTTGGTGGTGGCATTTTTCTTTCTGTTCATATCTCAGTTATCGTTCAAATTCGGACCCACGTTCATATGAACTTTTTTGTTTAGAATCACCTCTCCTCCAAGTATGTACAGACCGTTCAGATACACCCTGTATAATGCGGTTTCCATATAAAACGGTACGAATTAATTTGATATTTCTTTACTAATACTGAGATTCTTGTAAGACGTACGAATTAACCTAACATATATTTACTAATTCTGAGTTTCTTATAATGCAGTGTCCATATAACGAAGTACGAATGAGTCGCTTTTAATGAGATTAACTGTATCTTTGTGTCTGTAGGCGTTATACAGGGTAAGGCATTTATCTTGAGCCAACTGAATATCCCGGAAACTAAGCATTGTACGAAAAAATGTCCAAAATCAAAAGTAAATTATTTCGCGGGGGAAATTCAATAGTTAAAAAGTTATCCCCCCCTTCTTGTGAGGGGGGCTGGGGGGAGGGGGTAATTTTAAAGTCTTGAATAGGAACCCCTATTTTTAAAGGTATATTCAGATTTTACACAATATTCGAGAAATGTTTTATTCCTGGTGTTTTTTCAATTGATCCAACCGTTTAGGAGATAGAGGCCCTGAAAGTGTGGAACTTTTAAAGTTTTGAACCCATTTTTATCGATGAAGACAAAGAGAGTGGGTCTTACAGATATTCCTATTCTACTTTTTAATAGTCTTTAAGAATCCGTAGTCAGAATTTCAAAAATCCAGTATTTTTCAATACACACGCATAGACTCGGTCTCCATAAGACTGCTGCCCCCCAAAATTTACTTGTGCACGTATGCACCAAGAATAAAACATTTCTCGAATATTGTGTACAATCTGAATATACCATTAAAAATAGGGGTTCCTATTTAAGATTTCAAAGTTACCCCCTTCCCCCAGCCCTCTTCAAAGAGGGCGGGGTAATTTTTTAACTATTGAATTTCCTCCGCAAAATAATTCACTTTTGATTTTGGACATTTTTTTCGTACAATGCTTAGTTTCCGAGATATTCAGTTGTTTCAAGATAAATGCCTCACCCTGTATTTCATAATGGAACTACAGGATGTTCATAAAATGAGGGGTAATAAGTATCTAGCATGATTCTTCATATCAAAATAAATAAAAAGTTCCTTATGCAAAATATTCAAAACTCAAATTTTAAGGGTCTAAACATCACGCGAAGTTTTCTAAAAGCTGGTGGATAACGTCATTTAATCTCAACCGAGGCCGACGAGAGACAGGCCAGGGCACTCAAAAGTTACATGATCATCGGGGTCCGGGCAACAATCCATCCTTCATTGCTTCCAACAAACGAAAAAATATCGATTGTTAAAATCCAAGATGGAGACAATGAAGGGTGGATTGTTGCCCGGACCCCGATGATCATGTGACTTTTGAGTGCCCTGGCCTGTCTCTCGTTGGCCTCGATCTCAACAGTTGCCACCGTTTTCTCGTGGCATAGCGCAGTTCATTATGTGAAGTGTTGGTGCGGAATGTTCAAAAATGACGTAACGATGTCATACTATATTTTGAGTTTTAGACATTTTCGATAAGGAACTCTTTGCTTAGATTGATGTATGGAATCACATTATGTAATTATTATTTTACATTTTCCGAACACCCTGTATAATGGAAAGTTTTATCTGTACTTTCTACCCCAGCGATTTTCAACTTAGATGTGCCGCGAAAGTTTTGATAAACAGTAAAATAAATAGGTTTTTTTTGTTAAGAATTTTAATCATTATCTTACTATTATAAAGCTTGTTTTGTTTGTGTTAATAACCAGATCCTAAAAAAATGCACTTTTTTGATATCATAATTTAAATGTGTCGCAGAAGTTTAAATATAGATTCAAGTGTGCCTTCAGATAAAAAAAAATACTGAAAAAATAGGTTCTACAACTTCTTGTTGACATAGGCTACATTAAGAGCAACTTTTCACACATTTCTAACCCATCTATATTTTACAAACATCCGAAATGTGTTATTAAAAGAATAGAACATCCGAAAAAGCTTTTTCCTTAAACCTACTTGCAGAATAATTCTCTTTTTAAGGGGAAAGTTCAGTCAGTATGAAAATACGGTTGAATATCTTTATAGTTTGTTGCTAATTCAAGATTTGGCGAAATTTTCTTCAAAATATTCGATATTCTATCACGCACTCTTTTGCTCGCAGAGCTAATTTGTGATACAGTCGATGATGCAGAGGTAATTTGATAGCGGTCTGGCAGGATACATAGGAAAGAAGTAGGAGAGAAGCAAGCGGTAATCCATAGGAATGGATGCAGCGCATTAACACCTTTCCCGATCTTGCTACAAATGTATGATGTAATTTAATCCATACATTCGTCGGTGCTGGTGTTTTATTCGTCAGTAGGAGGGATATCGGATTTGGATTCAAGCATATAGGGCTTATCAAACTTATTTTCTCCATCTTTTAAATTTTTATACAGCTTTTAAGCAGCACAACTGTATTAAGGAAAACACGCGCTTAGCTATGCTAATTAAACGCGTTACCTGGTCGCATAACCTAATAATTTTCAATATTTAGAGATTGTTATTGATTTATTATTGAGAAAACAATATCATAGTATGTACTGGTCATTCACAAAATTGAGACAAATGTCAAAGTGTTTATTTTGAATTATAGTTATTAGTTCTTTAGGGACTGAGAAATTGGTCGAGTATGTTTTTGCGTACTAGTAGCCAACATGATTGATGAACGGTTTCTCTATCTCGACTTGCTTTTGTCTGCTTATTATTTGGGTAAGGAATATGTAGTGAAATAAATGAGAGAGAGAGAACTGACCACAAGCAGCTGATATCTTCATAAGTTGCGCTTCTTCACCTTCATCCACCTTCTCTTTTTATTTATTCCCTTAACCCCCCCCCCCTCCTCCTTCAACTCCTCCACTTTTGATTTTTTTCTTCACTTCCTTCTTTTTTAATTCTCTGTCTCTTTAGGTTCCCCGCTAGCTCCGGTTGCCGTGCCAATGGCCTGCCTGCGGTGTCTGCGCATGCGCACACGAGCTTTAGTCATTCATTAAAAGCAACATCATTAGTTTTGCTTGCTATTGCCTCTCCGTCGTGTAGAGGCTTCTATCATCGCAGTGTAATTATTCTTTCGGCCATAGAGTTCGAAGGAATTCCAGGCGCCTCTTTCACCCTCGACCCGACAAAAAGAAGGAAAAAAAAATGATGTAAAAACCACAATGCGATCACCGAAGAAAAGAAAAGAGAGGAAACTCTAGAGGGGATTCTTATTTTTTTTTTCTAAATTTTTTTTTTTGCTTCAAACATCCTTCGTTAGAAGGTGCTCTGCATAATTCTTTTCACACTGAAAGAGAGATTGATGGAAGTTGACGCAAGAAATGTTGCATTGCTGGTAATCATCATTGGGGTGAAGGTTTAATCAGGAATTGTTGCAATTAAAACTTTATCTTCAGGAATTTATAAGATGTTTAGTCGTTTCCTTATAGTTATTCACGTGTAATGAACATACCTCTTTCTGTCCATTATAGCCTGTAAGAATCATTTGCCAGTCTTTTCCTTTCTTTTAATTGAAAGGAAATATGTATATGACCAAGAATGGTTCTAGTTTTGGGTTACCATGAAATTATCTACAAAGGGCGCTAGGAAAGTCTCAGATCAACCCATGTGCTTTGAGACAAGTGCAAACATGCATTGTTGGCAAAAGATCGAATTATACGCCACCGACTGAGTTTTGATCAATAATGACTCTCATAGATGGCTGTCCTCATCCCACTAGTCAGGTGATATCGGGAATTTCAGAGAGGAAATTTGAGCCTGGAAGATACCCCATGGTGAGGTCGTCCTATCTCATCTGTCACGGAAGAAAACATTGCTGCAGTTCGGAAAACAGGTGGAAGAGAGTTTGAAGATTCCTGCACCGACAATTCATACGAGCGTTCTCGACGATCATCTTCAAATCTGAAAACTTTGTTCCCTTATTCATTAATATGTATTAATTAATATAGCGATATTTGACTAATATAGCGTTTGAAGGGAAGGGTACTTCCACTATTTACTTAAAATGCAGCCTAAGGAAGTATCATATGCGCTAACGGATGGAATGGCGAAGTAAACTATCAGTGATAAGAAAATCTCTAAAATTGAAAACTTCTTCAACAAAAGTGCGATGGATATAGAAGAAAGTGGAGAAGGAGGGAAAAAATCATTGAGGGACCTACAAAGAAAGCGTGAGGCAGATATTTCACCAAAAACTTCATACAAAGACCGCGTTCCCCCCCCTTCTCGGTTTAGATAATAAATCTGTGAAAAGGAAGTGGATAGAACTCGGTAAAATTGCTACCGAAGATCATTTTCGCGTGAAAGTAGTGGTCGTCAAGAGCACGTGCCATTCGTTTCTCGCACTCTAACTATCCATCAGTGGAACCATTTGGCCCCGGGAAGGCGGGGATCGCTTGTCCGATTTCCTCTTTACTTCTTCCTCTCCTCGTCCATCTTCTGACACCCAAGGAAATATTAGGGAGCACCACGAGAGGAATGAAAAGCACCTTTATCCCCTCACCTGTCTGCTGAGAAAATAACGGTGGAGCAAATTCACGTGAAATCCGTTTGACATTTAAATATCTTTCACTTTGCTCTGCAAATGATGTTCTTGTAAGTAGATGTTGCTCTTGATGCTAGAGCGATACAAACATTCTTCATTGGACTGTAATGAGACCGGCGAATTGTTTCAAGAAGGGGAACAACAACCTTATACAAGGAGAGTTGATGCTCCCTGGAAAATAGACGCGCAGTATAAAAAAGGAGTATAAAGGAGATACGGCTAAACATTTTGAGAAAATTCCAGGTGCAATATCGGCCCTGTTTGGCTTTGTATTATTGCACACAAGAAAACACCAGCGTCATAGAAATTTGCTTTAGCAATGCCCGCTTGCAGAAATTTTATACACAGTGCTTATATTGAATGCCTATACAGTATAGGCTTAAATGAGACAGTATCAAAACGTTCTGGGACTAGGTCTATATATAACAATGTACTTCATTTTACTTTAGTTTGGAAACTACAGGGTGATTACAAAAGAAGTTCACACTTTTAAAAATTTATTACATCAAAGCTATTCAGAATATAGACACACCACATACGGATTCTTAAAGAAAAAACTCTTGAAGTTTATTGTGACACAGTTAAAGATGTTCAATATGCCCCCCCTGTAGTCGAATTCGTCCCAAACCCGCATTAACATGTCTCCATCAATCCCACGTATCGCTACCGTAATGCGTTCTTTCAGCTCCTCTAGGTCAAGGGGAAGAGGTAGGGTGAAGATCTTGTCCTTTACACACCCCCATTAAAAGAAATCACAGCGGTGGATTGGTCGAGCAAACAATAACCCGGAGCCCCGACCTCACACCTTGTGATTTCTTTTTATGGTGGTGTGTAAAGGAAAAGGTCTTTACCCTACCCCTTCCCCGTGACCTAGACGAGCTGAAAGAACGCATTACGGTAGCGATACGTGGGATTGATGGAGACATGTTAATGAGTGTTTGGGACGAATTCGACTACAGGGGGGCATATTGAACATCTTTAACTGTGTCACAATAAACTTCAAGAGTTTTTCTTTAAGAATCCGTATGTGGCGTGTCTATATTCTGAATAGCTTTGATGTAATAATTTTTTAAAAGTGTGAAGTTCTTTTGTAATCACCCTGTACTTTGAAAACGTTGGGATTGCTCCAAACATTTCTTCCATTTCTATTCTTGAAGCGCTTTTGTGGATCTCGTCACTGGTTCCAAAACCACAACCCTTAAGCTTGATGTTAATCTTTGCTTACAGGAAGGATCAAATCCGGCGAATCATAAAAAAGGTGTTCATATTCCTGAAGATTAAGAACTTTAAGTAGGCATATGGAAATCCAAAACCCAATTTGCTTTCGCGACACAGTTCAAATCTTTTTCGCTGATCATTCTAACCTGATTGATTCCGATGATCCTCTTATCAGATTTTTGGCCTGCTGACAACAGCCAAAAAGATCGAAGATCAAGCAGTTTGTTAACATATATTTTTCATAAGCAAATTATTATACATATGCAGTCTTCGAACTTTTTACTGTAGCTATGACGGGAATTTGGAGAGGGTGGGCTATTATAGTCACTTTGGCAAGCTCTTTACGTCTGAAACAAAGTTGATTTGGAGAAATATTTAGAGATATCCAAAGACATATATATAGAACGAAAATCTTCTTGCGCCCAAATTACTGCATAGAGACCTACGATAATTATTCAGGGTGGTTTCAGTCAAATACTAAATCATTCGAAAACAGCCCAGAGTTATTGAAGCAATTTAAAATTAAGTATGCTTAAAAACCTTCAAGTGAAGCGAAAAAAGGGTGGGAGCAAGCTTAAGGCTAAGTGGAGGATGTTCGCATTAGGCGTGTTGAATCACCTACAAGAAATCATTATAATACTATCAGCGGAAGCTGGATTATCACTAACGTCCACTTGGATTTTTATTAAAAAGGTCTGCACTTACTGCCATGTTACAGACGCCAAAGAGATATATGAATATATTTTCCAGAGAGCATAAAAAAACGTCTCTCATCTGCGAATGACTGGTATCCACATGGAAGGGATTCGGGGATATTTAGTTTTCTCTGGAATACAGATGAAGGATATTTTCATCTAATTAGGCTGTTAATACGTCAATCCTGCTCTATTGATTATTACGTTTACGATTCATATAAGAGAATGTTTAGAGGATAAAAAATAATAATCCCCCCCCCCCCTTTTTCACTGGCATTCTTTTTTCACCCATTCTTCACCCCGGCTATCGTTTCTTTTTGCTACCATCGCAGAAGATGCACTAGCGTCTATGTTTTCAGGTATTCTGTTTGGGTTAAGGGAATCTTCCGATTCGGAATCATTATCTATAATTTGCTCCTTTTCTTCCCTTTCATTACTGCTCGTCGTAAATGTAGCTGCTCTTTGGGCTTGGGAGTTTGTCGCGAGTTGTCTTGTAATGAAATGTCGGTATTCCGGGCTCTGGTACGACTGCTTCTCCCTTAAAATAAACTCACCGCACTCACCACCAAATAAAATGATGAAATGTTGATTACAAACTCTGGGGGGCCATTTTACGAACAACAACAAGGGTCCGATTAAAGAAAAGCACTGAGTTTGACAAACTACAAAAAATAGTTCTAAGGTTAAAAGCTAAAGTGACTTTACCTTCAAAGATACGGAACATTATCAGTTATATATTACAAGCACAATTTATTTTGCACATTTCTATAATAATTAAAACGACAAACATTCGACAATAAAAACTTTCGTCACTATCGTGTGCTGATAGTACTGCTTTCCTGACAAATGAATCAGCAGGAAGCGATAGCTACATCTTAAATTTTGCAACTAGTTATCGTTTTTTTGTTTTTTTTTGGAAATTCTGTACATTACCTAGATGGCATTCATTGTTTATTTATTAGACTGGCGGGCCAATTTTTAGCAGGGGGGCACATTATTACATTTTTCTCTAGACAGTCTATAACACGAAATAAGTTTGATCTGGTATGCCTTGTCAGCGCATGAAATTTGCGGACCTTCTTTCTTTGAAGAATGCATAAATGTCGAAAAGTGCATCAAAATGATTAAGACATCCTTCAGTCTCGAGTTTGGAATATTCCTCCAGCGTTAGTGGCTCCAGCGAGACGGAACTAAGCTTCACATTACTTATGAAGAGCTGAACCTTTGCATTCAAATTTATTCTGACAAATGCTTTTCAAGATTTGTTCGACTGTGTGGCTTTTCTAGGATCTGATCTAAATTCCTGGAATTTGTCTTGTGGGGATTTCGTATTCGTCTCTCCACGAATGAACTGCGAGAGAGCTATGCCAAATATTGCGTGCAAATGGATCAAGAAATGTTTCAATGTTGATTAAACTTTAATCTCCCTTGTCTAAACCTAAAATCGCAACATAACTTCTAGGAAAGACTGACAATTCCTTTAAACCCCCATAATCCGCGTATAAAACGCCTTTGCCAGATTTAGTGTATGGACAAAAGTCAACTAGACTGATTGTATGAGTACAGAGACCCATACATGACAGGAAATTAATTCTTTTGCTCCTTAATATTATCTTCCTTTTGTGACCTGTTTACCAAGAGGACATCCGTTTGTCTAGCGTTGATCACCGTCGAGTGAGGACTCTCGCCTTTGACCTGAAGTCATTCTTCACCGTCACTCTTATAAGAAAGGTCCGTCTGACTCCTCGTTATCACTCGACCCCCACATAAGAGGAGGGTTTCAAACCCCTACCTGTCTCTACGCCATTTTGCACCAAGAGGTGGTTATTCGTAAGAGAATTTGTTTATAAATAATTATTATAACAAAAGGAACTGTAAAATGGGAAAATCTTCTAAAAGAAGCAAATACCTGACCAACCGCAATAAAATTTAAAGCATTAGGGGTCTCGTTTTGTATATTTCTAACATCATTTCCCGTTCAGGTATATTTTAAGCTGCTTACATCAGAATTTAAGAGATTTCACATCCGTGTCGTCCATTACAATCAATAAAAGGATCGCTTGTCGTTTATTGTAGGCGTGACAATCGAGTGGGTTTTTTCACCTGGACGCCATTGTATTGACACTAGGTGACGGATAGATTCAGGTGTGGGGGAGGGGGACAAGGACGGCGGTGTGTTATTATAGATGGCGATGACGAAGCACAATGTTTCAATATTCATCACTCATTAATAACTGGTTTTAGAAAAGCTTAGAAAACGTGGAAAAAAATTGTTAATAAAAAAAAGAAGAAGAGAGGGATTGAGTGAAGGGTAGGGGGAAGAACATATATAACAAACATGAAAGGAGCTGGAAAGCTGATTCGTGGCTGTCGCCGAGGCAACAAAGGAAGATACATGATGCCTTTGTATAGAGAAGAATAGCTGGGGACGACGGCACCAGGAGAGTGTCAAGACGTTCCTGCTTTGGAACTTTGCCGCAATTAATTCGCAATTATTCTAAGCCATCATCAATCTACTATCAATCACCACTCTCGGTATCATAGGTAATAATTAGAGCCTCGGCCTTCCCGGTGCAATGCGAGACTTTCTTCTGACGAAGGTATTTCCAACCTTTTCGTTCGTGTGAGCGATGATTCTTTAGCAACTAATTACTAGGCCCGGGTCCTCTCGAAAAACTCCACCTCACATAACCTACCCCCCCCCCCTTCCTTTTCCTTTTTCCTTCTTTTCTCTCTTGACAATTGCCGCCACTTTGCAAGAGGAAACCCAAAAAGTAACCTCCCCCTCCCCATTAAATTTTCGTGTCGAAGGGGGTGGAAAAAGTCCAATTGAGGTTGGCGTTCACGGCAGCGAAATTCTTGATTATCAAGGAACAGCTTGCTTTAAAATTACATAGGGGGCCGTTCGAAAGGTGGTTTTTGTGGAGAGGGTAACTCATTAAAGTCTTTTTCTTTGTTTAGCTGAATTTATTCAAGAAAGTGGGTTTGGAAATTCTTTAGCTGACTACATAATAAACAGTTCCTCGATTTAATTATTTCAAAATTTCTTAAAAGATCTCGTTTAGAATAGTAAGAAAAATTGCTCTACAGAATTAGGCCTATACAAAATTCGATTTTATTTCCTATATGTTGTTCTTATACAAATTAATTTCTCAGAAACACTTCATAACAATTACACAGGTCTGATAAAAATGTTTTCGGAAAGCTGCATGAGATACATAATTTCAACGAATCTTAGGTTTTTTGGTGCGCTGAAATCGAAAACGATCAAATATTAAGTATTATAACTCTGAGAAATAAGATTTTATTCTGCCTTTGAATGATACTTATGTGATACAAGGATGTGAAATCTCTCCCCTTGCTCTTCACCCAACACACTGATTTGCCAAAATACTCTACAGGGTGTTGTAGATAACTACAGAGCAGTATAACGGAAAGCCTACCTGCTCGATTGCAGGGGCCGGTCGATTGGCAGAACGGAGGGAGATGAAGGTGGCCTGCAGCAGCCAGCAGTTTCCACAGTCGGGGAGGGTGGGGTGAGCGTCAAAACAGTCATGTTTTTGATAAAATTACCCAATTATCATTTGATGTCGAGCCTCCCCCTGCAATCGAGCGGGTAGGCTTCTCGTTATCCTGCCCTGTATTATCTGCAACACCCTGTACGCAATGCAAAAGAAAGGTCATATTGGTTTCAGGCATCAAAAGGCATAGGAATTAGTCAACACATGGTATGAGTTTTTTGGTCGCAAATTTTAAAGTAGGGAAAATATGAGGGTTGCTCAGAAATCAGTGCCCTCTTTCCCCGGAAACTAATTATTTAAAACGTATAAAAATTATTCGCGATGTAAATGAATGTTTCCTTTACACATACAATTTTTCCTTATAATCTTCGTTAACTTGTATGATCTTGCTTGGCTATCTTTTGTTCATTTTTATTCTCTATTTCCTGAAGCCTTAATGCCCTGACCCCAGCGATCAACGGTTTTCTATCAACTGCGCAACTTCAATAGACGTTTTATGTGCAATTTTAAATGAGTGAATAGTGTGAATAGTGAAAGGGATCAATGAATACGAAGACTGTCAAAGTTTACATTTCTGCTTGATGCGCATGCGCAATTACATAGGCCAACGAATAAAAATCATCTTGAATGAATCATTTGCCTTATTTTTTTGTGGTTGTTAGTGTCCTTTTAGATTTTTTTCTATCACGCCACGTTTCCAAGTTATGCACATAGAGACTGCAATGTAAAAGTATCCATAGTTTTGGGCCATAAGGGCCCAAACTCTAAATAATTTAAAAGTGTTTCATTGAAAAACAAGAAATTTGTGTGTGATAGGGAAAAAACTGAGCTCAGATACGGATTCAGCACAAATAAAAACATAGTCTTAACGTTAAAGATGTTTTAAAAAGTTATTTTTTGTTGGCCTGTGTTATGCTCGAACCACAAACATCTAGCTCTCGCCTCTACTAAATGGGCCACTGGTACATAAGGCTGTCTTCAAATGTCCTAAAGACTACTAAATAGTCAAAGTGGAAGCCGAATGTAGGCTCGTAGACCAGGGATTCCTCCTTTTAAATCATCAGAAAACCGATGAAAACTCATAACAAAGTAATAAGTAACTGCTGAAGATAATGCTCATAACAAAGTGATAAAGGCGTCTGCCCTATTATTGGATTCCACTCAGTAATCTTTAGGACATTTGGAGACGACCGCACAGTTGGACATGTCCGCGGTGACCCAGTTGATAGAGGCGACGAGTTAGATATTCATGGTCCCCGGTTAGAATTTTCCTTTCGTTTTTCACATTAACATGTTTATTGCCAACTATTTGCCATTTCGCAGTTGGCCGCCCAAGTCATCTAAACTTTTTTCGGGGATCTGTGAAGGAGATTTGTGTTCCATCTCTACCTGAATAACAATTGAATTATCGTGTTTGGCAAGAATTAGATCACCGCCTGGAAATTATAAGTGATGATGTAGCCACGATGGCTAAGAGCTGCCATTAATAATAAAAGAAGTATGGTCACTGTAGACATAGGGAAGCTTTGAGAGTTTTCCTATTCATTGATATCTTACACGTAATGAATAATTACTTTGTACTAAGCTCAAAAAGCACAGTAGCCATTTTAACTAAAATTGCTCTTAGTTTCGGAATGCACTGGAATTCCGCACACAAATTTGCAGGCGGCATTCAAGATGTGTTTTCCGTCTTTATCATTGGCTGAAGCGGGAGTTTTACATTGGCTAAATTTACATTCATTATTATAAGCTTATCAATGTAGGAGGATAGTCTTAGATTATAGTTAACATAAACTTATGGCTGTTATTATGCAAATTATTCAACCGTAACATCATAAAACAGCCAATGAAGCAAAGCCATTCCCTCCCCTTAACTCGATTTTTATCATTAATTCTTAATTTGGTCATTTATTCTGCGATCAATAGCTTATTTGTACACTCTACATGGGAATTAAGCTGAAATTTACTATTTGATATGACACTTGCAAGGATTTAGGTTACCATAAAAGACATGGAGACTTCAGTGTAGTGAATGGGGCTTTAATGAAGAAGGAAAGAAAGAAAAAGATTGGTGTATGTCTGTGTGCGTGTGTGTGTGTGTGTGTGTGTGTGTGTGTGTGTGTGTGTGTGTGTG
>JAHWFO010004499.1:6701650-6773334 GCA_023313115.1 Rhysida immarginata
TGTGTGTGTGTGTGTGTGTGTGTGTGTGTGTGTGTGTGTGTGTGTGTTTTGAGTCTTTTTTGTGAAGAGATTTATGGATGGCATCAGGATGGAATTTCTTGCTCTCTCAGCAGGGGGAACTTGAAGAAGACTTCTACTTTGTCAATACAATGAAGACAACTTGGCTCGCTGTCATGTTCGGTGTCATGAAGTGTAGACGGAGAACCCTCTCGGTGAATTGATGTTTCACACGTTCTAGGAATAACAACCGTCTGTTTCTTTTCCTTCCCCTTAAGTTTTATTTTACCTGTAAAATATTCATTGGAATGTAAACCACGGGATATTGTTTCAAGAAATTTAGATGAGGGAGAAATAAGTGGAATGAAGTTACGACATAAAAATTTTAATTGAGGAAAGAAATAGTTTATTTTCTAAGAGATGGGATCTCTGAAGTTCGAACAACCGTTTCTAAATTGGTATCTAAATCTAAATATATTAAAGATTAAAATTAATAGGAGCATATTAGAAATTTCGATTTATTTTCTAAATATTAATATAGGCATGAATATATTTTAGGCACATCTGTCTATGTTAATATATGGATAGTAGCAAAACAATAGTTTAATAATAAAAATATTTTAATTATACGTTAAGGTAGGTACCTTATTATTTATCATCGTTTAGATACCTAAATACTGATCAGATACAGAAATTCATAAAGCCATGAATAAGAAACAAGACAGTTTAACAACAAACTAGTGACTCAAGCCTTATTCATAATACCATTTGATATGAAAAATCTTTGGCCTAATTCATAAACATATATACGTATAAACTGAATGCCTAATAGCGTGTTGCACCTCCTTTAGCGGCGAGAACTACCTGAATACGTGCTGGCATGGATTCAACAAGGCGTTGAAACAGTTGCGGAGGAAAAGCAGCCAAAGCTGACATCACAGCGTCCCATAATTGGTGCAGGTTGGACGGGACGGTAGTGTGGGAAGGTCGGATGGTTCTCTACACTTAACGATAATCTTATTTATTTATTTATTTATTTGGTAAGGAAATACAATAGCATCTGACCGGGGCCAGTATGGCCAATCGACCGACGAGTTTGGTCCCCGGAAGATGCAGACAAATTGTAACAGTACAAAATAATAAATTATGTATTGTAATTGATAAAATATATAATTAGAAACAAAGGATAAAATTTTGGAGTTATCATTAAACGAATTCAAGTAAAATTTAAATTTATCAGAATGGGGAAAGGAGGCAGAATGAAATAAAGAAAGAATATTATATAATTGGTAATGAAGTATGACAGTGAGGGTGGGGGAGAATAGGGTAACAGCTGGTTGGGGATGTGAAGTATTTCTTAATGAGGCTTTTAAAGGTGGGGATGTTGGGTGCAAGGCGAAGATCACGGGGTAATGTGGACCAAAGTTTGTTGCCAGAATTTGATATACTTTTTAGTTGGTAGTTCCGCTTAATGCGTGGGAATCGTAGAAAGTTAGAGTGACGTGTGTTGTAAGGTGGGGAAGTAGGTGATGTGAACAAATGTTGGGGGAGGGATATTATAATGTGGTTATTGAGTGCTTTGTATATAAAGATTGCTAAGTTTGTGGGATAAAGTTGGTGAATTGGGGTTATACCTATTGAGTGAAAAAGATGTAACACAGGGGCGGGTTTGGGTAGTTTAACAACGATGCGAGCAAACCATTTTTGTATCCTGAGTAAGCGGAGTAGGTTGAGTTTTGTAGTTGCGCCCCAGAATTGAAGGCCATAAGAAAGGGAGGGGTGAATCAGAGTGTTGTATAATAGAAGGAGGAAGTTGAGATTGGGCGACCGAGCTGGCCACTGAAGCAGGTGGAAGTCCGCGTCATATTCCTCGAACCAGTCCAAGATTATTCGAGCACGGTGACAGGGAGCATTGTCCTGCTGAAACACCAGGGAACACAGTGTGTCGCATTCAGGGATATATCTACGGATACCACAGGACCCAGTGTGTCCCAAGAGAAACACCCCAGAGCAGCACTCCTACATATATTAAGCTGAAAAAAATTATTTTATTTGGAATATATTTATTGGGCTATAATTTAACGTAAATTCTGAAAACTTTTGTATTGACGAGAGATATTATGGGAGTCAATTCATTTATTGCAAACCCCTGTTGGAAAGCATTGTAGGTTATAAATTTGTTGAGATTAGTTTTATCCGTTTTGTTTTCGCATATTCAATGTTTGAAGGAGTTTCCAACAATCCAACAATCACTTGCTCAAATAAGAATTTGTATAATTCGATAAGAGAATCTTCAAAGCAACCAAAATCTTCATATAAAAAAGAAGATAAAACAACTATGATAGCTTCACATTGCTACCATACTTATTTACTCCGACCGACGCTGACCGCAACTGCTCAGATAGTTTTGATCCGTTATAGCTTTCAGATCCGTTTCCGAGGCCAACGAGATACAAAGGCCTGGAAGCGGAAAAGTCACCTAACCATCGGGGTGCTAGCAAGAATCCAACCTTCATTGTCTCCATCTTGGATGTTAACAATCAGTGTTTTTCTGTTTGTTGGAAACAATGAAGTTTGGATTGTTGCTAGCACCCCGAGATCAGGCAACCCCTCCTAGACGGAAGGCCTGATAACGGAAACATCATACATTGTTACATCATCATTAGTCGAACCGGGGCCAACGATATAACGGGCCCTAGCGCGGAAAAGTCACCTGTCCATGCTAGTCCGAGTAACAATGTAATCTTCTTTGTTTTCATCTTGGATTTTAACAATCAGTATTTTTTCGTTTGTTGAAAATAATGAAGGTTGGATTGTTGGTCGGACTAAGATGGTCAGGTGACTTTTCCCAACACCTCCTAGAAAGAAAGCCTCACAACTGAAAAATCATACATTATTACATCATCATAAGTCGACCAAATTTAGGGCTTACTATTGGTAGAAATACAATCAACAATGGTCGACTAATGATGATGTAACAATGTATGACGTTTCCATTATCAGTCCTTATGTCTACGTGGTGTTGAGTTAGGTGACTTTTCCGCTTCCAGGCCTTGTTATCTCGTTGGCTACGGTGTTATATCGAGGCTAATAAGAAAGACCTGCTCCGGCACTGAAAAGTCACCTGACCAAGATAGGCCTAACAACAATCCAATCTTCATTGTTTCCAACAAACGAAAAAGCACTGATTGTTTAAATCCAAGATGGAAACAATGAAAATTACATTGTTAATAGATCTATCTTGGTCAGGTGACTTTTCAGTGCCGGAGCCTGTCTTTCTCGTTAACCTCGCGTTATATCACAGCCGACGAGAAAGTCAGGCCGCGGCACTGAAAAGCAAGGCTTTTTCTATACCTGAAAAAATCACCTGACCATAGTGGTCTGAGCAACAATCAAACTTTTATTGTCTCCATCTTGAATTTTAACAACCAGAGTTTTTTCGATTGTTACTCGGACTGCTATGGTCAGGTGACTTTTCAGTGACGGGGCCTGTCTTTTTCGTCGGCTACGGCGAAAAGATGTAAAATTTTGAAGTAACCACCATCTTGAGGCCTATGTCTGATGATGGCGATTTGTCGAAATGCGTTGTTTTCAATAGAATATAGAATATAAATATTGTTGTTCATCTGAATATATTAATTTTATTACTATTTGTATTTTTTGTCCATATTAAAATTTATAACGGTATTAAACACTGATAAATTATGTTAAATGATTAGCAACTATGGATTTCATTATTTAGAAAATTGTTTGGTGCATTCTTATAATCGTTAAAATTTAGATAAAAAAAAACAGTTTTTAATATATTTCTTACTTGTAAAATTTTAAATTCTTAAAAAGAGCCTCCGAATTGTTATTGAATTTTTTTATAATAAAATTTTTTAGGGCTATGAACTGCTTTTATTCTAATAATTATAAAATACACGTCGACCACATTTTTGCATTGTCTCCAAGTAAGACTTATGACTCGTCCTCATATATAACATAGAAGTCGTCATTCGTTTTGTTTAAAGGAGGTTGTTCATTAACAGTCCCATTTCCCTCCTTCCATTACGTCATAATAAATGAAAATGTTATGACCTCAATTATTTACTGTCGTTCCCTTATCCTTTACCTTCGTTGTGCAATGATACCTCATCATCATTTTAATGATCTATTGTTTTAAGTCGCCTCCAAAAAAGTTGCGCGTTAAATTAATACGCAATCGGATCACATTTTTTTATCAGACGTGTGAAGTTAATTTTTTTTCTTCTCTCTTTCGTAATCGTGTTTAGTGCTTTCTTTTTCCTCCCTGTTGTTTGAAGATATAGAGGCTGTTAAAAAGAGACAACTGTTGTTGTAATAATCATCGAGAGAAATCGCTAATGTGAGAGAGAGAGGGAAAAAATCCCAAGTTTAATTAAGGTATCTAAGCGAGTAATCTTGGGCTAATTTTTTTTTTATTCTTTTATTATCTTGATGGATGGTGTTATTTGTCGTGGGTCTTTAATTGAGAAAGAGATAAACATCTTCTCATATGGTAAATGTTGTCCCCCTTTTATTCTTTTTTTTTCTCTCTCTCTGTCCTGTCTCTCTCTTCCTTGTCTGCTGGCTTTCTTTCATTAAAGCTTTTCATTCATGGTGTGCGTGTTGTATTTATACGATTATTAAATGGAAATGACAAATGAAGAAGTTATAAAAATAACACCATTTTGAATTAAAAAGTACTCGCAACATGGAATCATAAGATCTTTAATTCGGTTAACTGGAATATTTTGGAATATTCATGTTTCGCGTAGTTATGAAAAATTTTATAGTTCCTTATGACTTTCGAATTACGTCATTGAAACATGTAAGCTATGTAAGGGTAATAAATAAACGGTTAATTACTTTTTTAATAAATTTCATGAGCAGAACCTTTATGCGACATTAATAAATATCGCCTTTAAGTAAATATTTTTTACAATACAAAAATATCAGGGGATCCACAAATAACAGAAAACGTGGTAAATCGCAAAGTATGGACAGAATCTGTAGCGGTTTGACTGGAAATGAACACATACACGCACGTACACATCTGAAACTTATGAAGTTCTTCTATGAGAGAGGATCGAAAAGTGACGCATAACAATATTTTTATGAAATACTAGTTTGCTTCGGATGTTCAAAGTTGGCAGTTTGATAGTTTGAATCTTCCGCTACAGACATCCGTGGCTTGATCAGATGTCGCCTTAGCGGAAGGACAGATAATTACTGAGTACAGATGGCGCGTTTGCTAGGATCGTCAGCTTGTGAGGTGTCGTCCGTTTTTGTGCGAAATAAAAAAAATGCGAGTAAAATCCGAAGGGAAATGTTGGAGTGTATGGTGCTGATTGCCTGGACCGTAGCAATATCTTCAGGTGGTACAGATTCTTCGAAGAGGGCCGAGGAATCTGTTCGTGAAAAAATTGAGGAATTTGGCTGGGAGCTGCTCAAACATCCACCCTACAGTCCAGACCTCGCACCATCTGACTATCACCTGTTCAGAGAATGAAGAAATTCCTAGGAGGCCAACGCTTTGATTCGAATGAAGAGGTAAAATCAGCCATTCGCAGGTGGCTATAAACCAAAAAACGGAGTTTTATGAACGAGGTGTATTGATTCTGGTGACACGAAGGGAGAAATGTGGCGAGAGACCTGGTCGAAAGATAGAGAAAATCTGCAGCTTTCTTGTGCATTGTTTCATTTTTGCTTATTATTAAAAATGTTGCCACAAAAGCTTGTTGTGCGTTTCTTTTCGAATCGCCTTCGTATCGTTTCTTATCAATATGAAAAACATAAATCACCTTTTTTGCACCATCCTATTTGAATAACCATGTATTATCAATTGTAAGTTTTTGTTAAGTGCTAAACTTAAGATTTTACGTTTTAATTTAAATTTAAACTGACCTATAAGGAATCGCTACTATCGTCATCGCGTCTACATTGGCTTAAAATTAATTGAAATCCTCTTCGTTTAGAGATTGTAAAAATTCTTATATTTTCCAGCGAGATGATATGCATTTTTTATGTGATTATGGCTCTAGCTAAATATTCGGAACTTCTTATCCTGTAATAATTAAATTGAGAATATTTATCATCATTATCAGTGGAAGTAGACACACCAGTTGAGAATATTTTTTGAGAATATTTTGGAACATAAACGCCTTATCGTTTACCAAATTCCAGCCATCATTTAGGTATATCAACTAAACATTAATATTAAGATTTTTATTCTAATTTATGCATAAACAATTTTTATCCACAAAATAATTAAGTTTTTCCTTAGTTATGTCTATAATGCATGGCTGTCTGCGTTTTATGGGGAACATTAGACTCTCGGACAAAAGCCGGTAGGACAAACGCCCTTCCAGAAAAAATGCCCTCTGGAAAAAACCCACATTGGACAAAAGCCCTTCTAAAAACATAGCTCAGGTGGACACTTAGGAGGAATTCTTCTGATGCGCACTGGTGGGATTGTCTCATCGGTGGCTGGATGCGTCGATTTGTTCCAGAAACATAACTGCTGTCGAAATAGTTTATAAGCTCTTCTATTCCACACTCACCATTATGACATCCTCTTAAAGAACGAATATAAGCTTTAAACGTTATTAGGTACGTTTTTGCCAATTGATAAATATGGTTCGAAGATTGTCAAAATTGGTTCAGCGGTACCAGTTCTAATGATACCATAAAAAACTTCAAATACCATACATATATAAAATATACATCAATTTACATAATTATAAATGGATTGTTACATTTATTTTTTAAAATGAAAATCGTACAAACAAACAAAAAATTACCTAAAAACATCCGTCTTTTGAAATCTATAATCTAAGAAATAAAGGGTCTTGATACAGAAACACTAATTTCTTTAATATTTATCTGATAAAATATGAAAATGAATTAACAAAAAAAAATTGCCGTCAGCTACAGTTAAAGCTTTCAGGTTTTGTGTTTCAGCTACCATCTTGTTTTCGTGATATTCTCTGTCGAGAGCGAACGGAGTTAGGATTGAGCGAAGACAAACTACGCTCAGTTAGCTTGTGAGCACTCTCGAAGAGCGAGATTTCGCGAATGCCAACATTTTGGTGAGCGAAGAGTTTATGAACGAATTTGTACTGAGCGCTCACTAAGCGCTCAATTTACGAACGCAGCCGTTAAGTCAGTGATTTTTCAATTGAAAAATGGAAGGAAAAATTCTGCGACCCGGATTCGAACCAGGAATCTCGACTATCATGGCCGATGTCTCTACCAATTGGGTTATCGCAGACACCACGGACAGCCAAGCTGTCTCAAGGGAGACGGGAACCTGGCCGATGCCTCTACCAATTGGGTTATCAGGCTAGGCATTTGTTTAAGGGGATTTTGTCCACAGGGGCTTTTGTTCGGAGGGGCTTTAGTCTAAGGGGGTTTTTTCAGAGAGGCTTTGGTCCAAGGGGTCTTGTCCGAAGGGGCTTTTGCCCCTACACTCGCGTTTTATGCACTGCGTTTTAGTTAATGAAAAATCAATTGATTTCGATGAAAATGGCGAGCAGTTTGCCGTAGACGACATACAGCAAGCCTTAAAGTTTAGAGGCGACATATCAATTTTGTTATTTTTCGGATATGTAAGCTACAGCCATGAATGCAGTGATTCAGCGAGACCGGCAGGTAACGATCCAAGCAGTGGCACTGGAAGTGGACATTTCATACGGAACTGCACACTATTTCATCCATGAAGACCTTAAGTGTCGGAAAGTGTCAGCAAGATGGGTCCCTAGAATAAATTGGAAATAGCAAATTGCATTTTCATTTACCTTGTTGGCATTTGTGAAAATAGTCTTCCTAAATTTCTAAGCATGTGCTTCCTAAACTGAGAATTACTATAGATGTGTTGTAAGAAATCACTTAACAGATAGATTGATGCCGAATTAAAAACCATTTAATGCAGTATTAAGATCGTAGAATATTTAAATGATTGAGAAACTGTTGGAATCAATTTTCCTTATTAACAAGGTACAGAAATGACCAGAGTATTATCTTTTGCTTTAACGATGTAATTGATCGACGACTACAATACCAATTCAAACCGTGAAATTGAGATTTGTAGTATAGAAGGTGTATGGCTTGGGATTAAATTTTATCTGTAGTTCATGTCTGAAATAATTAAGTTTTATTATACGTATAATAATATGCACCTGCTTTAATGTGCTTGGAATTCCTTTTCAGATAAGGTAACTCTTAATCTTAAAGAGTAACTAGCTTGTCGGAGCCGATAAGAATGAGACTTTTAGTATGCTTTGTCACTGCCTTTTTATTTTATTTTATTATTTTTATTTATTTTTTTCCTTCTGTTTTCCTCCTCCGAGTGGATGAAGGGGGGCAGGTGAGAGCGAGGGAGTCGGTTGGTTGGTGTGCGTTGGGGCGGCGGGTGGCCCTCTCCTCATCCCTCATCGGTGCGTCTGTTCCATCATCAATCAGACATTGCAACTCCGTGTAATTATGTGTTTGCCGCTGGTAGTAGCGATCGGAGGAGATGGTTTCTGGTTCTGGCGAGGGTGGGTTGTCATTCCAAATACTCGACGGACAGATAGGATAGGGAAGAGAGAGGAGGGAGAGGACTTTTTCTTCTTTTGCAACCTTCTTTTCAAGCCTCCTCCTTCAATGATTCCCTATACCATAAGGAGCGAAAGGGATAACGGTTTAAATGACTGGAATATCAATGTTGTATTGCTGTTTATAAGTTATCCAATTAATTCAGAACTCTATTGTTTTGTATATGATCTAATTTAGAAGTGATAATATCATGATCTACTATTAAGAAAATTAGCATAACGAATAGATTTAAGTTCCTTGAACCTTAATTAAGCTACCATCATTATTTATTACACGCTAAATACTATTATAATTTCTACGTACTCGCTAAGAACAACTTACACGCTCTATTATTAAATGTTGAAAAATATATTTATTTTTTTCTACAATATATGTGATAGAAATTAGATGTAGCTTATAAGATTAGCATATAAAAACAAATATTTAAAATTTTACTGGTGAAGTACAAGGCTCATTCAATAAATAACCGGAAAAGTACTATAAAAAATCTAAAATACGACTGTGATAGTTACATGTTTGTTACTTTGTGGAGGCTGCTTAAGCTATTCATAGCTGGGACTGGTAAGCCCATCTCGCACGTAGAATTCTGGGAAATAGTACCACAAGATGGCGGCACCTTTACAGAAGTGCTCCAAGTTGGAGCAGCAAAGTGTCGCAGATGTTTGTTGAGTAAGCCGTGCTTTTGGTCCATAAAAATGCGAGACCACAACTTGCTAATGTCAGATTGTCTATCATCGAGAACCTACTGTTTGAGTGCATAAACCACTCTCCATATTCATTCAGTGCATCTTTCAGCCAAAGGTGTGGAAATCTGAAGGTGCGAGATTGGGTGAATATGGAAGGTGGTTTAAGTACTCAAACAGTAGGTTCTCGATGATAGACAATCAACACTAGCAATTTGTGGTCTCGCATTGTCATGGAGCAAAAGCACGGATTCACTCAACAAACATCTGCGACACTTTGCTTCAAAGTACTGCTTAAAATAGAATCGTTTCAAAATCTACCAAAGACACCAAACCTATCAAAACTCGTGGTAACTTACGAAATTCTATCGAAATCTTCCAAATCCTACCGAAACCTATCGAAACCTACCGAAACCTAATGATATCTACAAAATCCTAAAAAAACCATCAAATCCTAAAGAAAACGACCAAATCCTACCGAAACATACCTAAATCAACTAAATCTTACCGCGGTCAACAACCGCTTATAGCCCGAGTGCTATAAGTTCCTCCAGTTTTAATTTAAATTTTATTAAATGGATTCAAATTTGATAAGCTATAAAAATTGCGTACACTTCTTCTATGGGTTGATAGAATTGTACGTGTTTGAATAGCATAAGGACTTTTTAGTATATCCAGAAAAAGCAGTAGTGCTTCAATTAGTTCACAAAACAACCACCAGAGTCCTCCACTGCTATTTTTGCTGTTATTATTTAACGACCTTTATTCAGACTAGATAAATTGCTCAGGTGTCTCTCAAGAATAAGTACGAATTAATTTTAATTTAAAGTTTTTGATTCTTCTATGATAAGCTTACGTTACCTCTTCTTCTCAAACCATTTAGATCTACTCAAGTACATCTAACTTGGTGAGAACGCCAATTGTATGCATAAGTGCAGTATTAAGTTTTATGCATTCGCAATAGCAACATTTCTACTAAAAATTCATAATTTAAAATAATGAACTTCTTCTTTAGTATGTCCATAATGCGCGACTGCCTATAATTTTTGGCGTTGTCTTTAAAAGTTCTCTCATCTCCTTTAAAAAAAATAAATTGATTGTCTGCTCATAGTTGGCGTAGAATCTTGTCTCGTCTTTTGGCATTCTTTCTCGAAAAGAGCGATAAAGGGGGTGGGGGGATGCTCGAGAAAGAGCGAGAAACCCTAATTCCAGCGAGTTTGAAATTAATATCGGGTTCTCGGTTGTTTTAATTCCGGTCGGTGGCACACTTTATCTCGTCCGCCTCGGCCACACCCAAGTCCCTTCCTCTTCGTTTTGCTAAATCAGTTTAATTTCAGACGAGCCTTTTGCCTAATTTAATTTCGTCTCCAATGTCGAGCCTTTTGTCTAGGCGACGGGTGTCGAGGACTCTCTCTTTATGTCCCGCGGAAAAACGTCTTCATTTTGGGGGCGTGTGCAGCGGGAGTTCTGTCCGGCGGAGCGTCTACAAATTCCTTTTGCCCCCCGGGGGGCCGCAACTCCAGAATAGAATAAGTTTGACGTTTTGCGAAAAAACTGTTGCAGGGTCAAAGGTGAGCGAGCGAGGTCGTTAATCAACGGTAGGCAGATGGCATTACGGCTTGGTTTGTTGGAGAGAGTTGGGGAGGAGGAATGATGTTGTTGTTGTTATAGGATGGAAGGGGGGAGATCACAAGGAGCTCGAGAAGGTGGGCAACACCGTCATTTCTACCAAGGACCTTATTTCGCCATTTAAGCTTTCTTGAAGTAACAAAACAGAGGAATGGCGTCGCTTTCTTGTCTCTTCAAGATTATCTTCTCCCTATCTGTCACTAATCGGATTTTAATTTAGTGACGATTAATAAACTTGTTGAATCGTAATTTTAGGATGTTATGTAAACATTGAACAAGTTGGGGAGAAAGCCCATTCCGATGTTATTTATCTCACCTGTCGATCAAGTTCAAATGTAGAAAATAAAAGAACTTGTAAACAAAATATGATCTCAATTTATGCATTATCTTATAAACCATCCACATACTCTTACATTTAGATTAAATAGAAAATTCACTGTACAAATAACTACAAACAAGGATAAAATATTCTTTCGGTCAAACACCATTTCTGAAGGGTCAAAGGATATAAAAGGAATAGAATAAATAACTTTTATATTATATTAATTAATGATTGAAAATAATTATAAATTATATTAATAATTTAATTAAAAAAAACTCTCTTTAATATAAAGTATAATGATGGAAAGTAAATAAAAGAACTTAAAGTAAATTACACTTGATTATAGAGTTCACCAAATTGAAGTCCAAATAATGGTTGATGTATGCGATGAAGATCTTGAAAAAGTGACCATTATTTGGACTACAATTTGATGAATTCTATAAACAAATATAATTTGCTTTAACTTATTTCATTTACTTTCCATCATTATACTTTATATAAAAGGGGATTTTCTTAATTTTAATAATCTATTGCTCTTATTCTATTTGAAATTTTGATGTAAATAAGTGGACAAAGAGAAATTATTTTTAATTCAATGATATTTTTATTCAATTCTTATCAATGAGGTTTCACTAAATAATTCACTATACAATCACTAATCCTCTAAATTATAGAATTATTGAGTTTCTTACGGCGGAAAGAATATTCTTACGGTTGTAAATTAGTGGGGACGTTCGTTCTGATATACATCTTCATAAAAGTTAAAGCTGTTTTGTTGAGGAAAATATTTGGAAAAGTTTATTACAATGTAAGGAATAAAAAGTAATAATATTACAGATTCCACCTTTAAACTGTAGTAGCGAACAAAGAAAAAATCTAACAATGGGTTATTTCCCGATTATACAGTCGGGTGGGTTCGCTTCTAGTAAAATATATAAAAATGACTCTATTAATAAAGAAATCTGTTTAGATCTGTTTAGATCTATTTCCGAATGTTTTTGTCTTTGTTCAGCTAAATTTGGAAAATAAGCTCCCACAGTGCAGCATTGTAAGCTGAGTCGATATGGATGGTTCGTTTGGCTTTAAAAATTTAAGCATTCTTTTAGATGTTGAGTTTATTGTGAAATAAAATTTTAATTTTAAAAGAGAATCTTCGTTTCCCCATTAAAACTAAAAGAAAACTAAAACATTACGCTAAGTGGAATCTAAACCATTGCTACTAATGTAAGATAATATCTATTAATAAAATAAAATTTAATAAAAATAATAAATTTTCATATAGAATCTTGCAAGTTTTTTTTCATTACTTTTTGATTAAGATAATAATTAAAATTAAAGTGACTAGATCTCAACACATAAATATATATCCAAATAATTTAGTATCAAAAAATAGTCCCCTTCAAAACTATTACACAAAAAATTGATTATAAAAATATAGTAAACATTTACCTTCTATAAAAAATTAATTTTATGAGAAATATACAATAAATAATATGTGAATGAAACCTGCGATATAAATATAAAAGAATAAACATATAAGTAAAATTCATAATAAAAAATAATAAAAATGATGAAAGTCACTTTTTGTCCACAATTTTGGGTTAGATAGTATTCAATTTTTGAGATCTAGATGATGTATAATTGCTCATCAGTGGAAATCATCAGAAAAATTCATATCAATTTGGACATCATCTAAACCTCAAAAGTCGAATATCATCTAACCCAAAATTGTGAGGAAAAGATAAGTAACTTTCATCAGCTTTATTAATAAAGGAAAGGAGTGTATGATAATAAATTTAATAATCTGATGTTCTCCTTTTTTAAATGTAAATTGATGATAATAAATAGAAAAAAAAAAGTCACCAATGTTAAATAATCTGTAGATAAGTCTTGAAGGTTGATGTCTTGAAGAAGGTCTTGTTGTTACTGCTTATTTTTAAAGATTTTCAAGAGAATGTAAAGTTCTAAGAACAATCATTTCTAAGAAAAGCCCTAATAACAGGAATTCTATGCATTGTTACAAATTGAACCTATTTATAGAGGCAGAAAAATGATGAAAGGAAAAATATCTCGAAAACGTTTATTTACTACTTATACTTCAAGACTGTCATCATTCACTACTTCAAGAGTTTCATCATTCACTCAATATTCTCCTTTTGAACTATGTCTTCAAAATTTTATTATTTTAAATTGTACCTTTGAACTTTCATCATTTTTCTGCCTCACAACAAGACCCTAATCAAGACATCAACCTTCAAGACATATCTACAGATTATTCAACATTGGTGACCTTTTTTTTCTATTTATTATCATCAATTTAATTTACTGCATTTACATTAAAAAAGGAGAACATAAAGTTATTATATTTCATCATCTTATTATTTTGTTATTAAATTTATTTATTTATTTATTTAGTTTTACATTAAATTAAGAAGGTTATATATTTATATCGCATGTTTCATTCAAGTCCTACTTATAATATTTTCAATTAAAAAATACAATAAATAAATTGTATCGAAGATAATTTTTATAACTACCAGAAATCTGAATTTTTATAGCATTCTTTATGAATTTCGAAATACTAGGTTCGAGAAACCTACTTTTTTGAACTTTTTCTCAAAACTCTCAATAACTTGTAAGAGACTAAATATATTTATTGACAAAAAATTTATCCTTTAAATAAAACGGGCCATTTCAAAATTATACATTGATAGTTTTTATATTCCTGAATTCCAGAATAAAAACGATAAGAGATGATATAATAATAAAAGTTTATAACAATTTATTGTAATAATTATAATAATATGCTTTTCATTTTTTATCATACAAATATTGATTGAACATAGGCATGCCCGTGTAGTGTTGGTCTGGAAATTTTCGGGTTCGGGCTAGCGTAAGCCATCAGGTTCAATTTTCAGTTTTATATTCTAATAGGTTCTAATTGGTTGTGAGATCAATGCAATATTACTGATATAAAAAAGATGACGATAATAAAAACGACTAACAGGATTTCCCTATTAGCTACCGGTATGGCCTTATGATTGTCCCTATGATATTACTATGGATGTGTTAAAGCGATGAGGTTTAGCCCAGCGTTAATGAGCTTGATGAGCTTTAAAGTATTGTTGCCTAAGCTTAATTAGCACATTATTATACGAATTAATAATATCTTTAGGGAATGATATTAAAAGTATAAAAAAGTTAAATGGTAATATAGAAAAATTAAGTATTCAAAAATGAGGTCCAACATGATTCCCATCACTTTCTTCGTCATGCATAGATTCCATTCGTTTATTCGTTAATGATTAATAAAATAATAATAATAATTTAAAAAACATTAATTATAAAATAGTAAGATAATCAGTTGAAATTCGATGAAGGGAATGCTTTAATTCAACTTATTTTATAAATAAATAGGCTTACACGACTGAAGGTACATGAGTTTGATAATCCTCAGAGCAGCATTAATATTGTTTTCTTGATCGAAGAGCGAACAGATTTGATATTGCCTCCCCAAAATATGTAAGGGCATCAGCTCAAAAAAATTAAATGATCTGTCAGTAGATTTATGAAAGAAGAAGGGAAGGAGGGGAATAAATGGGGGAACGCGAAGATGGGATAGGGGTGGGTTAGGAGTACAATTACGCGGCGCGTTTCGGTCTTGACACGCACTTAGTATAGAGGAGTAATAGCACAACGGTCTACAAGTGCACTCTTTTCATCAGTACCATTGATTTTGGCTCAGATGGCCACATTCGCATGTCTCTCAACCGATCTGATGATTGCCCGCAATGGCGTAGGAGTGAGCGGGCACGCGACCCTCGGGACATGGACCCCGCCCCCGTGCGTGCAAAATGTTTTCTCTACTCTTTTCCCCAAAAAAAGAAAAGGATTCGAAAAGGAGAGAAGTAGGATGAGAAGGAGGGGATGGGGGATCACGAAGGAGGGGTAAACCGAAGGTGAGCGAAGCATCCCTAAAGATCATGGACGGATCGGCAACGAGCATCGGCAACCCATCCTCACTGATCCCAGTGACTGATCCACGCCCCTGAACACTCTTCCTTCTTCTAGCCTTCGTTAAAACAACTTTTTATGCTTCTCGTCTGTTTAAAGGAAGAAGGGCTTAACGATATTCGATCTCAGGCGAAATTCTCCAGTTTTGCAACGTCTTGATTTTAAGCGATCAAATCACGGCTAATTAACGCACGCGTGGTGTTTTCCTTTGAATCTTTGAAATCGTTTTATTAGAACCTGCAATGGAGTACGGAATCAACTTTAAATTGATCATTTATAAAATCGAGTAAGGTTTGCAACGCAGAACGCCACGAAACAATGCGTTTAAAAAAATCACTATTGATCAATCGCTAAATTAAGCAAAATGGTAATTGAAAGACTGAAATTGGAGAATTTTCACCGGGGAATAGGAAGTGGGAAAAATTTTCCGGCACCTAATCGATATGCCAATAAAGCACTGCGATTCATTTATTGACACGTTATCATCATTTGGATTTCCATTCTGAGATGATCCCACTATTCGCGGGTCGTGGATTTAAATAAATAAATAAAGAAGAAAGAATTTCCCATTAATGCTTTTTTTTTAAGAAACATTATATGGACCCGACAGTGCCACTATAAATGTAATATTTATAAGAATACAAAATTTATAAATAAATTAAGTTTACATAAATTCTCAAAAGATGCTCTCATTATCGAAAATTTATGTTTTCTTCATTGTAACTAGTGGATTCATGAAGAAATGAATTTGAAATAAACAATAAAAAATTTATTTTAAATAAAAGGCAATTTAAGCGAATGAAACGAATTTACTAGTTTATTATACACTGAGTGAGCATATTATTATGACCACCTGACATGTTTATGCAAATGCGCGCACGGACGTCGCCACAATGTTGCTAGTGGGCCGGACCAATATAAAAAGGGAAGCTGAGTGTCGTCGACAACAGTAGATGTGTTCCATTCTTCAACTATGGGTAAACGACGCGATTTAACAGCCTTCGAACGCGGGATGATTGTTGGTGCTCGGAGTTTTGGAGCGAGTTTCAGCGAAACAGCAGCATTCGTGGGGTGCTCAAGAGCAGCCGACGTTAAAGTATTTAAAGACTGGACCGTTAGCCGAAGACGGGGTCTGAACGTTCGCGTTGTGGCCGCCCGCGGATGGTTGATGATCGGACAGAACGGAGACTGTTACGACTGGTAAAGGATAACAGAAGGGCAACTGTGCATCAAATCACTGCTGACCTCCTCCAAAACGGTCTCTGAATGCACTGTCCGCTGCACACTGCATCGCATGGGATTCAGAAGTCGAAGACCTGTCCGCACACCTTTGCTGTCTGCAGCCAACAAGCGGAAACGACTCCAATTGGCTCAGAAGCACAAGGACTGGACTATCGAGCACTGGGAACAAATCATGTGGTCTGACGAGTCACGATTCCAGTCACATCATGCAGACGGCCGCGTGAGAATCTGGCGGAAACAGCACGAAAGCATGGACCCCGCATGCATGAGTACAACCCTTCAGGCCGGTGTGGGCAGTGTTATGATCTGAGGAATGTTTTCCTGGCATGCGTTGGGTCTGTTAATACGTTTTGAACAACGTCTGGATGGCACAGCATACCTCCGTATCGTCGCCGATCAAGTCCATCCTGTCATGTTGATGGCGTACCCGAATGGAGATGGCTACTTCCAACAAGACAAATCGCCATGCCACAGAGCTCGTATTGTGCAAAAGTGGTTCCAGGAACATGAAGGGTTATTTACCTTACTTCAGTGGCCCCCACAATTCCCAGATCTCACTCCAATTGAGCATTTGTAGGACGAAGTCGAATGAACCATCAGACGGCTGGATCCACCATCGTCCAATCTAGCACAACTAAACAGTGCACATCAGGCATGGTGTCAGATTCCTCCCACCACCTTCCAACATCTCGTGGAATCAATGCCACGAACAATCACCGCAGTATTAAAGGCAAAGGTGGCCCAACAAGATACTGACAGGGTGGTCATAATAATATGCTCACTCAGTGTAAAAAGACGTGTAAGGTGTAATTCAAACATCCGTGGTACTGCCAACGACCTAGCTTGTCGCAGTTGGCCACCCACATCACTTTAATTCCTGTGATTTTTTTTCCTGGGATCTGTAAAGGACGCTTTTTCATCTGTGCCATAGAATCTATTTGATGTCACGACGACTAGTTTTGTTGCTGCCATTGAAATCATTGATGTAGACACAAGTCTTCTATGACAAAAATTTTCTATTGCTTGGGCATTTACTTTGCAACTCCCAGCTCCTAGCGTATGCCTCTTGTTTTTAATATTTATTCTCTCCAACCATCTTTTTCAATAATGCAGCTTTTTCAGACTAACTTGTACATATACTCAAGAGCACTACTTATACGAATGGTTTTTCCCGATTCAGTTATCGATAATCTTCACCGTAGGCATAAGCTTCTTAAGAGTAGACAAGATACCACAACTCCAAAAATAACTGCTCTTAATTACTCGTATTTTACTTTAAATTATGTTCCTGAAGTTACTATCTATTTAACTGTCATCCTTGTGATAAACACTATGTCGAGCAAAGCTCTCACAACATTATCAAAAGGTTGACAGAGCATTTCGATCATATTTATAAAATACTAGCAAAGGTACCCGGCGTTGCCCGGGATAATTACACTTGGATGTAAACAGAACAATCTCAAAAAATTAAATTAAATTTTGCAATATCTTAAAAATAAACACATGAAAATGCTTAGAATTAATACAGTAAAAATTCTTAATGAAAATTCGAAAAAAATCTTTTTAAAGGCTCACAATGGCTGGACCTCTCCAAGGATGCCACTGCTAGTCTAAATAATTTCTTACTCACGTAATCTTACCTCAGATGTATACTTAGTGTTGTTGCAATTTCCACTCTTCTCTCGATGTGTTGAAGTAAAACTTGGGCATTCATCACTTTGTACAGTCTAGCGGTCGCCGATTCTTCTATTTACTTGCTTCCCATTTGCTCAATACATCACAGAGCTAAAGGAGTGCTTCCTCTGTCGTCTTTCCACTCTTTCTCAATAGTCTGCTAACTCTCCATTATCTCCAGTTACTGATCATTTTTAAAGATTTTCAAGAAATTGTTAAGTACTAAGAACTCTCTTTTCTAAGAAAAGCCTGAATTCTATGCATTGTTACAAATTGAAACTTATCCATATTACATCATCATTTAATGTTCATTGTTATAATTCTTGGAAAGATTGCTTTAACATTACATCATCATTCTGTGCTCATTGTTATTGGTGAATTGCGCGTTGATACCATTGTTGATGCGAACACAATGGGCCTATTGTTGCACAAACTTTGCCTTGCATTGTTGGTCATGAGATATATATTGTTGGTTCATGCAGTGTGTTTGTGAATTGCGTGCTGATACCATTGTTGATACCTATTGTTGTACAAACTTTGCCTTGCATTGTTGGTCATGAGATATTTCTCATTAATATGCCTTGCTATAACCATGAATATCGATTTTTTTATCGATATTTATTATTTTTCCGAAATCTGAGGTAGACAGTGACCTTCCTCATGCTCATTAGGTCATGTATGCGAAATTTTATCAAGATCGGAATAAAACTGTAGATTTGTATAAAAAACATACAAACAGACCCACCCACCCATACACACACAAACATCCTTCTTTATATATATAGAAGACTAGAAGAGGTACCCGGCGTTGCCCGGGATAATTACACTTGCACAAACTTTTCCTTTCATTGTTAGTCATGAGATATATATTGTTGGTTCATGAAGTGTGTTTTTGAATTGCGTGCTGATACCATTGTTGATACCTATTGTTGTACCAACTTTGCCTTGCATTGTTGGTCATGAGATATTTCTCATTAATATGCCTTGCTATAACCATGGATATCGATTTTTTATCGATATTTATTATTTTTCCGAAATCTGAGGTAGACAGTGACCTTCCTCATGCCTTAAAGGTCATGTATACGAAATTTTATCAAGATCGGAATAAAACTGTAGATTTGTATAAAAAACGTACAGACCCACAGACAGACCCACAAACATCCTTCTTTATATATATAGATAGATAGATGGTAAGTCGGAAAGTTCGAGTATCTCCAAACATGTTTTAGAAGATCACTAATTACACTGTCAACAAAAAAAAACCCACTTTTTGTCAGCTACTTTGACAAATGTAGATGTTCTAGACTAATTTGAGCGTGCTGATTCCAAATCTGAACTCCAAGTTTCTCTATCACGTCAGGATGTAAAGTTATTGGAATTCTAAGTCAGCTACTTCTTATGTGGACAGTGATGGCAATTTTGCTGAGAGTGTTGAAATTGAAGGTGCTGATGGTGGACAGGATGTTTACGAACTTAAAGATGAAGAAAGAAAGCCTCACTTATTAAATCAAGCAGATTTAAATGACCTCGTAAGAGACCTCTCTTTATCTAAGAAGAAGGCCGAAGAGCAAATCTTTAAAACATTTTTGAATAAATGCTTTATCTTCATCTACTGTATGGAATTATTTTTATGAAATCTAAGCTATGTTTAACACTATTTTAAATGCTTAAGTAAAATAATATTGCTTAAGTTTCAGTTGTGTAAAACAGTCTCATAATGTCAAATTTAAACATTGGTACTTTCTATCTATAACTCGAGATCCTGACTTGTTAGAGAAATTTGGAGTTCAGATTTGGAATCAGCACACACAATTAGTCTAAAACACCTATATTTCACCAGTAACAAAAATGTTGTTGACCAGTGTTATCTAAATGATCACTAATTATCAAAATTATGTCGCCTTTTTTCTTTATGCGATCGTGGCGCTGTGTAGCGAAATAAAATTTATTAATTACAGTTCATAATTTAGCATTGTTTGTAATGACTAATTAACATACTTTAGATAATTTTAAGTTTCTTAGGTCTGTTAATTCAACAGCTCACATGTCATTGAATGCTAGCAATGGATCAACCCCAGCGTTTGTTCTATTTGATTTTTTGAATCTTAGGTTTTGGTTTTCCTCTTCTCTTTCATAGAATTATCCCTTGTTGTATTCTTCTTTATGCGATTCCTTCTGTAGAGCTCAAGCAATGAGAATACACTAGTTGTTTATCCCGATCCTTCTTCCCCCTTCTATTTGGTTAAATATATAGTGGCGGAAGAAAAAAATCCCAACACCACGAAGGACTTGTGCTAGATGAATGAAATTTGGACGGTATATTTAGCTATGGTATTTATTCAATTGATTCAAGTTTCAAGGTTACAACTTATAGGGGGCGCCACCAGCGGCACCCTGTACATGCAAATGAGACATTCCAATGACAGATATAATGGAGATCAGACGCGCGTCTGTGTCACTTCAGACACTTGTGGACGTGTGCGATACAGTACTGTAGAGTAAAACATGCCTCGAAGGCGACTGCGACGTGAATATGGGCAGCTAACCCAATTCGAACGAGGACATGTAGTGGGCCTTCGAGAGGGTGGACTTTCGTTCCGTGCTATTACAGAACGCATGGGTCGAGACGTTGCCACTGTGTACAACTGTAAGCAGCAATGGTCCAGGGAAGGCAGGATTACCACTGGAAGACCCCCGGCCACTGGAGACAGGGTTGACCGGCGCATCTGTAGGATGGCTGTGGCAAATCGGACAGCATCTGCAGCGGACATTCGGGCTGCTGTGGCACCCAACGTCACTCCACGCACAAATCGGAACCGTCTCCTGGCCAGGAACCTCAACTGTGGCATTTTTGCCTCTTACCCCTCAACACCGTGCGGCACGTCTTCAGTGGTGTCAAGCCAGAGCGACTTGGAGGGCAGAATGGAGGTCTGTGGTCTTCACGGATGAAAGTCGTTTCTGTCTGGGTCGCACAAGGGTCAGGAGGAGGAGTGGGGAAGTTCTGGACCCACCCCTGGCGTTATGTTATGGGGAGGGATTTCCTATGACAGCAGGACCCCCTGGTGGTTATCCCAGTCACCATGACGGCAAATGTTTACATTCGGATGGTTGTTGAACCTATTGTGCTGCCATTCATGGCTGGTATGCCAGAAAGGCTGTTCCAACAGGATATCGCTCGACCCTACACTGCCGCTGCAACCCAACGTGCTCTTCAGGGTGTCCACATCCTACCATGGCCAGCACGATCACCAGATCTGTCGCCCATCGAGAACGTCTGGGACATGGTCGGACGCCGTGTCAGGGCTCTTCCACAACCAGCAACAACTGTCGGCATGGAATGCCATACCACAAATGACATTCGGCATCTCTACGACCGTGGAGACTACAGCGGCGACTACAGCGGGTACTAAAGTCCGTGCTATTCACCATGTACAAGGTGGCGCTGGTGGCGCCCCATATAAGTTGTAACCTTGAAACTTGAATCAATTGAATAAATACCATAGCTGAATTAACTGTCCAAATTTCATTCATCTAGCACAAGTCCTTCGTGGTGGTGGGGGGTTTTTCCCGCCTGTGTATTTTATGGCCATCGTCAATCTTTCAGTTGAGAATGAACGCATAGCCATCTAAATGCGTATCTGGTGTTTCATATCCCGAATGTTTGATTATGGTTAAAGGTTTTTCTTCCTTCCTTTACAGACAATTCCACACCACAGTTGTTTCTTATATAATATGAGGAGCGGAAGTTTGGTTGGTTTGTTAGAAATTATGGCGTCGACTACTAAGGTCATTTTGCGCCTTTTACACAAGTTATATCTGTACGCAGCCCAGTACAAACACAGACATCCATGCCCACGGCGGGATTCGAACCCACGACCAGGTAGACTCGAGAACTAGAAAGCCTGCGCCCTAGCCGGCTGATTGTCAACGGTTGACTATACTTACAATGTCATTAATAAACACATTGAACATAACGGGGCCAAAATGGGAGCCTTGACGAACGCTGAATGCATTAAAACAAGTTAGAAGTAGGCCCATTGAACTTGACAATGAGACTACGATTGCTGAAATATGATTTGAACCACTTAAGGAGACTACCGCCAGTTCTATATGATTTTAACTTGGCTAAGAGGTGTTCGCGACGGAAGGTATCCAAAGCTTTGGAAAAGTCCACATAGGATTCGAATACCAATTCGGATTCGGATACCCATTGAATTGCTATTGATCTGTAGTTAGAGATTAAAGAATCTGAACTTTTAATGAATGCAAGAATGGGTACCACGAAACTAGACTTCAATGAATACGGAAAGTGCCTTCTTCCAATAATCTTTTGAACAAAACAGTCAATTGAGGGGCAATCAACTTGCAACAAGATTTCAGAACAATGGGTTGGGGGGGGGGGGAGCGTCAAATCAAGCCTAGTTCTCTTCTAGTGAAGCTAACTTACCTTCAACCTCAAAACAAGACTTATTAAAGGAATATAGGAACATCAGACTTAGAACACATTCTTAGATGAAGAGAAAAACTCGGCGAAGAGGTTATAAACGCCTGCGGGAGACGTTTTAGAACGACCATTAAATGTAAAACTATTTTGAAGCACAGAATCATTACTCATTTCCCTCGCAAAGCTTCAGAATGACCTTAAGTTCAAAGGGATCGTTGAGTTGATAGGAGCAATGTAAGAAGCGTAACACTGCGAGGTCACTTCCTTACAGACGGAACGCAACCGCATAAACTCATCATGATTCGGCTTTGCTGCCCGAGGTCTTGTGCAGCCTTTTTCAGATACTCAGAAAACCAGGATGGGAAAGTCGACTGTCCAATAATCTTCGTAGGTGTATGTCGCAACACAGCTTCACGAGTAATGTGAAGAAAACAATCAAATCTGTTCGTCTGTCCCCTTCTTATTTTTTACATTTTTTGACGAAGATAGTGGAAAATCGGAATGTAACTTAGTAAGGGCATGTGTTACTTCACTATTTAGTTTGGTTTCAATTAGCCTTCTGCAGTCGGAGTTACGGGGGTGGAATACAAATGAGGTTTGGTATGTAAGATCTAGGCAAGATCCACTTCATTATGATGTTTGGGCCAAATTCTCCCAGAGTGGATCGGAGTTGTGGGGATAGTGGTAACGTGGTCTTTAGAACTATTAATGCTTTCAAAAGCAACATATGGCATGTGATATATCATTGTATCGGAAATGGTGAGAAACGAAAGAAGAAAGAGCTCTTTACCATTTTCTAAATACTACGTTCGAGAAAATCAATGTTTTGATAATTGGTTTAAAAAGCGCGGATAAAAGAGGTAAAAAATAGATGAACTCAGGGTTTCCGCTATTTTGCTATATCCTGTTGGGGGGGGGGGGGGGGGTTAAGTGCTTGTTTATTTTTCCGTTTGATTATATAGTTATCCCTGCTGTGTATTTCAATGCTTTTAATCTTTGCTTCCAATGTTTAATTTTATTTCTAAAACTTTATCATTATTTTCCCAATTGTAAAATTTTTCAATTTTCTGTTTCAATTTACGATTTCTCCTTACTTTTGAACACGAAAACCTCTTCTCTACACGTGGTTGGCAATTTCCATACACCAATTTCTATTCCACTGATGATGGTTTTAAGACCGAAATGCAAATCGTACTATTAAAGTTTCACTGTTCAATCAAGGCTCTTGATTTCTGTTTGTTACGAAAATGCTTCAACGACCCCCTGCTAGTTGCGGATATGACTATAAAAAGGTTGAATTGGCTCTTGTTTTAAAGATGTAATTTGTTATGTAGGTTACTTTAAGTAAATATACACGGCTACGAAAATTAAATTTCTTGATCGGGGCGGATTTCTCAAAAGGCTAACCTAGGTAGAGTAGTCGGGGAGGGGAGGTATATACAGAAGGAATCTTTTGCCTAAGACATATATGCTTTGGACTAGGGCGTAGAAATGTGTAAATGCGGCCATATTTCTTGAAATATTGCATCAGCCCATCATACACCACCCACCTAGGAGTGATGGCATTATAATTAAAAGTGAGATGGATAAAAATAAAAGTATAAGCTAAGTAAAAATAAGCAAACGTACAAAAGCTAATATTAAAGATACAACAGTGTCCTAGACAATTAGTGATACCCTTTTTTTTTTTTTTATTTTCACGATATTTTGGATGGTGTGTGGTGGAGTATGAGAATACCATATGCAGGGATTTCGTGATTATGAACCGATTGACTGATTCATACTTCGACTTTTTTGGTTCCGCTTATTTTGATTATAATATAGAGGTTCATCGTATTTAAAGACAGAAGAAGCACAGGTAATTTGGATTAAACACGATTGCAGAAATGTAAATTTTCAGTGTTCTTTCTTCTTAAAAAATTTAAATTAAATAAAATCTGTTTAAAAGATTCTATTGAGCGTTTAAGCCTATTTAATAACTTCTGCTCTCTTAGTTTGCAGCTGCTATGGATTTCTCCCTTTTGCTTTGTATTCTTTGTGGAGTTGCATTTTCCTTTTTTCTTTTCCGCTCTCTTTTTCGCCGCTCTGTCTCTCTTGTTACAAGATGGTATAAACAACCGAGAACGCTTAAGGACTCTTTCGGTGAAACTTGCACCTTCCGAAGGTGAGGGTGAAGAAGTGGGGGTGGGGGATGGAGGGAGGATGAATGAATACCGGGTAGCGAGGAGGACTAATGGCCGGCGCTCGGTAATGCCGCTAACAAGGCCAGATAACAAACCCCGGCAACGGCAATCCGATCACACCTTCTCCGGCTCCAATCTGGAACTGATTGATCAGCTGATCAGGTCCATTCTTTCTCCGTAGGTGGCGCTCTGCCTCAACTGATGATGGTTGATGGTGCAACTGGTTATTGATTTTAGAGAGAGAGTGGAAGGAAAAGACGAAAGCGAGGCGCCCCCACGTGTCTCCATCTCACGCTTCTTCAACTTCATCCTCAACCAATTAGACCAATAATACGGCCACACTAATAATTGCCTATTTGACCTTCCCCGACGAAGAAACGAGACTTTGGAAAGGGAGAGGCAGATTTTCTTCGGTGGAAGGGCGTTGCGCGACCCCTATCATACGGGGATTAGTTATTGTCACCGGTAGTCGCCTTCTTATTACATTGCAGTCACGTGACAGTCGAAGAAGACGTCGAGAGGAAAAAGAATGACAAATTTCAAAGAAACATAATAGAACGTTGCGCAAAATAATTAAATGATTTCTGTTCTCGCTGTTGTTTTTTTGTGTCGGCACGTGGACACTTTTGACCTTTTGGAATCATGAAAAGTTCTCTCGTAAAGGCTATAAACCACAAAATATTTGTAATAAACAAATTTTTCATTTTGTTTTGCTTTTACAAAAGATTTCTCAATTGTATCGCGTGAGGGTTTAAACATCGATGTAGTTATCAATTAGGAAAGAGTTAAACTTAATTGCAGTTGTTTGTTTTCATTTAAAAATAGTCCCAGCAACGAATTGAAGATTAGTCGCAGATCCGGTAGCTCTGGTTTCATTCAGGCATTTTGATATTAGAATAAAGCATAAAAACCATTAAGATTAAAATTATACACGCCTACTTTTATGTTGCTGTAAGCGACACTTGAATTGAGTAATATTGTTCAAAAATGTATACACATACAAAAATATCTGAATAAACTCTTGATATACGCAACAAGACTCATGTTTAAGTAAGCTATATCCTAACAAGTGCTCAAAATGCTAACCATTAACTTTAAGGGATTCTATAAGGGATGGTTGCGTTCTAGGTATTTTCCTTCCGTTTTCGCCTGCTAATATCTTTGTCTTATGTTGGAGCGGTAACTCCAGTTATTATTTATTACTTTCTTGTAAGCTTATTTATCGCTAACATTTTTGCCGCATTACTAATTGGCGTAAGACAGTTTTGCCTTGACTGACGATCAAATTACAGAAAAATAAAAGGAAGACCATAGAAAAGATATTTGACAATATTAGAAAGAATTTATTGCGAAAAATGAAAATACATGGTAGGATTACAGGCAAATATGTTATCATATTCTAATTATCAATACAATTTGGTTTTACATTCTCTTAATTCACAGTATTTTAGCACGTATTTCACATTCGATATACGTATAATCTTTCAATGAAATAAAAATTGACTATGGTCATTTAAATTCTTAATTTCAATAGGAAATTGTACTTGGACATGACCATTGACTAGGCAGAGCTTAGTTATTATGAACATTATTTTAAGCACTTCGTCAATGTATCAGCAGAAACAATGGTAATGTTGCAATTAATGCCGGAAATGATCACCAGAGTCCTCCCCTGTCATTTTTGTTTTTTTACCATTTTGCGATCTTAATTCGGAATGGATAAATTGAAGGGCTCAGGGCAATAAGGACCTAATCAACAGGCAGAAAGTCTTAATAGATATAATAATTACTGCTTGTGAAATCAATTTACAATATGTTTCAGTAACAATTGCACAAGTAAATTGCGATCACAGCAGAGCAAAACATCAACCATGCAGATTTACAGATTTTTAAACCATATAACATCACTTTCTTCAAAAACTTCTTCCTGTGGGTTAGGTCCTTATTGCACTAAACCCTTCAATGAAATTTGCATTATATGAACTTTTACTTTCTCATTCAGATGATCTTTCTAATGAAGATCCTGCGATGGTAAAGGAGGAAGCTCTAGGAAAAGATGTGTCTGCTGATGAAGATGAAGGAGTGCTAGTCAAAGCGTTGACACGAGCAATGCTTTCTGATGCTTTTCCCTCACCTAATCTAACCTAACCACTTAGAAGCTGCTATGGCTATTTTTCAAGAGAATGATCCCGACTCTGAACGCACTTGTCGTGTAAATAGAAGAATAAGAAATTTGCATCAGTGCTACAGACAATTAAGTCAAGCTTTTGTTCAAACATCTCTTAACTAGTTTTTTACTTAAATAAAGATTTCAAAATAAACTTTTTGGATACATTTTTTTCCGTATGCAGACAAAAACGTGTATTTGCATTACTATACATGCGCTTCTCTATTTTTGGTCAGATGAATATTCAAGCACAATTCCTTTTTACATGCATTATCCTACGACTAATTGTACAAAACAAACATGAAGAAAATGCCGGACTCCGATGACTGCATATGCTATTTCAGTTCTCCCCATGAAGGTTTTCACGGTATATAAAGTCTTTAGGGACCATTGTAAGTTAAAATGATAACCTCTTTAAAGTGTAGACATCTTGATCAAAGTAGTAGTCCGCCGAAGTCGTAAGTCTCCGGAGATTATTAAACACGCCTCACAGCCATCCTTTGATGCATTTTTAATTTATTAATAAAATTGTAAAGCAATTGTTTTATACATATAGAATGTGCCTACAGTTTTTGGGCCTCTCTGGATTTGGTCATTTCGACCCAGAAATGGATTTCTGGACTTTTATGGGAGCGGACTGTTGTTTTTGAAATTTTCATTACCAGATATCAAGGCCAATTAAGTAATTTGGAGGATGTTAATTGTAGAAGGTAAGGGTCGCTAGATCGCCTGTGGCAACAATATCCTGAGTTGTTTGTATAAATATTACTCAGAAACTGTCATCAACGATGGCTGTATTGAATACAAAAATCGTAACTTTGCCTCACTCGTGAGGATATACGTTTCTTATTTTACATTGCTCCATATGATTTATTGGCAAAAATGATTTTATTCTGTTAATTTTTTAGCTTTTCATTCACACGAGAGGTTCTAAAACACTTCCACAGTACCACATTGATTCACTCGCTATCTCAACAATAATTTTCCATTCTCTGGTGGGCGTATATAGCATTAGAAAACTCGTTCGAAATACATTAATAAACTCAGCTCATCTCAGACATAAAATCAATAGCGCACACGATCAATATGAGAACCTTAGTAAAATTGTTCCCTTTGTGTCACGCAATGTTTTTGATTTTTCTAAATACACGGATCCTTTCAAAGCTTCTTCCTGTGCACGATGACGTCGATTGGTTTATTTGACATCGATGACGGAGGACAGCGTCATTTGATCTCGTTGGCGGGGTTTTGTCTTCTTTTTTCCCCCTTATCCTTGAGTTTCGTCCCTTTTTTGGTCGGCATTCAGTTTCTTGGTGAAAGCAGCCAGCTTGAAGGTTTCACCTGACAACACGAGCATCGCTGACAGGATCCGCCGTGGCATTTTGGTCATGCACACGCATTCTGCGGGACACCTGTTGACAAATGAACAGCAATATCAATGTCACGCTCTAAGGAGGAAGCCTTGGCGACATGCTTTACATGATGACTAACACGATGCCAGGATGATACAGAGTGAATTTGAAAAGGGGTTTCATAAATCACTGGCAAATGTCAACGGTGATATAAGGATGCGCCCGCTCTTTCGTTATGGAATGTTTAAAAGATGGATGACGCTGCAAGGATTTAAGATTATCTAGATAAATTAAATAAATTACTCGCAAATTTACAGCTTTTCAAATCAACGCCATTAGTGAACTTTATACACCGTCTCCTAAGGAAAGGTCAAGGGCTACTGGGATTCTAGGAATTTTTTATTCGTAGACTTTTAAATTTGGTTTCAAAGATGCCCTATAGTTTAGACCGAAAAGGATGGAATTGAGACAGAAGGCAAGCTTGATCAATTTTCTTCTGCAGTTTTTACTTATTGAGCCAGGTTCAGAGTACCAAATTTCGATAGCATGATTGATTTTTGACGTAAGGGACAAATTTTAAAACAATTGTCCAAATGTCTAAACATAAATAAAACATAGATATAAAACAATAATTTAAATGTTGCAATTAATCGAGGACAAATTCTTAGATATTAGATATTGAATGTCGGAAGAAGATTTTGATATACGTAATCAATAAGGGGACCGGGGTAAGTTTGATACAGGGGCACGTTGATACATCGTGGCTTGCGTAGCAATGCGCATACATTATTTTTTTTAATCATGACCAATGAAATGTTTCTTCTTATTCTTTTTTAAACTAAGCGTGTGCTCGCTTTTTTAATTACAGCTTTTTTTTTATGGGAGAACTTGTTGTGTTAACCATTCGAAGTAAATTTCCATGTAGCTATTCCAGTGTCAATACACTTTGTATAAATAACCTGTGCATTGCCAAATGCTGTTCTCCCTTTAAGATTCTATAGCTAAAGCAGAGAAAAGCTTCTGAATTAAGTAAAGCCACGTGATCGTCTTCCTTGATGGTCTATATCAATCAGAACTGGTTCAAGGGTATGTAGTTTAGTGGTACAATTATGGTTCACTGGAAAGTTTCAATGCTAAGATATAGCATGTATTATATCAAACAGCTTGAAATAACATGTCATGATTGAATATTAACGTAAAATTAATGCCAGTCGAAATTGGTTCAAAGGTACCTGCTTTTCGTGGACCCATTATGGTTCATTGGAACTTTCAATGCTAAAATATGGCATGTAATATATCAAACGACTTGGAATGATGTGCCATGAATGAATATAACATAAATTTATTAATAGTCAAAATTGGGTAAAAGAAACATGATTTTCGTGGACCCATTGTGGTTCATTGGAACGTTCAATGCTAAAATATGGCATGTAATATATCAAACGACTTTGAATGATGTGTCATGAATGAATATAACGTAAAATTAATGATAGTCGAAATTGGTTCCAAGGAACCTGGTTTTTGTGGAACCATTATGGTTCATTAGAACTTTCAATGATAAAATATGGCATGTAATATATATCAAACAACTTGCAATGACCTGTCATGAATGAATATAACGTAAAATTAAAGATAATTGAAATTGGTTCCATGATTCGTGTTTTAATGATACCATTATGAAACTATTGGAAACTTTCACTGCTAAGATATGGCATGTAACTACTTACACTTTATATTATCAATTGTTAGTTTGTGTTAGGCAAATTTTAACAATAGCGTGTAGCTACTCATCCCTTCAATGATACATGCTTACGCAGAAATGCGTTGGCAATTGTTTTTGAAGAAAGATTATTTAATAGGAATGCTAATAAATTAAAGGATTCGTATATGTTCTAATCTATAGAGAAATGCTACTTTCTCCATTTAACTTTTCAGATAGTATTATTCAGTCTGAACTATACGTTTCCCTTAGAAGTACGCCTTGCTTAGCAACCATAGGCTTCTTTAGCAACCTCATCTAATTCATAACAATGAAATGCTTCTTTAGAAATCAAATGCTTTCCTTTTCGTTCTCGATTTCGGTCCTGGGCATTTCGGTTGCCTGACTTGTTTCTCTTGAAGTTTGGAACATACAACTTTGCATTGCTACAACCGTAAGTTCTACTGAATCTTTTTTCAAAGAAGTCTCCTTCCGTTTCTTTGGCTTTATGCCAGCGTTCCGGAAGAGCGTGTATTCCCCCTCTGTATCGTTCTTGGTCCTGCTCACAAAACCACTTTTTTCACATCGGATTCGAATTGGATCCGAGTGCATTTTTTAAGGGGTCAAACGTGTGGAAGTCCGACGGTGCCCATTCGGGACTATAAGGTGGATGAGGCAATGCGGTGAAGCTTGTAACGTGCATCGTTGATATCGCCATTTTAACACTCGCTATCTCGCTGGCGGCGTGGTTTGCAACTTCTCACACAGAGGCGAAAGGGTCAAACTAGGACTCCTCAAAATTTCAGCCGCGTAACATTATCGTATCGTAAAAATAAATTGTGGTGCATTACTTTTGAACGCTCCTTGTATAAGGGATGTCACTATAAGAGCGCCGAGTTAAAATTACGTGCCACTATCGTTCCAATAAAAACGAAAGACGTAGAGAATATTTTTCGGATATTGTGTGTCAATTAATCGTACCATTTATTGCACGAGAAATAAAAACGTTAATATTTTTTAATTAAATGATGCGTCACTCAAATTTGGACACCCTATACAATAATTGGCCGAATATGGCATTGATTAATGTTTTAATATAAAGTATAGCATTTATCCTCGACATTGTCAGGATATATATATATATTGGAATCCTTTGAGATACTATAAAACGGATTACATAATCGTATTCTGTGATGAAATATTGGCGCTAATAATGTTCACACAGTTTCAGTTTTTATGATATCGGCCTAGACTTATGTCAAAACTTCGCGCTTGATATTGGCTACAAATATGAACAATTGTAATCATAAATTAGGTAAATAAATGAATATAAATAAAGTTCAAAAACAGTCCAAATCAAGTACAAATTATGAAAGGGTTTGTTGTTTTTTAAAAAGTCTACATGTATTATTTTTTTTGCGATATACAATATTTTGTAAGTCCCTGAAAAATGCCTATCCTATTCAAATGCTCATACTAAATTATTGACGAATGAGATCACGGACAACAACAACAACAGCAAAGGAACTTTTCATTAATTCCCCTCGATTAACAAGGAACAAAAGGAAAAGGCGAGCAACAAGGACTTGTATGGAAATTAGTTGAAGAGAACAAAAGGCGATTAAATTTCAAAGCGACAATTTTCACCGAAAAAGAGAGAGATAGATAGAGAGAGAGAGAGAGACATCTTCATATTTTTCTCATTCGATCTATTCATTGCAAGCGGCATTTCCGTTGTTTCTTCGTTTCTTCCGCCACATGCTCTCATTTCCGTTTCACAGCTAATATGTTGTGACAATCGGAGTCATTGAGGCCCGAAGTTTCCTTGTAATTCTTGTCGTTTAATTCGCTTCCTGTGTCGCGCCACCTGTTGGGCCCCTTTTGAGAAATCAAAAAGACGCTTGAAATAAAAAACAAAATAAAACAACAAACAACCAGTTGGTTGGTTGTTTTTGGATTCACGCCCCCCTCTCCTTTCTGTTGTTGTATTCCATCCTTAATCGCACGAGGAAATCGCTAAGGTGCTAATTGTTCACTTTAAGCTTAATTGCTCAGGTAAACGATTTTTTTTTGTCGATTATATCGTGGATTTTGGGCTTTCCTTTTGGGATTAGGTTATTTGAATTGTAAATAAACAGGTGTCTGTGTCGATTAGATCTTATCTGCTAGACAGGTTATTGGTCTAGTCATAGCAAATGGTGATATGGTTGAGGTAGTGTAAAATTATGAATGAAATTTCAGGTGTGACTGATAGGAAAAGTTTTAGATGTTGTTCTAAGTATACTAAATCGAATGTTGGTAGATATCCACGTGATTTTTAACTTGCACATATATTCTGTAATATCAGTTCCTGTTTGCAATAGACAGTTTCTCAAATATCGTTGATGAATTTAAATATAAGTAATTTAAAATTTTTGCTTCTTGTAAATAAATAGCTCATTAAGCTTTCTTTTAACCTAAGTAAATTCAGTTAACTAAATACCTGGAATTTTTCGTTTAAAAAGCACGCGTAAGCTGTATGAAAAAATTTTTTCACTGTAAAACGGCGCCAATGTAGGCTACTTCATTGTCGCGTACAGTTTTGGTACGAACTTTTGACCAAAAACTCAACGAATGTCGTCGACCAAGCACCATATTCGTCAGATTTGGGCTCCTATTCTCCAAACTCAAGTTATCACATCATGGAAGACGTTTTGAATCCTTAAAATAATATTCGCAGAAAGTGCTGAAAGCTATACCGGAAAGTACCTATAAGAAATGAAGTTTTATTCGCAACACTTATAGCTCGGCTTCTATGCCACTATACACATAAAAATTAGATGGCTAAACAGGAATACATGATCTGTTAAGCGATCCAATTTATTAGCTTGGGACGTCCATTAGTTTCAGAGATATGAGCTCTATAAAGTCAATGTGCTAAATGGAGGGGAAATGTTGAAAATGCTCGTGAACACAGTCTTCTAAATACAGTGAGCATTTTTGCTTGGTACGGAACGCTTGTATCTAAATGCATACTAAATACGCTGTTTTTTGTGATCTTGTTATCAAATTTTTTTCCTAAATGTATAAAAATATTTGGATTGGCTCCCGAAATCCTTTATAATAGCTCCTTTTCATTTCCCTCTTAGCCAATGGGCACTGCGGCCTAAATTTACTGATTGGTATTTGTGTATTCTTATTTAATGTAGAGTTTTACAATCAGTATAAAGAACGTTTCACTTATACACTGTACAGTGTAATGGTAAGTTTCCACAATGCCTCTTTTTTCAACTTCGGTTATTGTTATCAGTTAATTGTAAATTATTACCGAAAAAGCGCAAACAAGCGCCGCGGCGTTTATTCGATTCAGAGCAAATTGATCGCGGCTCTTATTTGAGTGCGGCGCTTATTTATCTCAATAGGTAGAAAATGAAGTGGTGAAAATAATAATTCGCAAAATTTTAAATCCTGTACACTATTTATTAAACAAACGATACAATCATGAATTACTTACAATTCTTTATCAGAATCTGAATCACCATCACTTTCGTCAGTCACAATTTCGCGATATTTTATGCATTGAAATCAACTGAAATCAACTTGGTGGCGGCATTGACAATTTCGATAATCCCCGCAGCGGTTAACTGAGCGCAGTGCCATAGCCTATAAGAATAAAGGGCCGAATAAAGGATGTCTCCTTTATTCTTATAGGCTATGGCAGTGCTTATTATCTTCAGTGTAGAATTGGAGCCGCGATAAATATGATGCGGCGCTTATTTGCAGTGCGGCGCTTGTTTACGCTTTACGATATATCAATTGTAAATTCATTAATAAGTTATGTATGTGGATGGGAAGCAATGGTATTTCAAAATTAATATATTTTTAGCATGTGTATCTTCAGACTAGAAGAATATCTATTGTAGTTTTGTGAGCGGCTCTAATGAGGTCGATGTCTGCTACAGCCTTCTGTTGAGCCTTCATAATGCCAAAGCATTGGAAATTACCTTGGGATCATAAAGCTCCATTAACTGGCAGCAACAGTAATCAATATTTTTTGCTATGGAAGGGTTCGATAATTTTAATTATTTTAGGAAAAAATAATATACTAATAATTAAAAGCCGTCAGTTTCAAATAGATTATATTGCATTATATTATATTCAAGAGTGGCATACTGCCTTAAGTACTAAGTAACCACAAAAGTTCTTGCCGTTTTTATGTTGCCATAAAAGGAAGTGATAGAAGATATGCAAATGAGTGTACAGTGTGGTTCAAAATCTGTCAGGGGGGAGCAGGAAGGTTATAAATACACAGCTGTTGGACATTCACATCAATCACATCTCGTGCAGAAGTGAAGACAAATGGAGGTATCGAAGGAGATGGTTAGATGTTGTTTGCTTTAAGTCTTCAAGATGGGCTTGTCATCAGCAGCATCAAGTCGCCGAATGTGTCTTGTGTTTGGGGATGATGCTGTGAATAACCGCACCGCAAGGCATTGGATCCAGAAATTCAGGTCGGGAGAATTTGCAATTCTGATGAACCCCGTAGTCTAGAGTCTGGTGGACTAGACGCCAAATGGTTCACTCCGAGTGCTATCAACTGGCCAAACCATCGCTGGGGACCTGTACTCCCCAGCAGATGGAACGTGTGCAACAGACATTGCAGCAGAAAGAGCCAGCATTGGTGAATCGCAAAGGGGTACTCTTCCTTCATGACAATGTCCGGCCGCATATGGAAAACCATAGAGCGGCTTGGCTGGGAAACTTTGTGTCATCCACCTTACTCACCAATGGATTATCAGCTTTTCCATTCTCTGGACAACCATCTTCGTGGAAAATCCAACACCAATGATACAGATCTGCGAAAGGCACTCACGGACTTCTTTGAGTCCAAGACCGGCAAATTTTACATCCAGGGGATTGATCAACTGGAGACACGTTGGCAGAAAGTGCTAGATACCAATGGAGATTACTTTGGGGACTAGCGATACGCTACTTTTGTGTACATCATTTTGTTTTCGGAATTAAAAACGGCAAGAACTTTTGTGGTTTCCTAGTAATTTCACTTTTCGCTTCAAGTTGTATTCGGTCAGGTATATTCTTTTCATCAATTGTTTGAGGGGTATATTCTTGTAATTCTTATAATCATAATTGCGAGGGTTGTATTGAAACTAATGGCTACTTTATTAGATGATGAATTAAAAGTAGCCTTTTTCTTAGACTAACCATAGAGCTGTAAGTGTAACAGTTTCTTTGTAATGTTGGAAATATTTTTGTGGGCATCCGAAATATACATCTTTAGCCAAGAACGCTTTGACTGCTCTTTGTTTCTGCTCCATAATCTAAAAGTACATCAGCAATGCAGTGCTGTATTAAGTGCATCACATTTGGATTAATGGTTTCGTTGGAAATGCCATGGAAAACAGTTATTACTTTCCTCGTATAAAAATATGTGTTTTAGGTAATTTACACTTGTATGTAGACTAAAGAGTTTAGCTAGGGTGACATTAAACAATTTTCTGTGTAATTTTATGTTAAATTTCATTACCATTGACCAAGATTGAAATCGTCATTTAATGTCATTGGTTGAATGGATTTTAAACGACATCAGTGAAGTTAATAATTATAGTGGGGTGGCTGTAAGGTAAACGATCATCCGTTCTTATTTGCACAAGGAAAAGAAATCTTTGGCTCAGTATTTAATGAGAGGCTGCTTATATCTGTTGAAAAATAAATTTTCAAAGAATTTTAGCAGACGAATGGCAGCAGCAAATTGGCTTTCGCGTGTGGGAGTTAATCTGGGTCGGCCGTGCATCTCGTGTTTGTTGATGTTTCGTTGACTTTATATAGATGAAGTGATAGGTGCTCTTCCTGCCATTCCTTCCACCACTCCACATTTACAAGCCCCCATCCTTCCCTCCCTTTCAACCCCCCCCCCCCCTCCCCCTTCCTTCCATTTCCGTCTTTTCGTTCGATCGGCGTGAAACAATAGCGGGCGGGCGGGCGTTGGGTGCGTGATTTCGGGCAGCTGTTGCCTCACTCGCCGTTCTCACCCGACCAAGAGAGCCCACGCCCCTCCCACTCTTCACATTTCTTTAGGCTTAATGTTATTATTCGACTTCCACGGAAAAGGATTGACCCGGAATCTTTTTTCTTTTTTTCTTTTTTTTTTTCATTTTTACTATTAATTCCAGGCCATTATTTTTCAATCTCTCCTAAGCAACCCTTTCTATGTTGTTGGTATGAGAAGAGGAAAACAAAAAGCAAATAATGCTTAGGAAACTAGATAGGGATTCATTGGAGAATCAAAGGGAAATATTGGGAGATTAGTAATAAGGGATCAGAAAGTTGATTTACAAGATTTTTGTAAAGAAATGAATCTATTCTTATAAAATGTATTAAAAGAAATTCCGTAAGTGTAAGCAATTAAAGAATTAGATGTATTTTGTACATAAAATTAGCTTTCACTTTATTTCTATCCTAATTGCAACATTTCAGTTTGAAGAAATTGTTTTATCTCCTTTAACCCAAAAAATGAATATAAACCTAAATTTGGCAAATATAATGAAAGTAAAGGTTGTTTTTAATTGTTACTGTGAAATTTAAGTTCCCTTTTACAATGGAATGCTATCAAGCTCAATCTTTCCGGTTTAGCTTTGGGAATTTATCGCTTGTTAACATCTACGAGAGCTTGAAAAAATTCTCAGAAAGTAATGCAAGATAAAATACTCCAAACTACTAAGATGAAAAATGTGTTGTATGGGTCAAATAAGCATGAATACTTCAATGCATATGAACTGGCATATATAAAACAACATGTTCGATGTATTTGCCATAAATCTCAATGAGTTTGCGCAATCGGATTGTAAAATTGGCCACCACCATCTTCGTAAGAACGGCTGCTAAAATTTCACGCTCGTCTTGTAGACCTTGTCCTTTACGTGACCCAATAAAATGAAATCTAATGGATTGAGCTCAAGTGAATATGGCGCATCCATAATGCTTGGGGTAATCCATTGCGATGACATTCTGTCCGAAATATTCATGCAACAGTTCTTAAATGGTAGTTTCGGGTCAGACCCGCAGGACCCTTGATTGACAGGAATGAACTGGCAGTCAAGCATCTACCTGTACCTGTGCATTGACACATTTCCCTCTAAAAACATTTGTCTACAAATCCCAACGGTAAAACAAAATGCCTTGTTGCCAAGAACAGATCACACAATTTTCTGTAATTACACTTAGTGCTAGTTGAGGAATTAATCTTGGTAGGTAGTTTTAGGCCAAGCTGTATATATTGAAATTTACTGGTACTTCCATCTTTCCCCGCGTATATACACGGAATTCCACGGCATTCCGAAAGATAGCGCAGCAGTTGTACTTTGCCGCCTGCCAATGACTGTGGAGAACATTTGCAAACATAAATGTGCGGCTCGTGGAAGATGGGCCTAGAGGGTTAAAATTTCAGGAAATGGGTAGATGAAACCAGCGTGGTAACTGGTGTTATAGTTTTTAAGACAATGCACGAACTTTTTTTGACCTGGGCTCCGCTGTCGTCTTAATCTGTTCCCTCTGATTTTCTTCCTTCCGAGCCAATAAAAATTACTTTTCGGGACAGAATTTGAAGCAACTGCAGATGTGGCTATGTGAACAGTACAAGAGGTAGTACAGCACGCATTTGTTTCTCGATGGTGTACAGTCGATAGAGATTATATGTAAAGACAATCAGGTAGTTCCCCGAGACTTGGATTGACATGTAGAAAAGATGCGAATAAGTTCAACGTCCGATTTGATCTAGTTCACATTTCGTCACTGTTTGTTTCTGCTCTATCTATTAGTTGCATGAAATCCAGAATGTACAGGTAAGGGAAGCTAGAAACTGGAGATGTTCATTGGATGAGATCACTGGAGGAAAGAGGTGAATACTTTGGTCAATACAGAATTCACTCACTTTCAGGATATTATTGCATAAGTGAAGGATAGTTTTGTTATGGCATTTCGTACAACAAAGAGCCCATATCTCGGGAAAGAAGCCATATCCTTCTATGTCTATAGGAAGAGTTTTGCTTAAAATAACCATCCGAAGCATGTCAATACTTTGCTAGCGAAGTATGTCAATTTCTTCACGGAACCTGTGTATGTTTAACACGACAATCGATCATTGTCATTGATGATTCTTTAATACAGGGGATGTTCAAAATTTAAATTTTTTAAATTAATTTTTTAGGAATTTTGGAAAGTTATGCAATGTGTTAAGTTTCTCGATCGAGTATACTTCATAAAACAATTTTTAAAAAATAAATGGCACACGAGTTAACAAATAAGTTTCTTACAATATGGATCCAACAAAAGACAGTTTACCAAACTTTCCATCGAAAAGGGTGCAGCGTCTTCTAATTTTTGTTCCAAGTTTAGCCCGACATAGAAATTAACTATTGAACGCTAAAAGTTGGACGTTGTTTTCCAGTCTTCTATTCAGCATGACTAAAGCATTTTCGGTCGGCATTGTTCTACTGCCTTATGTCGACGAACGAGCAGGTTTCTAAGATGCAAAAGATTTCTTCTATCGCCTCCGATTAACTCTCTATCAGATTGGCGAAGACAGGACCCAAGACAGGTACCGCATTGTTTACGCTAAATAATAAAACTTTAGGCGATGCAACAGGGTTTGGGAGCTTCTTTGTGTTGGGAGATAAGAAGAAAGTTGGAACGAACGAAAGGAAGGAAGAGCAAAGACGGCGCCGGGATGTGTTTGTTTCAGTTTCCAATGTGTCCCCCCTACCATCTGAGTCGGCTGTTTATTTAATAGATTATTCACTTAGTTGCGCTGGAAAAGTGGACAAATCGTTGGGGGGTTTGGGAGAAGGGGGTTTCGGAGGGAAAGAAGGAGGGGAAGGGCTATAGTCTTTTGAAGGATCCTTTTGTTCACAGCCGAGTCGCAACTGTCAGCTCGCATTGGACGCCTTGACGGGCGAGAGCATGCATGGCACACGTCGCGCATTGACGTTGACCTTTAGGGGACTCACGGTTCTCTATCGGCAAATAGCTTGTGCAAGCGAAACTCGTGTTTGTCTTGGTCGCGAGGCAGTGAAACCGACGAGAGATGACTGTGGCTCAAACGCGTTTATATTGCTGGGCTAAAAATGAAAGGAAGAGAGAAGGTTTCTTTTTTTTTTTTTGTTTAAAAAAAGGGGGTAGAGTAAAAAAGAGAGAGAGAGAGAAAGACTAAAGGAAACGATGGTGTGGCACTTAAAAAATGAAGAAGTTCCCATCGGATGGAAAGCGGTAAACAAGATTACAACGGTCGAGTTATTATTGATCGGCGATGACGACCAATTTTTGTCATCTCGTTGATCGTTCTCTCTCTCTCTTTTCTTGAACCTTTATTTTTTAATAGAAGATTACCTAGATCGATAATATGACTCTAAGAGAGCCTTTTTATTGATTACACTATAATAGGATTTATTTTAATGTCAGGTAGAAAATTTTTTAAATATTATTAAATGGAAACGAGATAAAGCTCCAAGCATAAGGTAATGATATTATCAGAAAAAATGGAAGGAAAAGTTCCAAGTCATGGATCCGAACTAGGAACCACGAGTATCACGCAGGTTGTCTCTACCAATTGGGCCATAGTGAACACGGTATGCTGTCACCAGGCCCAATTGGTAGAGACAACAAGCGTTGATACACGCGGTTCCTGGTTCGAATCTAGGTCGTGGCAATTTTCCTTCCATTTTTTGTGATATTATCGAATATTATTGATTTCATCCTACGAGGTAAAACAAAGCCACATTGGCAGACTTGTATGTTACTGCCTGAAATTTGAAGCAGTTTATTACAGGTGTCCTGGAAAATCTGCTTGGAAAATGTGCCTCTATTAGCATTGGAAGACATCCCAATATAAACAAATTTCATTCAGGTCAACTGCAACACAGCAATCCACGGGAATTGTCCAATGCATGAATAAACAACTAAAATTTACAGTATTCATCACAATAGCTATAATTGATATGGGTTCAGATATTAGTTTCTTAATACAGTATCCCTCCTCCCTGTTTTGGATTTGCGTAGTTGGTCGTTCTGTTGCCATATATTTTCGAATTTTTTGATTTTGACTTCAGAATCGGTTAGGCCATCAAAAAGAAAGTAAAGTTATAATAAGCACTCCTGCCCTATCTATTCGGCATGACCAAAATGGCATTTAAAGTTAAATATTTTGGTCTTTCGAGCCGGTTATCATTTTGGCCATGTTCCCGCATAGATTACAACATGTATTCCTATTATAATTTTTACATATTTATTGATGCTCTATCGAATCTGAAGCCAAAATCAAAAAATTCAAAAAAAATTGGCGACGGAAAGACCGATTTCGCGAATACTGTAAAGACCGATTTTGCATTCTCAACTGGTTTACTTTGTCAAAATAGTCTAGAGAGCCTATAAAATACCTAAGCTATTTTACACAATACAAGGTGTTTGTAATTAACCTGGCAGTACTCACTGCCATCCGTAATTCGATCTCACACCCGGAATGGTTCCAAACTTGTTAGGGGACTAATGACGACAGGGAAAGAAGGATTCTGCCAAATAGAAAATTGTAGTTCAAAATATTAGTTGGGCATGAATGGTGAGTTATAGATTAGGTGTCGTCATATCCACGAAATTTAGTGAGCGAGAGAGCCAGGATGGCCTGATACCTGAATTAAACACGAAATTATTAGCCCAAGATGGGAAGTAAGTACACGGCTGAAGCCAAAAGTCGCAAGAGAAAACTGACGTAGGATGTGATCATTTGGTCGTTATTAAGTAGCGGAAGAATGCAGCTACTTATTGGTTTCACAATGTCCATCTGTCCGTCCGTCCGTCCGTCCTCTTCATAATTTCTGCATTTTTGAGGTAGAAGGTTGAAATTCCATGCTTACTATGGGCATGAGTACCTTCATTATTTAGTTTGGTTTTGATTGGCCCACTGGAGTCGGGATTACGGTGGGTGGGAGTTAGAGGGGACCAAGTGATCTATGTGATATTTAGGTATGTAAAGCAGTGAAATTCGATAAGTATATTCCTCTAGACAAAATCTACATTCCTATGAAGTTTGGCCAAATTTTCCAGAGGAGTCGGAGTTGTGGAGTTGGCGATCACTTGGTCTTTAGAACTATGGCAACGAATGGCGTGTGATATATCATTCGATCGAAAATGATGAGAAAAGAAAGAAGATAGGGTTCTTTTATATTTTCTAAATAGCCTACTAAATAAATATTTGGAAAAAATAAATATTTTGATAAAAAAAAAAAATTGGGGGGGTTAAAAAGTGCAGAAGAAATTGATGAACTCAGAGCTTCCGCTACTTTCCCATATCTTCCTCGGGAGGGTTAATTTCTTGTTATTATTGGCCACAATAACAATTGCGTACTTTTGTGGTAGTCACTACTATGGCGTTACTATTTTTAGAAGGAAATTGGTTACATATCTAAACTAGGATCTAAATTGAAATGAATAGATATAATACTTTGAGAATTATACTTAATATTAAATTGACTCATCAAAGAAAATTAATCTTTAATTATGCTGAATGTCAAAAATATTTACAAACGTCGAAGATTTATGTTAATAAAATTTTGATATTTTTTTTTCAGAATTGATTTATAGGAATTTCTTAAAATGTAAAATTTTCCAAAAATAGATTTTTATAAACATGTTTATATACGATAAATACTAATTGTCTGACTAGTAATTGCTTTTTATTCGCAAATCATGTGATTTGAGATGGCAAAGGTTACGAGTGTTCGCGACTGATCGAGTCGAATAATCGAGTGATGGACAATCGAGGTTTTACTGTAGTGAAAAAAAACCCAAACTAACCGTAAAATAGGCTTAAATAGAAGCAAAATTTTATATTAAGTGATAATAGATGTCGATAATAACTAACAAAGTATAAAAGACGAAAGAAAAGAATTATGTCGTCATAGCCGGATTTGAACCTGCGTCGTCAAATCCAGCGAGGACAGATAAATTTTACATATATAAACCGAGAATAATGTTCTTTTATATATAATTATATACACAAGTCGAAATTACTTTTCTGGTTTTTATTGAATGTAAAAATTTGACTTATTCCTCGTTAATTTTTTAATAATTTGTATTTATATATTAACGCCCCATTCATAATGCAGAGACTATGGAGATCCACTACCTCATTTTTTATCGTGTTAAGTATCTTTGTTCTGACTTCTCTGCAAAGATAATGTAACATTATTTTTACCTTTTAGTAAAGATTGCCTACATGAAGCAACACAATGAATCTATAGACGAATTTTTGGAGCTCTGCTTTGTAAAGTGCAAAAGAAATCATGCTTAACCAACCAATTTTTACAATAACGGTTTTACCATTGTTCTCTTGACAATAAGGGTTGACCATCCCCTACGTTTGTTTTCGGGGTTGCCCAGCCGAGGAACTATGTCTCGCGTTGGGAATTGGTTATAGGTGACTATGTAAGGTAGGCTTCTACTATGTTAAAAACATATCAGTCATTGCTGCAATGGGTAAGAAACGTGATTTATGAGATCTGGAAAAGCGGATTATAATCGGCTTTTGGGCCAAGGGTGGCAGTATTTCGGAAACCGCGCACTTTGTGAACTGTTCTCGTGCTGGTGTAGTTAAAGTGTACCACGACTGGGAAAATCGGACCGTTCAGAATAAACGGTATGGGAATTGTGGAGCACCACGTGCCATTGACGAGAGAGGTGAACGTCGGCTGCGAAGTTGTGTGAAGGACAACCGAAGAGCTACAGTGGACCTACTTACCACTCAAACCAACGAGGGTGCTACCAGACATGTCTCTAAAACCACAGTACAGAGGACCCTGTTACGTATGGGCTTCCGCAGCAGACGGATGGTCACTGCACCCTTGCTGATGAAGGTTTATCGCCAAAAACTGCTTCAATTTGCCCAACAGTACAGAAGCTGGACCACTTCTGAATGGAAAAATGTTGCCTTCGCCGATGAGTTACGATTTCTGCTCCACAGAAGTGACGGCCATTGGCGGATGAGGCGAGAAACCTCCGAGAACAAACATCCTGCAACCATTGTTGGACGAATCCAGGCTGGCGGCGGCAGCACTATGGTGTGGGGAGTTTTCTCATGGCATTGTCTGGGCCCACTGATACCTGTGGAAGGCACTCTCAACCGATTCGTTTTTTTATTCATAATTGCAGATCAAGTACACCCATACAAGGCGACTGTCTTCCCAAAGGGGAAATGGCACGTTCCAGCAAGGCAATGCGACGTGTCATACGGCTGCAATTGTTCGGGGGTGGTTTGAGGAACACGACCAAAAGTTCCAAGAACCACCCTACCCCCTAATTCCCTAGACCTCAACCCAATCGAGAACCTTTAGGATCACCTCGATAGTCATGTGCGTGCTATGGAACAACCACCGCGTACCCTTCAGCAGCTATCGGATGCTTTACAGTCTGCATGGCAACTGCTACCAATACAAACCTACCAGAATGTTATTGACTCACTCGCACGCCATCTAGCTGGTGATCATAATAATGTGACTGGACTCTGTCTTAGATTTTAATTTCAAGCACAATGGTCCGAAACCTCCATTGTTAATCCACCAATCACGAATTTTGAGGACGGAAGCAGACATCAAAGATTAATGAAAAGTCGGACGTAAAATTAGAAAGAATGAATTTTCGTTGTTATTAGTAATTTTAGCTACCCTTTAAATTATCGAATTTAATATTACTTCAAGTTCACAGCTAAAGCTCTTCCTTGGAATGTTTACAAGATTTTATTGTTTCTGTAATTCGCAGCAGTTTATTAAGCGAAATTCTCTGCATTAAATTTTTTGGAAATGGTCTTTTACGTTTTTGTGATGCGTTGGTCCAGCGATTGCAGTGTACATACACAATTCGGTGGAAGAAACTCTAATCGGATATCGCTTAAAGGCAATATCAACATTATTCTTCTCTTTTCTCTGTCCATAGCTGGAAAATTTCTCATAGCATCCATGGTTTGGTGTTAATCTTGTGTTAATCTTGTACACACATGGTAAGGAAACAAAGCCTATGAAACAGCAAGGCTTACAGGTATTGCCCAATCAGAGCAAGACTTTGAATCTATGGTCGTTGTAATGAGGGGATAACTTACCTTGGAAACGTTAAATTTGAACGTTAATCTGAAATGTACCTTAAAGTGAGGTATGTTATAATGGGATTTTACTGTATTATTTTTTTTTAAATGAAGAAATGGATGCAGCGAATCAAAATCAATAAAGTCGACATGCACGGACGTTTGTTGAATAAAGCAATCGTTTATTTGCGATGAGCCGTTTTGGAGCTATTAATATTTTAAGGCATCGTATTCCAATTAGCTACAGAATTACATCAGATCAAAGTTTTATTCGTATTGTAGCAAATAGGTAAACAAAACACGCGTTATGAACTTATATTAACATTTAATTTAAAAACATAAGATACGATTTAGTCTAATTAGTATACGGTTTAGCATAATAAATGCTGAATACAAGCACGACACCTAAGAATCATAAATAAGTATTATGGAAGGTTTACTGCGAACATAATTGGAGTAACTGTTTGATGTGAACGCTGTAGACTAGCTGTTTTTTGTGACCCTAAAGGTAAAAATCTAAAGGATTTAGATCAGGGGAACTCGGAGGCCAAACGATGTTGGGATAATGCATGCATCATGTTGAGATACTTGTATTAACTTGTGATAAGTGATTGTCAATTGCGTTTTTAATGGTAATTACAGGTAAGGATTTACTATAACACTTTCAAAACTTTGATCTCTTAAGTTCTCTAACGATGCGAAATAGGGCCCAGTTTCATAAACCAGTTATCATAGTTTATACAATATTATGAACTACCCTGTAAATTACACTTGATATAATCTCAAAAAATCTCAAATCAAGATATAACAGCGTTGGTCTTGTATTCATATTTTCTTTATTAAATAATAAATTAACTTTGAAAGTATTTCGAATAAAATCCGTCAGCTACGATAACAAGTGCTGACCTTTGAGGTTATTACAATCTGGTTCATTCTTCTCGTTATGATAAAAATATCCTGATCAAGAACTGCTGTAATCTAGAATTTTAATGTCATTTATGTCTGGCTGGAATCGGAATAGAGAAGCGAATTGCTTTCTCTTTCGCAGTCGTATTTAGACGGCAAACAACCAGCGGTTAATCACGACCCCATGCCGGGTTGCCCTCGCTCTCTGTTATTGGAAAAGACTGCCGTTTTCTCTTGTGTTCTTATTTAAAGTTTATTTCAGTCAAATAATTTTTTTCCCTTTTAATGAATCGGAATCTCAGCGGGTAGAAAAAGAAATGTAAGGAAAAGCCAAGGTGAATTAATTAATTTTGTTTTCCGTTTGTTTCAGAATTTTTAAATTTTTTTTTCTATTAATTGGAATTTAGAAAGCGCAACAATATTTAATGGAGTTAAAGAATTGTATTTTTTTTCCTTAAATTCTTTTTTTTTTAAGTTTTTGATTTATATAAAACAGATTGGAAATTGTCGACGTCTTTGACCATTAATCGAATCTGTTAAAAAAGTCAAATGGATTTCATAATCCATTATAATTGACCAAAAAACCATTGTTCCTTATTCTTTGTTTTACATTTAATATAGACGTGGAATCCTTTCGTGACTAAGATGTTACGTAGTTGCTGCGAAAATTCCAAACATTTTCCATTGGATTGAGGTCTATAGTCTGTGCTAGTCCTTCAACAAGCAAAATCTTTACCATATTCTAAGTTTGAAACATCTTTAGTTATCTTCTTAGGGAAGTATTTAGATGAATTATATTTTAAACTTGAAATGGGACCAATTTTTTTAATGTGATCGCATTCTGTTAATTTCTCAGGCTAAATTACTTCTTAGTTAAGGTACAAGAAGCGTTTAGCATTTTATGATCTTTTCTTGCCTTGTTCAGAAACTAAATTTTTTTCATACGCCTTTTTTTATCTAAAGAATTCGAACATTAGAAAATATTTGCATACATGCAAAAAGCAGATGCGGGGGAAGTGCGCTATGAGTAGGGAGTAAGTGTGAGAACGACAATCAAGCCGAATGAAGAGAGCTACAGACCAGAGTGTTAGTGGAAAGATTATTGCTATTCTACTAGATAAGTTGACACATTTTTCTAAGTGATGGATGAGCTGTTGGAGACCTGTTCGAAGAAGGTCTCACTTTGGTTGTTGAAGAAGCGTTTCACTTCTGAATGCTTACTCTCTTCCTGAGCATTGGGCCCTTCACGGTTCCCAGTTCTTGTGTTGCCTTTTTTGGGTATAATCAGTTAGGATCATACCCAAGGAATCCCCAAAAAAAACACTCGGCATGGTTTTTGCTCTTTTTGTTTAATTTCTGGGTTTTAATAGAACACCCGCCGCTCATCCGTTAAACTTAGGTGCCTAAAAACTTATGAATTGGCTGCCAAAGATGAAATTGTAAATCCTTCTTCAAACATGGCTATTAACAGCTTATCTATCACTTGTAAAAATACGTCAAATTATCTGATGGGCAGGCTTATATAGAGAAGACTATTCTTACCACCAAAAGTCGTATCCGTGGCTTTCTATCTTCGCTATGAAGAATTTTAACTTTATGTCCACCCCTCGTTAGGCTGAGATTTGCTGCGTGGAAGTAAACTGTTCAAGCTCTAAATGAGGAAGTTGTTTGTATAATGTTTTCATACGGATTACTACAACTTGACATACCAAAATCGACTATTAGCTAATGCTAAAGAGATGGATGTAGGACTGTCCAATTACAGCTTAAAAATGTTAGTAAAAGTCGCACGAACTGATCGAGAGAGGAGTCTTGTAAAAAAAGTATTACAAAATGCTGTTTCTATTGTTGCTAAAATAGAAAATGCATTTGGTGGTTTAGTTCTACCAAAGCAGCTGCATAGAAGCTTCATTTCATTATCGTGAAGGAGTGCCGTTGGGTTGGTTTGTCTGGACTGAAGAACAGACTGGGAAGCCATTCTATGAAGAGATGCTTTTTAATGTTCTAATACGATGAGCAATTCGGCAAAGAATTTTATGGGACTGGCTTCTTCCAACGGTTAAGCTCAGTGGAGGCTCCATGATGGTATGTAGGCTTGTTCTTTTCGCGATTGGGATTGGATCGTTGGGTTTTCTTCCAAAGATTATGATGGTCTTTATGTTCTGGACAATTCGGCCCTGCCTACAGTATGGCAGTTATGAAAAAGGAAAATAATCTCTTCCAATATGATCGGGCTTCCGTTAGTTCTTGACAATGAGTAGGTATCTCAGAGTCTTATAGAATACCCCCCTGGATAAGAAATCTAACACGGTGATTTTCGCTCTCATCCTAGCAGCAGTTTAGCCATTCCTGTCGAAACTGGAAAATCGATTGAAAGCTATGAAATTGTTTGCTATGAAAGAAAACATTGTCGTTTATCCTGACATTCTATTACGTATAAGCGAATTTTGAATTTCATTATCTACAGTTAAACCTTTTTTGTTCATGTATAGCAAATTTAAGATTTGCGAGTTGAAGTAAAGTTCATTTATGTTTAGTGAAATAATTTACGATTTCTTATTAAATAACATTTATAGAGGGCATTTATAGAGATGACGGTTCCTTCAACTCTTTAGTATTTTATTCTTTTCATATTTTAAATTATGACTGTTATGCTTTGTGAAAGAAGCTTAACTATTCCACTCTTATATTTTTTCTATTCTTTTCGCAGAATATCAAGTAAAAGGTCGTCCATTCCACGAACCGCTTGACAACGATCCCGACGAAAGTGAACCGGAACAAAAGAACGACCCCCAGCGGATAGAGTGGCCTCGACAAAGGGGGGGTCTGCAAAAAGGTCCCCACGTGCATTGGTGGGGGTCAGTGGCGGGGTCATCGGAGACGAGGTGGAATTGAGGGGGTTGCTGGCTTGGGCTCTCCTTTTCACTCGCCACCGCAAACGACTGGCCAAAGGTAAAAAGAAGGTGAAGCGGACCGAACAAATCCCCTTTTATGAATATTTCTTAAACATGGGACAATGAAGGTGAACTGAAGCTCTGTATCGTTTTCTACTAAGTACTTTCACGTGTTATTCGATAGCTTATCTTATACTTGGCCACTTGTTTTGAGACTTCGGTAGTTTTAACTGCTATGAAGCTTTCTCTGTTTTAATGTGAAAATTTTGTAATGTATACTCACAATCGTTAGAGCTCTGTAAAACTTTATGATGAACATTATTTAACTTATAGGCTTACGTAAAAAAACATTTTTTTAAGCTTACGTATAAGTGCGACCTACATTCTTACAGTTTTATATAAATGTTTTTGCAATGAAAAGCCATGTGTTGTTTAATCTTTAAATATATTTAAAAATTGTTTATGTATGAGGATTGTTCAGAAAGTAATGTCTCAAATTATTTTCTTAGAAACTGTTTATTAAGAATGTATGAAAATTCCTTACAATATAAATAAGTGTTTCCTTTCACATACTATTTTTCATCCCATCAACTTATATGGCCTTATTCCCGCGCAAAACTAGTGCATACTCGTCTTGTTCATGAAGACTGAGGCTTTAATTCTCCGACCATCTAATGGACAACTTCCATACACAGTAGCACTCAGATGTTTTGGATACTCACCACAGTTTCTTTCTCCGGAGCCAAGAATTCAATTCGTTTATAACACAGATGCCCTACAACTGCGCTCTCTGTCGTTATGCTTTGCAATTCTACGAACAAAGGTGGGGAACTTTGAATATGGAGGATATGGTATGTTGCCAATTGCTATAATTAAATAGCGAAAGAATGAAACTTTTGATTGGTTTGGCCATGCCCGTCTGTCCATCTGTTTGTCCCCTTCATATTTTTAGGATTCTTTGATGTAGAAAGTTTAAAATTTGGTTGCTATGGGCATGGCCTACTTCAATATTCAATTTGGGTCGGATTGGAGCACAGGAGTTGGATCCCATCCGGCGTATATGGTTGATTCATATTTATGTCCGAGTCTGACAATCATAAAAACAGCAATCTCTTGTATTTAGAAAAATATCTGCCCTCGGCACCGATACACTGTGATTTCAGTGTAAAACTGCCGCGCTGGCAGAAACTGGGAAACTGGCTATAAGAAAAGCCTCACGGCATGAATCAGGGCATTTTGATTCTGATGGGACCAAGTCTAGTGAATACTTAGGTGTGAGAGAGGACCTCTTACCTCAAGGCGTTGATTTCTGCAGATTTCCATTTGTTCGGACCATCATAAAGGATCCACTACAGAAAGGTAGTACTAACCTCACGTCTTTGGAAGGCAGTGCATGTTTCCAGAAGCGGCATTTGCTGCTGTTTGTTATTTCTGCATGGTTACGCTGGTTTCTTTTCGAATTTCTTCCTTAAATTTCGGCCGATAGACAGTAAATATGAAAAGATCCACTATACAGGGTGTCCAAAAACTCTGGTAATATGGCAGATATCTCAAAGCTGGCAGGTAGGCGAGATCTGATGAGTGTGGTTTATAGGTAATAGGGGTATGAGGAATTCATTGTCGCACTCAAATTTGACCTTGACCCCCAAATTTAAGGTCATCCATTTGCTAACTCGAAAACTATTAAAGATAGAGAAAAATTTCCAATTGCTAACCTGTAGAGCAACACCACATTAGTCTAAAAACAACTTTTAATCATACCCTTCCCCTTGAAAAATTTTGAGAAAATGGGCGAGAAAAAGTCACTCAATGTCAGGTTGAGCTGGCCAGGTTGACTGAGGTTTCTATTTAACATATTTGAATTGCAGTGAAGCACACCGTTGGGAAGGGGAAGCACACTCTTTCTTGCCCATTTTCTCAAAATCTTTCAAGGGGAAGGGTGTGATTAAAAATTGCTTTTAGACTAATGTGGTGTTGCTCTACAGGGTAGCAATTGGAAATTTTTCTCTATCTTTAATAGTTTTCGAGTTAGCAAATGGATGACCTTAAATTTGGAGGTCAAGGTCAAATTTGAGTGCGGAAGTGAATTCCCCCCCCCCCCCCTATTACTTATAAACCACACTCATGAGATCTCGCCTATCTGGCAGCTTTGAGGTATCTGCCATGTTACTAGATTTTTTGAACACCCTATGTCCCTAAACTCCGGTCTCATAGGGAATATGGAGATGTTGCAGATTGAGAATACATATAGATAGCCATATTCTAGCCTTTATATCAGATAGGAAAAGCATTACGAAAACAAATGTTCAAATTGATGCTTCTCTTTAGCCTTGCAGGTATGAAACTGGGCTTTTGGGATCGCCTGTATAGCTACGGAAAGGAGTGAAATTATTTCGATATGTAGATTCCTCTAGGCAAGACCTATGAATTGTCTCTGAAAGTCAAAGTTGCTGGGGTCGCTCTGAACACATGGAATATGGATCTAGCGGTAAGCTGCCTTTTAGAAACTGTTAATATTTATCAAAGGGCAACATATGATATGTAATACGAGGGTCGGTCATAAAGTTCATACTAGTACAACTGCATAGAAGGCATGATCGTATGGCAACCAAATTTGGTGGGGTCACCAATCCTGCTCTAGACAGGCTCCCTGCAAAGTCACACTCTTCTGCCATCGATATTTCGCCCGTGAACGCCGTAAATGTAGAGCGCGTCATCTGTGTTCTGACTTCATCATCGGTGTTAAAATCGCCTTTCACGAAGTAGCTTATTCGATTTCCTAAATAAGGCCAAGCAGGTGCCCAGTCAGTTTTTTCATATTGGGGATGGGCTTCTACATTTACGGCATTTACGGTTGAAATATCGACGGCAAAGTGTGTGACTTTGCAGGGAGTTTGTGTGGAGAGGGAATGGTGACCCCCAGCAAATTTGCTTACCGTACGATCATGCCTTCTATACAACTGTATGGCCGCCCCTCGTATGTCAGTCGATATGTAATGAAAGGCTGTTTAGTTTTAAATGAACACCATGCATCGTTTGAGGTTTAGATTAAATTTAAGTACGCTGATGGGTTTAGTATTAAATGTATGGTACTCATTGTTTCACTTAGGCCTGCAAGTTGGAAAGAGATTTTCTAGTCTTCATTACTTTCTGAGAAATCCTCGTACTTATGCATCAGCCTAATATAATACGTTTTGTTTTTACATTAATTTTTATTTTATTGATATTGAGTTATATTGAGTTGACTATATTTAAATGATATTTTATGATGTTATTGTAAAATCATAATGTTTACTGTTGTATATAATAAACCGTTATACTCTTTTATTATATTATTTATTGTTTTCATGTTTATGTAAAGTGTACATTAAATAAAAATTATACTTGAAATAAATTTTAATAATTTTTGATTGAATGTTTTTAGAAGAATTATGTTTTCGTGTTTTCAGTTACTAAGTTCTTTCCCTTTCTCTCTTGTAAATATGCGCATTATAATGAATTATTAAATGAACGCCAATAATGGATCTTGATAAAATGAACTTAAGAACTTTCAGGCCATTTATTTTAACAAGGCAATATTTTGGGGAGGAAAATAATTAGTGTGTTCTTTCAAAGCAACATGACGTTCCTCTATTTTTTAAAAGAGATTCCTTCGACGTTTCCCATCATTTGATGATATATCCGTGAGCCATCATTGGAAAAAAAAGAGAGTGCTCCCAACTCTATTGTCTGGGGTTGGCCACAAGGGTTTAAATAGAGTCATTAGTATTTACACGGGTAGAAATGGGAGGGAGCAATTTGTTAGCACCGCTCGTGAGTGTTGTGCGCTAAGGTAGTAGCGTCAGCATCACAATTGACCTCTCTCTCTTCATTTAAGTTTTTGTCATCGGGTGCCCCTGTAGCTTTCTGACACTTGACAAACAAAGAGCCGATGTTGTCAACAATAATCTCCCAGGCGACTAACTGTGACATTTTTCAAGGAGGGAGGACAGTTTTTGAACAGAATCGGAACTCTCTCACAATGTGACACTTCTGGTCTTGAAATCGCTTTTGTTGAAGAGGACAACTCCAGGAGCTTTTTTGATGGGGGTAGGTTGCTTTTCGTTCTTATTGTCATTATTATGATTGTATATTTTTTTGTTATTTATTTTTTCTTTTTCTTTCTCTCTTTCTCTCTCTCTCTCTCTCATCCTTCGTCTCGTCCTTCAGGTGAATCCACGAGAACATCACACCTGGAACGTCCACGACCAAGGAGATGATGACACGCAGGGCGGTCGACAAATCGTTCGGCCGTCGAGAGAAGGGTGATCTATGGTGTCACCGAGGATGACACCCACTCTCACGGCAATCTGTCCAACAAAGAAAATTGTCCCTGCAAAACACGAACACGCAATCCCAGAGACAATGTTTTTTTTTGTCATATAAAGGAAGGGCGAAATATAGCTAACCTCAACAACAGCGCAGATTTTTTTTAATAAACAGATGAAACAACAATGGCAGAACTACCATTAACTGTAAAGAAGTTAATAAATAATTATCGAAGGCATTTTGAGTTTATTAATTGCGCTGCTTTTTATGAGAAAAATAGCCAGCACTTAAGTTGAAACGATAAATGCTGGCACTTTTTCTTTTTTATAGAAAATAGCTAGTACATTAATAAAATAAAAATACTTGATATAATTCTTGTTTAAAAAATTCTTCATTATTTGAAGGTTTGCTCAGCAGGGTTCCTCACTTTTTTTTCTTCGTTAATAAATAAATATAGAAAAGTGAAATTTAACGCCATTTCGAGAAATATCGCACATATATAATCATTTAAAATGTTATCTGTAAGTACTCGTGTAATAAACACCAAGCTGTAATTGAATTAAGAGAAATCAATTGGGGAGCGAAGGACACTATTCAGAAATTAAAGATTGAGAAGGACAAAGCTTGCTTCGCCTTGTAAATTAATGGGGATTATTTGGAAAAATCCTGTACACTGTGTATTGGAAATGTTTATGCATATTATGAGTAATTTTCATAAATAAAAGTTTCTGAGGAGAAAATGTGCGGAAATACTTCTGAGCTGCTCTCTTATCTATAATTTTTTCTTGGTTTTAGTAATACTGCATCAACCTGCAATAAGTTGTATATGTTGACCCCCCAGTATGCAAAAGAGCCCAAAAATGGTATTTCTGAACTAAAGTGAAAGTTCATAAATGAAGTAGAATCTTTCCTCAGTGTTATTAAATCGATGGGAAAATTTGTTTCTCGTGTCTTTAAATAGCTAGTTAGCTTCTGAATCTGGAAGAAAAGGCAAGGCTGGAATGAAATAGAAAATGCTATTAAACGATTGTCTAGAAGAATTGAATGTACAAGGTGTTTGTAAATAAACTGACAATACTCAGAACCATCTGTAGCTTGATCTCACAACCGGAATGACACCAATTTTGGTAAGGGAGTACTGATGACATGGGAAAAAGGATATCGCGAAAAAAAAATTGTACTTCCAAGCGTCGCCGATAGGGGAAAAGGTTTTATTTAATGCCACCATGTTGAGTTTTACTTTCGATTTTATTTAATGCCACCAGGCCTTCAGCCTCGATTACACCTGGAGTGTATAATCACTCTCAGCAGCTGTAATCTACGTAACGGAGAATTCACATAAAACGCAGGTAAAAACCCATAATGAAAATTCTTGACTACGTAGGTGACAACAGCGATAAGAATTCAAGCTACAAAGGTATGGGGAAAGCTCCGAAAGACATTCCGAAGACCAGCTCGGCTCAACATTTGCTCTGACTTTTCTTGCCAGGAAGCAGGCCCACGATGCTTGGGGAGATGAGAGCCATCCGAATTCGGATATCCCAACAACTCATGCAGTCTAAAATCGCACGATTGTGTGTGGCCACACAGCTAAATTCGTCATTGGACCATTCTTCTTTGAGAATTTTGCTCCAACAGGACCAATACCTGTACAGTCACCACGCGGAGAAGTCGCAGTATGCTTACTAATTTGTCATTTCATAGCTTCACCGAACAGAATGTCTGAATCGGAAATTTTTTTTGGAACATGGAACCACCAGGCATTGGTCGATCGGTAAGCCAACTGTTATGGCATCCCTTCAACCAGAAAGTATTTCGAGATAGCTTATCGTCATCGCAAAAGACTCCAAATATGTATGGTGAGTTCATTGATAGGAGTGTTGAAGACAAGCCGCAAAGAGGAAGACCATCGATTTTCCAAAATAGCTGCTTCCGAAACTAGTGCGATAATACACTCACTCACCAAAACTCATGGCACACTTTCCTAATAACGTGTTGGGCCCCCTCTAGCCCGGATAACGGCGGCGACCCGTCGTGGAAGAGAATCTACCAGTCCCCGGAACACATCCACAGGCACTGCAGCCATGTCGCCTCCACTACTCTCCATAACAATGCTGCATTTACCAGTTGTGTTGGTGACGATCTGACAGATCGTTCGATGATATCTCACAAATGTTCAATGGGATTGCAATCTGGGAACGTGGAGACCAAATCATTGTCGTGAAGTCGGTAGCATGTTCCAAGGGCCGTGTGTGGAGGCGTATTATCTTGCTGGAAGATGCCGTCGCCCGCGGGGTAAAAACAGTTCGTGAAGGGGTGCAGGTGGTGCCCAAGCAGATCGACGTAGTAAGTAGCACGCAGAGTGGATGTCAGATGCACCAATGGACCCATTGCATGCCACGAGAAAACACCCCAGACCGGTAAGGAGCCTCCATCTACCTGAGTGGTCCCCACCTGACTCCATGGCTTCGGGTGGCCTCCGCCAGACACGGACACGACCATCGGCCCGATACAGCTGAAACCGTGACTCGTCGGACCAGGCAACCCTTCGCTAGTCCTCAGCGGTCCAATGTCGATGTTGGTTGGCCCAGGCTAAGCATTGCCGACGATGTGCAGCTGTCAAGATTGGCATCCGTCGTGGCCTCTTGCTCCCAAAGCCTGCAGCTGCCAAGGTTCGCTGAATTGTCGTCACGGACACAGTTGTGGGACGTCCCTGCTTGTACCGCATGGTGATTTGGCCCGCTGTCGTCCTTCGATCAGCAGTTGCAAGCCGGGTGACCAGGCGAACATCTCTGGCATCAATGAGACATGGGCGGCCCGTCCGCTGTCCGACATGGGTTGTAACCCCTCGTCGGGTGTACTCTCGATAGACCTTTGCAACGGTTGTGCAGGAAAATTGCAGGGTATTGGCTACATCTGATATTGAGGCACCCATCCGTCTGGCACCAACAATCATCCCCCGTTCAAATGCGGATAGCTTTCGGTGTGCTGCCATTTCTTCAGCTAGTTTTGCTTACAATGACTGTGTGATATCAAAGAGTCCTGTGCACCTGCATTTCGAGAATGGAAGCAGCGGGATTTGTCTCATTACGGACAGGGAACATGATTGACGGGGTATGCCACGATTTTTGGTGAGTGAGTGCAAACTTGTGAAACTTATTGAAAATGGATTACTCTGGGTATTTATAAAGTGCGTATGTTTGCTATAGATAATAAAGGCATTCTTTCAGCACAACCTTAATATGATCGTTGCTGTTATATGAGATTAGGTGTCCTTTCTATGTCTTTAAGCGGAACCGATATAATTCCCAAACCGTCAACACGGACACTCTCTTCCCTATCGATTGCCTTAATAAGAGTTGCGCAATGATGGCGAAGAGGTCCAACAGACTCTAGTAATCCAGTGCCGTAAACATAAAGTCTATTATTAATGGTTTATGAGATACAACTATTTGAATTTAAAATTATTAAGTTTCTTATGTGGTTTTTATTTTACTGCTTTAACATTCTAATATCTTTAGCATAATAAATTTTCGAATGTTCTGCATGCATTTTTCAATTTTTAATTTGTGAGAACGTGGCGACTTGCGCGCTTGAAGGAATTTTCACGTTCTCTAATTTGGTCCACAGCATCTGTTATACGTGCAATAAACTCGTCTCATGTATTGACTGTAGTTTTATAAACCTTACACTTTAAGCAGAAATCCAAGGGAGTTAGGTCGGGTGATGGCCAGCTAGACTCTTTCAGCGCGACTAATCCAGCGATAAGTATAAACATATTAGAAACTTCATAATTTTAATTTCAAATAGCTGTATCTCAGAAAGCATTCGTAAAAGCCTACATGTTTGTACAGGGTGTTTCAAATAATATGTAACAGCCAAATATCTGGAGAAATACACATCGAATCGATGAATTTTGAACCCAATTTTATTCTTCTATCACGATGAAGACAAAGAGATAGAAGGTGTGTCTTAGAGACATTCCTATTCTACCTTTTGATGGTCTTTAAGGATCCGAAGTCAGAATTTCAAAAATCCAAGTTTTTTTTTTTTAGTACACAAGCAAAGTCTTGGAGGCAGCATTCCTATAAAAGCAAAGTCTTTTTTTGTTTTTTCGATCCGATTTGTATTTCTCTAGATATTTGGCCGTTACACTTTATTTGAAACACCCTGTATAAATTTTTGACTTACAATAACTCATTCTATACCCACACGAAATATTGACCTTTCTTCCCGGGACATCCTGTATATACTTCCTTTGTCTGTCCAAGGTTTCCATCCAAACCAACAATCAAAAAATCAACAATGGATCCCGCGGTTGTTTATCGACACGGTGCACCATTGTTAATCATGTAATGGCCTTCGCGTATTATGCCCCATTCATGAATATATTCTTTGTAGTATTGCCCTAAGGCCCGGCGCAAATGGGGCAACAATCAGGCGACGGCGACTGAATCGGTCGAATGGAATGGTCGCTTGTGGAATGAAAATGGTTGCTACTAACATACTGGCGACATGCTAGCGACATGTAGAGGCTATCGCTGGTTGCCGTCGCCTCGATCAAGCCAGGTTTAATCCAGACAACAAGGTTGCCTCCACCACTCTATTATGTGATTGACAACAGCCAATGAGCTTCTACCTCTTGCATTTCGCGTGTTCAAACAACATGGCTGATCAAGTAATGACAGATAGCAGGACCTGGACCACAGAAATAATACTTACACAAGCAAGTACTGTAATTTTTTCGATGTTTTCGCCGGTATCCATCTTGATCTTCGCCTGTCGTAATAATTACATCATTCTCAAATCATCATTTTTTTGTTGCTGCTCACAAATCGGTGCCGCTCTGTTGAACGAAATGATTTCCGCATTTGCGCTATCTGTTTCCTCAAAACATGCTACAAAAATGTTTCCACTGACGTCATGTGTCGAAGCAACGTGTTCCTTCGACACAATTTGCTTCGACATTGTTGCCTCATTTGCGCCGGGCCTTAGGTTCAAACTAAATGCTCGGGCTATCAAGTAAAATCGATCACAGGGTTGTTCTCACTTGAATGCGGAGTCGGAACATTCGGTGAAATATATCTGCCAATACATTTGCAAAGACTCTGGCAAAGCTGCCAGTTAACGAGAGCATTCATGAAAAAAAAGTTGTCCTTCGAGAAATTTTGAACAAATAAATAAATGTTGGCTACACTACAATTAAATAATGCGCTACTTTCATGTCTCTATCCCTTGCACCTATAATAGAGCTATCATATAGCCGGTCAAGTTGCCTAGTGGTAATTAATATCTGTAAATAATTGAAAAGTAGGCCATTTTACGGTTCTGAAGATACATTGGCTCCACCAGTACAGATTCCATCAAGCAAATTTTTATTATTTTCCTTTCACCTGTGTCTGTTATGGGATGATGACTACTTTCTACTTGTGTTTTTAAGGAGAGAATGAAGGCGTCCAAATGGAAGAAAAAGATTAAGACTAAAGAATGAGTGAGCCAAAGAAGAAGAGGAGCAGGGGAAGGAGAAGTGCCTGAAGACACAATGAGAGGGAACTGGATTTTAAACGAAAGAAAGAGAGAGGGAAGGGAAATGGCGGAGAGAGGGAGGGGTAAAATCTCAAAGTTTCACGGTGAAACAAGTTCACGAAATGAGAAATTTTAAATGCTTTTGAATAGAGAAATTTGTTCTATACAGATAGATGAACTCTTGGCTTATGGAGAGTGTATCGACATGAGCTCTTCGTTGAGTATGTTAAGGAATCGGATATTTATCCACCTGAGGGAAGAAGAAAAGGAAGGGGAGGGGATGGGGGTAGAAAACCGATGAAAAAAGAGGTGAGAGAAAGAGTAGGGGAGGTAGAGGTACTCTTTGAATGAACGATTCTGGAACCCCTGGAAAATCCTCTCAGACTCTCAGACGGTGACAAAATATGTATTGTGGCAAATATGGAGTGAGGGGATGGTGAGGTCTTGGTGCTCGCGTGTGCAGATCCTCCTTAATCATTCAATGGGTAATTGAGCGTGGGAAGCCCCTGAATAATGGGGGGAACCTAAGCAACGGGGAGGACTCGTTTTTCGGATTGAAACGTGTGAAGAACTCTTTGGAGAATCTCTTAAACCCCATCTTGGGATTCCCCGCCTCATTCCTTCGAAGCCCTTTCCGCGTGACTGAGTGGACCTTTAGTAACCCATCCCTTTAACCCCCACCCCCTCCCACCTCTATAGATTTTTGAGCTATTCCCCACAGACTTTGACACGTTTACACGTTCTTAAGGCTTATACAGTGTATCATTGGGAGTTTATCGTAAGTCGAGCACAATGGCCGTCATTTCGTTCGACGCTTGCTTCTATGTGTTTAAGTAAATATATAGGCTGCCACCTTCTTTGTTCACCTGTTGTTGGAGGAAATCCTTGTTCACTGCTCAGTTCACTCCAATAACTTCACCTTTTCCTTGCCTATGTAAATCGTATTAATTTTTTATACCTTTTTCACGATTACAGCTTCTTGATAGCTTATGAATGTAACTCTCTCCTGAATACGAAATCTCAACTTTGCCTGAATTGTTATTATACTTAGATCTTCATACTCCTTTTCTATAGAATTTTAAATTAATACAGTGGGCATTCTCTGGAGATCAGTAGGCATTCTCTGGAGATTCATATCCAGGGTAGATTTCAAAGGAAGAATTTTATTTTTAAAAAAGTAATCGGATTCCAAGTGCAGGACTCCTGATCTTAGTATAAAGCCCTTTATCATAGGAATTTCTATTGCTTTCACTATTCTAATTATTGCCCTAAACATTGTCCTTTGCAGAAGTTCATAAAAAAAAAAGTTAGGTGAACTGGGTGGCAACTACGAAATTGCTCGTTGTCATTAAACAATTTTGCAATAACAAAACTCCGGACTGAGCATGAGAAACCATGCGCATCAACCACAGATATACGAGAGGGGGTGGGACAAACTAATAAATTTATTACAAAACTGATAATCTTTTCTCAATGTAACTCCACTCTTCTCAATGAACTTTCTCCATCTCCCCGGAAGTGTCTGGTTCCAGCAGAATATAAAGTTGTCTTGTGTACCGCTTTCGTCAATTGTGAAACGGCGATTTTGTGATTCAGATTGTTCTCGACATCAATGTTTATCCAGCCAGCTGCGAAATATCAGATCTTCGATAGTACCATGACCAATCGTCGGTGACGAAGACGTATAGTTAATCCTAAGTTATGATAACAGGTATTCCCTAGGGCTTTCATCTAATTGCGGGATTAAGACTACTTTAGCAGGTCACAGTAAGTTATCCTAGTTACGGTGGTTCCATGAAAAAAAAAATGGTCAGAAGATTATTTTTTTGTGTTATGGCGCAAAAAGATATTGATCTTTGGGGAATCTCAGACATGTTCAATAATGGCATGAGGGTTCTTGGTGTCCCAAATGCGAACATTATGGCGATTGACCTTCTCGTTCATATGGAATAGAGCTAGTCGCGGCTCCTGCATTGAGTGCTTGTGATTCATTGCGATGTTGGTATAAACTTTGAGAGTTTTCAAATTCATTGATTTTTTTTGTATTAAACACGTAAAGGAGTTTTGTTCATTTAGAATCGCCCTTTTAGAATTAAGCCTTTCGTATATATCCACACAAATATATAATCAATAATACGACAACCTCTTGTCCACAACTGGATTTTATTCCGCATATACGTATTTCGAACTCTTTGAGTTCATTATTCAACTTGGCATTGAATAATGAACTCAAAGAGTTCGAAATACGTATATGCGGAATAAAATCCAGTTGTGGACAAGAGGTTGTCGTATTATTGATTATGTCGTTATCCACAGTAATTGAAGAATTCACACAAATATGTGTTTTTTGAAAATGAGTTTTTGAAAATCGTGATAATTAAATTTGAAAAACTATAGTAGTAGTAACATGCGAGAAATGGAAAAGGGCAAAACCAAAATTTTAACAACACAATACACAAATTTTGGCTTTTGAAGAATCAGAGAGAACTCAATATACAGTATTAGTCAGAAGGATGCTGAGAGTTTTCTAGTTTTTGGTGCCATGTCCAGGGAAACAGTATGGTTTCTCCGTATTGCATTTGTTTGGCCATAGAAATGAGATTATTGTTTTTTTTTAAATAAATATACTCTATAGAACAATGCTATGAAGTATTTATGGAAAAAAATTTAGAGTGACGCGCATTTTGATCTGAGATCATAAACAGAGTCATGATATCTAAAATATGAGTATCTCATTTCCAACGCGCGCAAGTCGAGATTTTTTTAAATAATATATTTTTAGTAATGCTTTGTGCATTACGTTTATCAATTCAATTCATAGCAGTATAAGTCCTATCTATGCTTTGCGTTTTCTCCGAACCTCTTTATTCGATTCCACGGTGAAAACAAACATTTCTGTATCTCACATGACGGTATGTCATGTATGGTTTTTGGAAAATGAGTATTATTGGTATACTTTAATGTTCATATTATAACGTCTCATTAGGCCAATCACTTTATAATTCTTAGTTATTTAATGTATTAGTTGATTACTTTGTAATTGCTAATTGCATTGGTTTAATATGTTGTTTTCTTTATGTATTCGTACCATCACTTGCTTATATGTTATTTCGTATATATCCTAACAAGGCAAGATTATTTAATCTTGTATCAATTAAGAAGGTTCATCAGAAACTTTGTATGTAGGACCCTAAAATCAAAGAAAGAAAACGCTTTCCCTAAAATTGTTTATTGTTAATTAACCAGTTTTTCAGATTATCCTCAATGATTTTCGATTATCCGTGCTCCCTCTCCTTTTCATTAGCACAGATAATCGGGAGCCTTTGCCAAATATATTCAGCGAATTTTTTAGCGATTTAAATTACTCTGATTATTCTGCTTAATTTAAAATTATGATTTTCAGGCGCTGATACTCGAAATATTTTAAATATTCTAATATTTCGATAAATTTTATTTCATACAATGTAAAAATAAATTTTAAAAAAATAAACTTTTGAATTATGAAAGTAATTTCGTAGCAGCTTCGATCAGTCCATTTTCAAGGGTAAGACAGGTGACGTAGATTAATAGTGCTTGTCAACGGGGTTGTGGGTTTACCTTTACTCAATGCAAATGGTTTATTCCTCGAGTCGAGTTAACGTATTATTCAAATTCAAGTGCAATTTAAAAAAAAAAAAACCCAGCAAATTAAAAAATTTGGTGAGTATATGTTTTCTTGAGCTCAATAACGTTGTAATCGATAGTTTTTAAAGGGTTCTCGGGTGTTATTAAGTTTATCTATGTTTATGAATTATTTTTAATCAATTAATTCAAAAATTTAAATCTATAAAGTTAATTTACCGAGTGACAGTTTATTACTTTGAATTTGGGCTATTCATGTCGAATATTTAGTTTGAATTCTTATTAAAAAAACCAATTAAATCTATTTAATTTTCAGTTAAATGATAATTTCAATATCTCTATTCTAAGGGGTTAATAAAAGAGACTACAGTATTACTTGTTTAAAATAATAAAAAGGAACGAGAGAGATATAAGTCTTGCATGGGCGACATTTTTTTATGCAAAAAAGTGGTTTTCAAGAAGATTTTCATTACAATAGTATTATTATTAAATAAATACCTGGATCTTTTAGCAATAATTTGTTATTTATTAACTCAATTGACGATCGTTTTCATAATGAATACAAGAAATAATGTTTATATATAAATTAATAGTGGTAACAATATGTGAATGGATTATTTCATGATAAATCTCCATTTGGCTTAGTAAATTTCTAATTGTTCTATTATGCGGATTTTATTGTAGTCATCTGAAGTTCTTAAGATCTAATTGAAGGTATATTGTGTTTTATAGTTCATGAATAGATAATAAATGAGTTTATTTTTTTAATGTTTGGTAGGGCCCTGCACAACAGAGCTCAAATTCTTTTTTCTGCTTGGTTACTTCTTTTTTTTTTTTTTTTTTTTTTTTTTTCCATCTTATCAATCTCCACGGAAAATAAGAGATTCATTAGTGTTGAGATTTTTCATTAGTAAGAAGCATCACACACCACACATATAATTTTCTATAATCTACTTTATTAATTTATTCAGTTTACCGAGATTTGAATAATAATAAAGTCATTATCAAAATAGAGTAACAACAAAGGTTTCTTTTCTTTCTTTGAGGTTTTGGCTGTCCTATATTTCTATTTCAGAATAGGGTACGTGTATTTGCATTGCACAAATTAAAAGTAAATAAATATTTGGATCTTTTAGCAATACTTATAAAAAATGTTTAGTTATTTACCAACTTTCGCAAACCACAGTCCCTTACTTTGGCAACATAGAAAACAAGACTTTATTATTATTATTATTATTATTATTATTATTATTATTATTATTGTAACCACTAAAGTATACACAGTCAACACAACACAAGTATTATGTAACATCTTGTCTGGTAATTCTGAATGATTCAAGTTCCAGCCAGGAGTCTAAGAATTATCCAAATAAAGCGATTTTCTGTAGGAAAGCAGTTGATATGTCACTGATACCAAGTGACTTTTAGTGATTTTTTTAATTAAGTTCTTTGTGATCGATCCCAGGGCGCCAATAAATATAGGGATAACTTTCCCTGGTTTTTAACACAATCTGTTGATCAATTTTCAGATTCCTATTATTCATGATATTTTTCCATTTTTTTGTCCTCAATATTTGGTCCTCTGGTATGGCAACGCCTATGAAGCAGCGACTCTGTGCTGCTCGAATACTGTTAGGTCCAGTGTATTGTGTTGCAAATGCCAATCTGTTTGGATAAAAGTTTAGCTTTATTATTTCAATAATTTTTTCTGCTTGGTGGTCATAGTAATTGTTTACCATTTGAAATCCATATTTGAACAGATTTGCCAAACGATCATATCTTTGTCTGTAATCAGTTATTATTATTTTTTTTTTATTTATTTATTTATTTATTTATGTGTCCCTATGTTTTCGAATGATTTATTCGATATTTACATTGAGTTCTTAGATTCGCTGAAGATAAGTTAACCATGTATTAATTATGTAGGCTGGATGTAATTCATCTATAAAGGCTTTGTATTTAAGTTCGTTAATTGACTTTAAAGTGGAAGAAGTATATTAAAGTAGGAACTCACTTCTTACAAATATGTTTCTGGAGGAAGTATCTCCATTTCTTTTAAAAATTTTACTGCTGTATTTGTATAGTGTGTGAATTTGAATTGCCGTTGCTAAACGTTTTCGGTTTTTTGGACACTAATTAACATATTGCTTGATCGTCATTAAAATAATTTGGTTAATTATTTATAGTAAAAAATTTTTTTAATTAAATATAAATTTAGGGGGCTATTATTTTTTAAAATTTGTTCAGCTTTGTTTAAAATTATCGATTTGTAATTTTAAACGTAAAGTGTAAACTCTGAAACTTAGCAACCAAAAGTCGCAAATTGAACTCTATAGGAAAGGCAGATTTATTTTAGGTGAATAGATTAGAGTGAATTGTTTTATTAAAATAAGAAAACATTTTGCTTATTCTAGTGTATGAATCTATAATAAATGAACATTTATTTATTTATTCATTTATTTATTTATTTATTTATTTATTTATTGAAACCTCATCTAGAAACCATAATTCATAAGCGATGCACATTAAAACGGAACTTTTGTTTATAAAATAATTTCTGAGAAAGTTCATTATCTTAAATTAGCTTAAACTACAAAATAATCTTTTTATTTCATTATCCCGAGTATCGTGTTTCGGTTTTCGCTCTAACAGCGCGCCAGTTTACTTTTCGCCAGTTTCTCTCACTCGAGGACGGCACTTTAGAGCTCGCCAGTCTGAGCGTTTTTCTCGACCGCCTCCCATTGGCCGAGGCTGGCACCATCGAGGCGGAGCTAATCACGGGTATTAGCGTCCAAAGGCCCGCCTTGATCCTCTTGTCTGGAGGAGGTGTCTCTATTAATCCCACCCTAGAGCAGCCGACTCACTTTTGAGTTCCATTCGACGGCAGGCAGACGTTGGCGACACCTAGGTGTAGCCTCGCTCTTTAGGGCTAAAACTTCGAGTAAGCCTTAAAGCCTCACATTTTCAATTAGAATTTTTATTTATTTTTTTTAAATTCGTAGAGACTAATTTCGGTTTTAATTGAGCTACTTGGGTTTTAATTGAATTTGAATCGGAAAAAAAAGTTACGCGCCAAAAATCGACTGCGTTCTTGTAATTTAATTATTTTTTTTTTTTAAGAAAAAAAATTCGATTTTATTGTTGTATTTTAAGTAATTTTCAATAAAAATATTTTTAAAAAAATATTCTAATACGTTTGAGTGATTTCCTTATTTTTACTTGAGTTGACATTGTGTGTGTTTCTTTACTTTGTGCAGACTTTGTAAGCGCATCTTCGTTGACGAACTTTTTACCCAAAAAACAGCAAAAGGTGAGTAAAGAGGACTTCGTAATCTTAAACTTTTTGATTGTGTATATGTCCGTGAATTATTATTACATTCTTAAGTTAGGAACAAATTTATTGTTCGACAAGGAATTCAGTTGTGTTTATTTAGATATTAAAGAGCTTGTAAGGAATTCTTACGAGTGGTTCATTTTAAGTCACACGTTTGGCACACGTCCCAGAATAGCGCTTTGTTCTTATTTAAGGAAAAGTACTTAAGCTGTTAGAGTTTGTTTGGATCATTTTGAAACGTATGGATTGCATTTTGCGTCCTCTTCTTATAAGACAGCGTGATAGTCTTAAGAAGTTATCTTTAAGATTTTCCATAATCTATATGGCTATCAAAAACACGAGAGTATTAGATTCTAAATTGAGCAGATGTAACTTTTAATTATAATACTTTGATTCGAAAATCAGGAATTAAGTCAATGTTATTTTTTGCAAGTGTTAAAATAGTGTACAATGAAACTTTATAATAATTGCGAATAAGTTTTTAAAGTTAATATGCTGACAAATACAGATCTAACTTAAAACGTCCGTCTGAGGTGTCTAAACATCGACTAAGGAATATGACATTGTCATATATGGTAGTGTTGTTAATGTATTACAGTATAACACTGTTATAAATTATTGGTATATGGAATAGATTCAACTATTTAGGCAGCTTGGTGTAGGCTTAATATACTGTACAGGGTGTTTATATTCATCCTTCTTTTAGAAAGGACGCAACCTGGACGTTAAGCGACGCCTACCTGCATTTAGAAAACGAAATGGAAGAACTCCTCTAAATCTAAATAAAATTATAACTCCTATCTAATTCAAGGTCCCATTAGATGTCAATGTCATAATTAGCCTCTAGAAAGAAGACTTCAATTTCTCTTATTAGCATATGAGGTCATAAGGAAATCTTTACGATGATATAACGGATGATAACACCCCTGTAAAATATTAACATCATAAATCGCGTTTCTTATTTATGTTAGTTTTGTTGATATCATTATTTTTCTTGCTTGTCACATCTTGTCGCATAAATCATCGTCCCACACGTGGTGGTCATCTGTCAAGTGTGATCAGCAAAAAATTTTTCTTTGCAGCAGAGTAATTTATCGAGAGAAGTTCTTTTAGTTAATGAACCAACAAATTAAGGAACGTAAATATTAATTAGAACTGAAGTTTTGTTAATTTTGGCATAGTGGTCGTGTTTGTAGTTTGACGAATGGGTATGCATTTGAAATTACAGTCCCTGCATCTACGGAGTGGGTATAATTAAATAAAGAAAAATAGTAAAGAAAATTTCACGACCTGAACTCGAACCAGAGACCTTCGGGTTAGTCTTTTTTTTTCTTTATTATTTTCTTGAATAGTAAAAAAAAAGCTCGAATCCAGGTCGAAAAGAGAGAAGGAGAAAAAAATATTTTGAAGCCTAAGCATTACGATTTGAAGATATAAAAATAGACGAGGAGGAGGTGGCTTTCTGAAGATAAACAAAGCCAGCCTTCTTAAAAGCAAAGATATGCGTGAAAAAAAATCCCATTTTCCAGTTATTTTATGGATATTTTTTATGCATATGAACATTATATTTAGATTTTCTATTTTCCAATTAATTTTCATTAAATTATAAAAAGCATCTTAGAAGACCCTACCTCCAGATAGAGTAAACGATTTATAACCATGAGTTGAAATTTTAAATTTGTCGTATTTTTATCATCGGTATGTGCTATCTAGTAATTTTAAAACAAAGGAAAAAAGTTTATTATTAAAACCAAAAATGAGTACAGAAAACGTGAAGATGGCTGGAAAACAATGAAAATTTTGGTTTCGTTGTGAAGAAATTTTGAACTGCTGTTTAAGAATAACGGATGAACAATATCAAAATCCCAGTTAAAATTCTGATATTCTTTTTTCCTAAATGCAGCTTGTCTAAAGAGATCCAGCTACTCCAAAAAGGCCAGGTTCCCATCTTTTGCAATTGGTATATTCTCTCATCACATGTTTTGAAGACGAATTACCATTTAATTGCTTGTTATGAATACAAGGCGTGTCAGAAAAGTTCAGTGAATGGTACTGTTGATGGGTAATCAAATTAAAAAAAAAAATTGCTTATCAGATTCATTCCACCCTCACTCTATCATTCGCTGTGAAAACTGAAAAGTAAAATTGAAATAAAGAATGGTGAAGAGGGGAGCAAGACAGTTGAACATCTTGAGAGCTACTTGACCGTTTCCAACACAATATACGGGAAGAAAGAGAGAATAGAGAGTCGAAGAGGTCAAAGGTAAGGCCACAAAAGGTGTCTTCTTCACACTCGGTTCAAATTGATCAGCCAACACTGGAGGCGCTCCTGGGCAAACACGAGCGGCGCCATATTGTCCCCGCTATTCTTTGCTCAAGCCAAACAAATCCAATGTCACCTGATGACTAGGACGACATTTGAGTGTATACCCTCTCGAGAAGGGACCAATCCCCCAAAATATTGACGTATATTATGCTAACTCGGTCGAACTTTGGTATAGCTAGAATCTATAGGAGTTAAGTGTATGATAAAAAGTTCAATTTCGGTGTAAGAAGGCGTTCAGTGTATTAAAATTTTTTAAACTAAAGGTTTGTACATTAGAAAATTAAGTTTAATGCCGTGCAGTGAAAAGGTTTGTACAAAACAAATGTTTTTGTTTCGTGTGGGTTTTTTCACAAAATGCCGTTCGTTTGAATCCATCGGATTAAGGACTGCATTCACTTATCCAGCAAAATGAAACAGAAAAAACTTTAATGTTATTCATGAGGGTTCGCTGGAATATAAAAAATTCATCTCAATCCAGATGGGACTGCTTTTAATAACTTCGATCCCCTTTATACATAAACTGCTCTTCAAATTGTATGCAAATCGGACCCAATAAAACAATCGCTTTACAGTATTGACTCAAATTTCCCTCTTCCTTTCACCCCCTCCCTTTGTCTTAAAATTTGCATAAAATTAGTAAACAAGTCTTGACTGTTCTGTCTTCCCCCTTTCATGTAATTTTCAATTTAGCCGTTTATTTGCATAATCTTGGTGGTGCGCGTGCGCCTGGGACCGTCCGTGCGACCAGGTGTGTCAAAATTTGATCAGGGTAATTGTGAAAGGGGGTTGAGGTGGGAGGGTGGATGTCGAAGAGGTGAGCATGGAAAAGGGGATAAAAATAGGGGAGCGAAGATAGAGAAACAAATGATAGATTGATAGAGAAATTGAAAACTGGATGAAAGGAAGGTTGTTGGGAAGTTCGTAATTTTTATTTATTTCGTAAAATGAATGATAAGGAAGAGTGAGTTTATTTTTTATAGTGTTTTATTGCGAATTCTTGTATTTCTGGGAACTGAAATCCGCTTTTTACTTTATGGTCGTTTTTGGGAATTGAAAGGTGTATCCAGATTTCTATGTGGATTGTGTATCCAGACTTCTATGTGGATTGTGTATCCAGATTTCTATGTGGATTGTGTATCCAGATTTCTATGTGGATTGTGTATCCAGATTTCTATGTGGATTTTTCAAAAATCCTATAAAAGAAGAGCTAGTTTTATAATAGCTAGGACTAATGTCAGATAATTGGCTATAAGTACCAACATGGGCTTAGATACAAAGACTAAGGCGGCATTGTGAAGCTTTCAAAGTGTCCTGGACACTTTGTCTTATGGTCCCCTGGATTAGATGGGCAAGTGTATAGTGGCTAGGAGGAATTAGTCTCTAAATAAACTGTGACCAGGACACTTATGTGCGGCTTTGTAGTCTAACGGACGCCACGTCTACAAGAACCAGGCGCAAGATATGATATCTCAACGCGTAAAGCGTTTCACTGGAATTGCTTATTCATTATTTCTATTCCCCATGTCCATGGCGGTTTCCCATTACGGTTCCTCTTCGTGCTATCGCTCACTTTTCACATAGAGACGGCTAAATAGGGAACGTATAATTATACGTTTATGAACTTTAAGGGTGGGTTCCTCACACCAAAACAAGAAATAAAGCTCACATAAATATATGTACGAAAATCTTTAGTTTTTTAGGTATTAATGAAAATTTACGCTATACTTCACCTCACTTCAGAAGCTCAAAATAATGTTCAGAATGTCCTCCTTCTGCTTCTACACACCCAAGCACTCTTCGGATCATTGACTGTGAGACCCGTTTGGTTTCGCAAGCTTCTATGACACCTTGATGAAGCATCTCTGCATTAGAAATGACGATTGCATAAATCAATTGTTTTAGGTAGTTCCGTAGATAAAAATCCAAAGAATTGAGATTGGAGGAACTGGTCCTCCCCTGTCTATCCATCTGCCATGGTAGATATCAACCAGTACATAAAAATCCTACCTTCCTGCTCACGAGATGGATATCCTGCCATGGTTAAACGGAACACCTTTCAGTTAACTAACTACTACACAAGTGATAGGTTGAAGACAGACTAACCACAAATTTACACAAATGACAAATGTAAACTAGCCTCCATGGCAACACAGCGTCTTCTGGTTAGTTATAAACTTCCGTTGATGAATTGTACCTCAAACCACGTTGAACGTAAACTTTTATTAATACCTCAAAATCTAAGGATTTTCGGGTATATGTTTATATGGAATATGTTTCTTGTTTTAGTGTGAGGAATCCGCTCTTAAAGTTCGTAAACTTGTTTTGATACACCCTGTATAAGGAACTGTAGTCTAGAATATTCTATTTTAATAGATCGCAACTCAGGACTTAAATCTTATTATATTAGTCTGCTAAATAATAAGCTCAAGAAATTGTGGTTATTTACAATTATGTAGACCAAAGGAGGAAGATGCCACTTTTATTCTTATGAAAAAGTAACATCTTTCTCCTTTGGTCTCCGCATCTCTAATCGTATATGCTAAATGGGATTGTTTGTTTGAATTTAGATAACATGTTGTATGGATAAATAATAACAGGATGAAACTTCACTGTTAAAAAGCGTGTGTTTTTCAGATAGAGAAATCTGATAATGATAGTATCCAGCATTCAATGGCTACACTCACGGCCTTCTAGAAACTACCAGGCCTGAACATGGAAAAGATAAAACATTGTTATATCATTCTGGTGGTGCTCGTAGCCAACGAGAAAGACAGGCCTCGCGAAGCCGACGGATCTAAACAAGCCGTGGCACTGTTTTTGTGACATTGTTGTTCAGACTACTGTGGTCAGGGGATTTTTAAGTGCCCAGGCCTGACTTTCTCGTCGGCTACGGGTAGTGGAACGAAGCCAACGAGAGACAGGCCTGAGCACTCAAAAGTCACCTGACCATCGCAATCCGAGCGACAGTCCAACCTTCATTGTCTCCATCTTGAATTTTATCAGGGTTTTTGCGTTTGGGTTGGAAACAATGAAGGATGGATTTTGCTCGGACCCAGTACCGTAGGTATAGATTTTTAATGGGGGGGGGGGAGGTTTCATGGTATTTTTCATGATTTTTCACTGTCTAGCGGCCTATTTCACAATGTATTTCATTTATAAATGGGGGGGGGGTGACCTGCTCGGACCCCGATGATCGGATGACTTTTGTGTGCCCTGGCCTGTTTCTTTTTGGCCTCCGGTGGTGCTGTTACAAAAGTAAGTTCAACGTCATAATCTTAGTGCTTCAACAATACATTATTGACGTCATGTTCAGGCCTGGAAGTTTCTAGAAGGCCGTCTACAGTCCTTATAACACAAATAAATGATAACAAATTAGAAATCACAGCTTTTCTATTGTTATCGTCATTGTTTATTCGCTAGTTAATACATTGTTCATGCAAATCTGCCACTGAAAAAAACTCAAACTTTTTAATAATGGAGTTTTACATCCATGATATAGTCCATCCAGCCTTAGTTTGCGCGGTAATGGACATGTTAATTGTTATGTATTGTTTAATATTTGTATAACAATGTCCAACAATTGAAACGGCCATCACATTTCGCGCAAACTAAGGCTGGATAGACTATAGTATTCAAGTGAGCCCTGTTTTCCGTAATAGGAGAACCCAGGCAGGAAGACATGAATTACGAATAGCCATACCTAATTCTCTTAACATGATTTTTTTAATAGTAGAATTTGCAAATTGTTATACTGTTATCAGAATTAGTGTCAAATTGATAGCTATTTAAGCAAAGGAGGAACGAACTATACTTAGTTAAAAGTCAACTTTTCGCAGTCTCCGACTAAATTACTGAAGCAAAGTCGATATTTGGAAGATTTTACTGCAAATGATGAAGAAAGAAAGAACAAAAAGAAAGAAAGAAGCAGGATCTGGGTAAAGCAATTTATTTTGATTAAAGACTCGTACCCGTTTCGGGAAACCTTCATCATCACGGGCATAAGATAAAATTTAAAATTTAAATATTGAAAAGAAATAATAAATAATCAGTGTACAACAAAAAGAATGAAACAAAGATGGTTATGATCTTAATTATATCCTAGAAAGGCAGAAAAATGGATCCAACAATTGTTTCACCTTTTGCCATTTTCAAGCGATTAATGAAATTGTATTAAACTTACTCTGTAATGATCCAGTAAGAGCTTAAAATGATTCAACTAAAATGTCACTGTACACAGTTTTACATCAACTTATTTCATCATTCAGCATGGAAGGGATTTGATTCCTCTATCGGCGTTACAGTTGACGATTGTCCTTAGCTATCAAGTGATTTGCTTTGATTATAAACTCAGATCAGAAATTGATAAGATGATAAATATGTTGTTGAGTTTGTACAAGATTCTGCAATACGGGAGCTCTGGGTTCGATAATAATAATCGAGTATCATATATCTTATGAAAAATTATGGTAAAGTTATTGTGTGAACTTATTAAATTTTTAGATTGTATAGTTCCATGTTGCAGTATGAATTAATAATCGTGATAACTGGGTTCAATTGCAACAACGTAGTTTTATTATTAATACGCGTTTCGGTTTTAAACCATCGTCAGTTATGTTTAAAGACTTAAAAGATTTTGAGCAACTTAT
>JAHWFO010004499.1:6773734-6806599 GCA_023313115.1 Rhysida immarginata
ATAAGTTGCTCAAAATCTTTTAAGTCTTTAAACATAACTGACGATGGTTTAAAACCGAAACGCGTATTAATAATAAAACTACGTTGTTGCAATTGAACCCAGTTATCACGATTATTATTAAATTTTCTTTCAAATACATCTGGCAACGTGAACATAAACAGCTGTCGCTCATAAATGTTTAAATTAAACAAAGTCATATGAAAGCATAATTAAATAATTAAAACGTTTACTTGTTGGGGCAGTCTGCGCCAACATTCCGGTCCCTTAAGTGTCCTTTCACTTAAACAATGAGTGTTATCTAGTCGCTTTTAGTTTCTGATTACGTTGCTTCTAGTGTCGATGACAGGAGTAAATTGTTCTACAATGGAGGAGGTAGAAAATGATTTTTTCCTTACTGAAATGTCAATAAACAGCTTTGAACATTTTTAAAATTCACTCCTTTTTTAAACATACTTTTCAACATTCACTCTTTGAACATTAAGAAACTGCAGTTTCCTGTTAAATTGTGTTTCGCCATCACGATTAACAAATCCCAAGGCCAAACATTTAATGTGACTGGAGTCGACCTCTGAAGATACGTAATGAGATGCAGAATTCACAGAGAATATATTTAGGTAATATAAAATAGATTATTAATTAGTTTATTAGAGAAGGGACAAACAGAAAACGAAAGACGTGCTTTTTGGCATTAAATCTCGCTTGTCTTTCAATTCCAAACGCAGGGACAATTTTGCCCTTTGTGATTAACGGCATATCATTCGTTTTACAATAGTGTTTTTATTTATGAATTCCGGTTATTAGTTTTCGAGCAACCGCTCTCAAAGAAATAGAAACTTCCATTGGAGTCACCAACACCATTCATAGAGTTAACAGCAAATATTTTGTAATCCGCAGAAGTCGATTTATTATCCCATGCATTGCTTGGCTGCAGACCAAATATTCGAAATTTTGACCAAGTTCTTGTTCATTGAACTGAAAATCTTGTCGCACATTTTGAATATTTGTGGAGTGATTTGACTGCATTCGTAGACTGTGTTGAAAATGTTTTTTTTTTTTCAAAGAAGCCTAGTAAGTTTTAGTGCAGTGGCTAGAAGAAAGCCTGGTGATGACCTTTTGAACTATTTTTGTTTTTGGTGGGTATGAACTTCCCATGCCCTCTTGCATAATATTACCAAGTATTATAGCTTTTGGTCCAGTAATTTTTTTATGGCCATGTCAAAATGGAACTTTAATTATAAAGACCCTGCATTTTAAATTTTACTTTAGGGACACATAACGGAACCGTAAAGCAAATGTAAGCCAACCGAGAAATGAGAAAAATGGCTATTCGATTAAATAATAAATAAAACGAATACTGCTCTGAAATTCATTTAATTAGGTTTATCTGCATATTATTTCAAGTTTACAATCTTATTTTATTTTATTAAACAACTATTTTTAAAGCGTTAATGCTGTTAAACTTACATTGAACGCCATGCATTATAGAGTAATTGTCGGCGCATTAGATGCTCATACCATCTGGCGGTGTCATCAGTCATCAATATTACTTCTAGCCACTGTAGTTTTAGCTACTCATTAAGTAACCCACGAGAAGAAATCTAACGGAGATAAATCTCATAATCATTGAAGCTTCTGCTTCCAATTTATGGATCTGCTGTAGTAGTAATACGTCGAACAGGCAGTGCTTAATACCAATTGATCTTCGAGGTAATACTCATTATTCTTAAATGTCGGTTAACTTGGATAAATTTTAAATTGACATTGATTTCCAGAAAAAAACATTATTAATCCAACGCAGTAAAAATTTGAAATAGCTTAAAATGACTTAACTGAAATTAACTTAAAATATTTTCTAGCTTCTTTCTGAAGTTATAACGGTTTGAAGGTGTCCTGCAGTACATGAAATTTACGTTAATGCATATAGATGTTGCAAACTGTGTAATTTATTTCTACTTATAACAATACACTTGCTATAGCAAATGCTCAAGAAGCGTTTTCGACTCTATGTTCGTATGACGTTTTCTGCTTGTTTTGGTCCCTGGTGCATATCCTGAAAGTTTGTACAGACCATTCAGAAGCACCAAGTATAAACCACACTCGTCGGAAAAGCAGACGTTAACAAGGAAAATTGAGTTATTTATCAATAATGACTTGCCAACTTTCTGAATTTTGTACGTACATAGCAACTGAATTTAGTACGAAGGTCTTGTGTTGTTTCAGTTTCCTTAAATACTTGTTATATGCAGTAAACTATTACTTTAGAATTGACCATCTAGCCTGGACCGCCAAATGACCCACAACGAGACCCACAACCTTAACGGGTTGAAAAAATCCGCTTCTTTTTTCAACCCTTGAATATAGAGTCTTTATTATTGTATTGAAGTCGATAGAGGACATTTTCAATATTCACTACGCTGATATGTAAGTTATTATAGTTTAACTGGTGGTTAACAGGATCTTTGGGTGTATTTTTTTGATTGTTTTGTTTTAGTGGTACTCAGCTGCGAAAAGTTTCAGAGCCGCTGGTTTAGTAAATTACTTTCTTTGGAGTTTTAGATACACCTCTCGCTATTTAAATTTTTAATAGTAAAATTAATACTTTTTTGGAGTTGAAACAGGATCACGAAAATAGCCAATTAACGTTCTTCGAACAAATAAGGTTAAATGCCAAGAAACACGTCTTTGTCATGTGAAATAGATGGTCACTTTCTGCTAAATTACATATTATTTTTAATATCCTCTTAACTCGTATTTACTTCTTTCTAATCACAGTGCCGTATATATAGGGTACACTTTTATGATTCAGCTAAATGACTTGATAGAGAAATTGCGCAGTTGCTCTTAATTTTCCCTAGCACTTCTACATATTAAATGTGAGCGCGACATTAATGCCAAACCGACTCTATTAATTTCGCTCATTTACACAATTTGTAATTGAATGGCATTTCGAACGTTCAAGCGAGGTTTCGCAGACCCCCCCTCAGTTGACTGACAGTACGAATGCCATTACACGAATGAAGAAGGGAATTAAATCAGATTCTACCGGAAACGGCCGCAAATGACGGGACACTCACTCGCTCGATCACCAGCGAAGGAGAAGTGAGACAGAGTGGAGTGGGAAGGCGGTTTCAGCTGGCTAAATTGACATTTGACAGATATGATGGAGGGGGAAAAATTCGTATTTTTTAGATACCCTGAGGACTAGCTAGAAAGGGGAGGGGGATTTTTTATTTTAAGAAAATTTCTATTTACCATTGTGAGAATAATTTTTTTTTTCTAAGGGTACAAATATCTTCATAATGTCAAGTATTTTTTAAAAACTTCTTGGCATTTCTTTCATATATTAAACTTCAGTTTTCTCTTTAACTCTGCATTTGACTTGTATGTCTATATTCAGAAGAAATTTAAAGCACATATAATTCTAAGTGTCACTAATAGGAATACATAGAGGTTACGACTGTAGCAATTTAGCAGTAAAGTAGCTCAATAAGTTTGCATCGTGATACACCAGTTGGCAGCACGAGTGCAGTGCCTTTAAAAAATGGCGACAAAGCAGCAAAAGACTGTGTGAGTATTGGAATAGTCATTATTATTGCAGTGACTTTGAAAAATACATTGTTTTAAAGTCGAATGAATCATTTATTGAAGCCCTGTACTGTGGCGTCAGGCAATGATGGATAGTCAATCTTCATCTTAAAATTGTTGTGTGGCATATTACCACATGTTGATCTAATGGTAACTGGTTCCATATCGTTATAGCCTTGTAGGAAAAGGCTTCGATAAAAACGTGGACACGGTAAAAGGATATTCAAATTTTAATTGTCGTGTAGTCATGAACATTCTTTAACCACTACCTGCCAAAACTGATTAGATGGTCATGTAAGCACAAATCGGAGACAAGATCAGTCACGACGTATTGATATCAGAGTTGGTAATTGATGATGACTGCATGTTTGGGATATGAACTCAGTTCTACACATTAAAGTAGTAGCAAGATAAAGAAAACATTTGGTAACTACGGTGTAGAAAAGGAAAGGAAAAATTCCGCAACCTGCACTCGAACTAGGGACCACTGTCGCTGCTCTAAGCAATACCCAACTTGCAAAAGTAGCTCCGACGTCATTTGTGCATGCCTCAGCGCAACTGCTCATGGGATGGCAAAAGGTGCCAACACACATACCCGACTTTGACGCGCACGGTTTTCATCCGACTTGAAGCGACACCAAAGTGTATGCGACTAGCAAAACACACATTTCCGACTTCCGCGCGCACGACTTTCAACCGTCAAGCATTTTAACTCAAATAGTGTCTGGATAGCGCTGCAGTCTCACAGGAAACTGTATTCATTTCCGCCAAAATGGATTCGATTACGCGTCAAAAATACAATTTATTAAACTAATAAATTTATTTGCAATGGAGTTTCCATGGAAGCCTCCATTTTCTTTTTTTGCATCTAGAGCGGTCACTTCCCATGATGCTAATCGTGTATCCTCGCAACCTGATTGTTATCGTGAACGACAAGTCGCGTGAAAGTCGGACAGAGCTGAAGTCAGAAAAACTAGTCGCACGACTCCTGCGACTGACCGTTTGGGACCGGAAGTAGTCGTTCCAGAGTCGCATGCGACAGCTAGTCGGATGTAAACCGTGCATGTGTGTCTCCGCCTAAATTGTATTTCCGGCCAGCGAGTCAGCACTCTGGTACTACTTGCAAGATGGCCATCCACAAATGACGTCAAAGCTACGTTTGCAATTTGAGTATTGAGCTAGTGACAGCAATAGTTGGATCCCTGCTTCCAGTCCTGGTCGCGGAATTTTTTCCTTCCCGTTTCGATACAGTAATTACCAGAATGTAATGTCTTGAATTACTAGTTGTCATCTCACTAGCTTTTAATATATAAACTGACCATTATTTAAGAACATGGAGAAAATAGCAACAGCAAGTCATTATGAACCATATGGTGCCCGAGGACGCGGGTTCGATCCCGGCCGAGGACGACGAGGATTTTTCAGGGGGGAAATCCTGAGTTCACCCACTTCCTTCGGAAGGGAAGTTAAAGCCGTTGATCCTGTGTAGCCGTTTGCCGGCTGCACGTTAAAAAATCCTTGCGAGGCAAAATTTGCGGCGAACCATGGTATTTGAAAGGGATGTTAATACCAACCAACCAACCAAACTAAATCACTTATGAACCAATACTGGAACCTTGTAGAACTTCTTTTTTATATTGAACTAAAAAATTCAATAGCCTGTATTTTATTTTGACGATAGATGGTTAGGAATATTTGATCCGAGTTGCACCAAAGAACGCCTATTCATATAGTATTGAGGAATTGCCAAGTGGATTGTATCATGAAGCCAAATAGGTCGTCCGAGAAATGATGTTGCTTCTCCATCCTTAAGATATTTAATTGGAAGACCATCCAGGAAGAATTGACTGGATCGGTTTCCGACTGCAGTTTTACCTGATAGGTGAAAAGTTGAACATTTAGAGGGCTTGAGCGTTTTATTTACCTTCTTCCCAAGCACCGTGATATTATCTATACGACAAGATTGGAGGCAAGTTGATTAGAGGCGGGAAGACATAGATCATCTGCATAGGCTAGACATTAGTGATTGAGGGCATTTCATTTATGAATCTTACTAGTGGATCAGTTGTGATTATTAAATAGTAATCCACTTAGAGGGCAGCCTTATCTCACGCCTGATAAAATAGGAACCGGGGAAGGTGAACCCAAGTCCACTAGAATAGAGGACGTGGCGCTGTTGTAGATCTACGATGTCCAAAGCATGCATATCACAAATAAGTTGAGAATGAGTTTTCGAGTCTTACGCCTTCGAGACGTCTGTCTGTATAATCAGATTTTAAGTATCATTTCACTGTTAGAGAGAAATGAGCGACGATAATTTATCTTAAGTTCTTTAAGTATGATTTATTCAGCGATTTTTAACCAGCTGATCTTCTATATACTAGATTAGAGAGCATATTAATAATGGGAACCTACTAATAGTCATCTTACTGCTATGCGTTGGCAGCTTAAAGCATGACAAACTTTTAATTTTTGGTTGTAATAATTTTAGCACAGGTTGTAACCGACATGCCACTTTTTTGTGATATTTAAGTTCCAAGTTTGATGTTGATTATGTGAAATGTTCATTTTACTTTTAGAATGCATTGATAAGGAACATATTGGCCAAAATACAGAACAACGTGTTTGACCATACATTGTTACTCTGGGTTCTCCGATCGTGTCTTGTTTTCCAAAAGTTGCCCCACCCGGAGTCATTTATCCCCCGTTGTACATCCCTTAGGGTGGAGTGTTTTAAACCATTCTTGCCTATCATGTTTTTTTATAAAGGAAGATCTTAACGCCAGAAACCTATTCCCTCACATTGCACGATACCGAGCCTGATCTATTAAGGAGTCCTTTCTGAGGGAGGAGTTCTAAGGAGAGAATCCTATCGCCAAGGATTGCCGAGTACAATGGGTTTGACAGGCACAAACAAGAGATGAAGGGAAAGGCGTTGGAGTGTGTATGCCTGCGCCACCTACACCGGCGCAGTGAAAGTCGCCTCGGAGGCGCCGATTCAGGTGCCGGGATGACACGTGGAATTCAGTGAGCCGAACCGGGAGGGGTGTTTCTATCGCCGAGCGCCGCTGTTTGTTCGAGGGGGTAATTATTTAATAAACAATGACAGACACAAAACGAGGCTTTCGATTGCACAGCACGCTGGACTGGCTCGGCGCAAAAGGCCTAATTGTGCTGATTAATTCGGTGGGAATACTTCATCACGCCGACCCACAATGCATTGGCAGCTAAGTTTTGACAGCGCCTCCGGGCGACAACGAAGAGAGAGAATGAGATTAGGTTTTCCCTCTTCAATCACCAAAATCCCCTTCATACTATGTACCCTCTCTTCCCTCCCCCTCACTCCCGATTTCCACGCTTTTCAATGGAAGGAGGGGTTTATGGGCGATTATATAATGAAGATGCGTGGCATGGCGTCATAACGTACAGCCTACCACCCGTTTCCCAGTATTATGAATTTGGGACATGAAAGCCGAGCGGGACGTCACAACAGTCAATATCGATACATTAATATTTCAGAAGTTTCCAGTAACTTCCTTCCACAGCTTTTGAAGATTCATTGCAGAGAACTTGGATCTCTGTTTGCTGATCATCCAATGAATTCTAGGTTCTCAATTACCATTGAAATCTATGCCATTTTGACATAGAGCTGCTGAAAGGGAGGCGAAATAAGGTTCCTACGCCTCTATTGTATTTAAACTTCCTCGGAATCCTTTCTTGTATAAAAAATCCTCAGAAATGCTTCATACTAAACGCAACACGAAATATTATCTGGAACTCTAGATTCTTACTTAACTGTTTGTTTTTTGTTTTTTTTGTGAGCTTATTAGGTTCTCTATAACGGAAGCTCTGAATGCATTTTTAAGTTTATTTTCGTGCCATTTTAAATATGGAGCAAAATAAAAACATTGAATTTCATACGTCTTTGAGGAGTCTGAGATTACTGCGGTTTGGTTGACATACTTGTCGCATCCAGTTTATTCCTCCGATCTGGCACCTTCAGATTTCCACCTGTTCATATCCCTCAAGAATTCCCTAATTGGTAAAAAAAATTTCACTTCTTTGGAGGATTGCAAACGGCATTGGTAAATTCTGAGTGAGGGGAATTTTTAATTTACTTTTTCGTCATCGAAGGGTTATTGAGCAAAAATATGGTTTACCGAAAATACGAACTTTCTTTTTACTCACCCAATATAACAAGTTGCATTTTTAATAAGAATGACATGTTACAATACATCATATACATCATGAGTTTATAAATTATTGTGTATCGTAAATTACATAAAAGAAGCCCTATACGAGTATCCGTCACTTGTAATCTTTATCCAGTTGGCATTAATGGCAATGCAGTCCATTTGATTTCAACGAAATTTCCCCCAGTTGAAAACCAGATTTAATATTTATTTATACTTTCTTGTTCCATGTTAACAATCAACGCGAACTAGGCCATCTTTTATGTATAAAGTGAAACGCAAAAAAAAAAAATCCACTGTAAAGCATGGACTGTATCTCGCAATTTACATTAAAAAATTTTACATTAAAAACGGAAAAATAAAGCTTTATGATAATTATTTATTCATTAAATAACAAATAAATACAAAAATGGTTTTATTCTTCATAAAAGTGTAACACAAATTAACTTCAATAGCAAGTGTAAAACCACATTGACATACTTAAAAATAGAATAAGTATATACCTGGTGGCGCAAAAAAGGTATTAGAAAGTGTTTGTTTACTGTGGTTTAGTCGTACGCCGTAAATGTTTTTCCTCGTGATACTATTCTATTGCAGTTCTGAACATTCCATATGACATTCAGAAATGACCATTGCACGGTGAGATGACAATATAAAATTGAAGCCAAATTGTGATGACAAAATTGAGGTATCCTTTGATGCGCGTTTTTGTACCGTACCATAATTATGTTCCATGGTTTTACAGGTGAAACGTTTTGAAACGACCGGATCAGTACATGATTCCAGGTAGGACGACCAGCCTCACCACGAAAATGATGTTTTTCAGAGTGTCGCCACGGAATTCAGTTCAAGGCTTTACACACCGATTGCAGCAGATGGAAATCACTTTGAAAACCTCCATTAAATTTCAGGATATCTGTTATAGCATAAATATGATAAAAATAATCTACCAGTAGCTTCAAAGATTTCCCGGAATTAATTTTTATTTCTGCATATAGAAAAAATACAAACATTTAAACAACATGTCCTTCAAAATACTGTCCTTGGGCAATAACGCATTTCTACCAACCTCTGTATAATGCTTGGAAACACTCTGCAAAGCCAGTTTGCGGAACGATGCGAAGTGCGGATATCGCAGCAGCTTTTGTCTTTACACCTTGGCATCTGTCTTCTCGCACGATGTTGCTCATAAGATTAATTGTGGATGGATTGATTGAAGTTGATGGACGGCCACTCCGATGGTCATCTTTGATATTCGAACGTTGTTCCATAACTGACATTTTACGTAGCGAAATCAGAATGCGATCTTAATCTACACTACAAGTAAACAGACTGCCCGTGCACCGCAGCATTCCGTTTACTGAGAGGGCTAGGGCGTAGGCTTTCAAGTTCTCGAGTCCGCCTGGCCGTGGGTTCGAATCCCGCCGTGGGCATGGATGTTTGTGTTTGGTTTGTCCCGGGCTGCGTACAGATATAACTTGTGTAAAAGGCGCAAAATGACCTTAGTAGTCGATGCCTTAATTTCTAGAACCCCGCCCCCCCCCCATTCCGGTTAAATTACGTCAAAACACGTTCGAGCGATGGTAAACAATGCGGAGAAGCCTTGCGCGTTCACACAGTATATCGCGATTCCGGGAACTTTTTGTAGACAAAAACTTTTTAACACCTTTTTTGCGCCACTTTGTTAACAAGCATTTCAAACGAAATTCGCGCCTTGGCATTGACACTGCTTCCCATTGGCCAAAATAATTTCGCCAAAAATCGCCTCACGCTTGCATATAATCTACTAGAAGAGGTACCCGGCGTTGCCCGGGATAATTACACTTGCACAAACTTTTCCTTTCATTGTTAGTCATGAGATATTGATTGTTGATCCCTGCCTTGTGTTGGTGCATTGCGTGTTGATACCATTGTTGATACCTATTGTTGCACAAACTTTGCCTTGCATTGTTGGTCATGAGATATTTCTCATTAATATGCCCTGCCATAACCATGAATATCGATTTTTTATCGATATTTATTATTTTTCCGAAATCTGAGGTAGACAGTGACCTTCCTCATGCTTTAAAGGTCATGTATGCGAAATTTTATCAAGATCGGAATAAAACTGTAGATTTGTATAAAAAACGTACACACAGATCCACAGACCCACACACAGACCCACAGACCCACAGACGCACAGACCCACAAACATCCTTCTTTATATATATATATAGATATAGATTCAGTTACAGGTTAATTGGTATATGGCATATTTTTTGGGCCACAAGGAAATTTATCAGGCTCCAAAGTCTGAATAATTTAAATGTTTCATTATAAAACAAGAAATCTGTGGGTGATAGGAAAAATCTAAGGTCAGATACGGATTCGTCACAAAAAAAGCATAAGAATCAGCTCTTAACGTTCAAAAAGTTTATAAAAAGTTAATTTTTGTTATCCTGTGTAATTATAATTATCTACATTTGGGCTATCTTTCGAATTTTTACATGCCCGAAAAGCCTGAAAAAACCCGGATAGACATACAGATTCACAAAGGATTAAACTTTATGTACAATAGCAGAGACCCTCCCCGAACTTTTCTCACATCAGCTTATAGAATAATTATGCTAGTGTTTCTTACAAAATTTAATTTAACGTTTGCTAAAATAATAAATTTTTACAATTAATGCCGAGTTTAATTATGATTAGCATGAGGGAAAGAAAATGCGTTTTTAAAATATTATTTACCTTAATGGTGAACCATATTCTATGATTCATGAATTTATTTATTATAAACGTTACACGCAATATAAATTTTGTGTATGCATAGACTTAGCTCGGATGATGAATGCCTTTGTAATCGCAGGTGCAAAAAGTGATCTCAACTCCTTAAGAACATAACTTTCTAAATTTGATTAATTGAAAGATCTAGGTCAAGTCAACGTGTTTAAATTAACAATTAAAACAGGCATATTCAAAAGTATTCATCCATTTTTAAATGAAGATACTTCCGTACATATTATCCATGTATTAACATGTACGTATATACCAAAAGAAACAGGAAATACCCGGGTTTGTCTCATATCCCTTAATAAGTTCAAAAATCGTATTATTTCTACTGAGTCAGATTTTTCTAATGCGAGTATTGGAGAAACCAGACTGTCTCGAAGTTCCTCGTATAATTATTGGAAACTAGCAAAGGTACCCGGCGTTGCCCGGGATAATTACACTTGGATGTAAACAGAACAATCTCAAAAAATTAAATTAAATTTTGCAATATCTTAAAAATAAACACATGAAAATGCTTAGAATTAATACAGTAAAAATTCTTAATGAAAATTCGAAAAAAATCTTTTTAAAGGCTCACAATGGATGGACCGCTCCAATAATTTCTTACTCAGGTAATCTTACTTCAGATGTACACTTGATGTTGTTGCAATTTCCACTCTTCTCTCGTTGTGTTGAAGCAAAATTTGGCCTTTCATCACTTTGGGTAGTCTAGCGGTCGCCAATTCTTCTATTTACTTGCTTCCCATTTGCTCAATACAGCACGGAGCTAAAGGTTTGCTTTCTCTGTCGTCTTTCCACTCTTTCTCAATAGTCTGCTAACTCTTCATTATCTCCAGCTACTGATCATTTTTAAAGATTTTCAAGAAATTGTTAAGTACTAAGAACTCTCTTTTCAAAGAAAAACCTGAATAACAGGAATTCTATGCATTGTTACAAATTGAAACTTATCCATATTGCATCATCATTTTATGTTCATGGTTATAATTCTTGGAAAGATTGCTTTAACATTACATCATCATTCTGTGCTCATTGTTATTGGTGAATTGCGCGTTGATACCATTGTTGATGCGAACACAATGGGCCTATTGTTGCACAAACTTTGCCTTGCATTGTTGGTCATGAGATATATATTGTTGGTTCATGCAGTGTGTTTGTGAATTGCGTGTTGATACCATTGTTGCAAAAACTTTATCTTGCATTGTTGGTCATGCGATATTTCTCATTAATATGCCCTGCTATAACCATGAATATCGATTTTTTATCAATAATTATTATTTTTTCGAAATCTGATGTAGACAGTGACCTTCCTCATGCTTTGAAGGTCATGTATGCGAAATTTCATCAAGATCGGAATAAAACTGTAGATTTGTATAAAAAACGTACAGACAGACCCACAAACATCCTTCTTTATATATATAGAAGAAGATAGATAATTTTGAAAATTTATATAGTTAGGACAAAAGTTTTCAGTGATTTATTATTGAAATTAATAAATACTAAAATGGTTAATGTATATATCAATGAAACGATAAAGTGGTCAACTTTTGTCTTCACTTTGATGTAGGAGGGATCATTTTGAATAACCCTGTATTACAGAAGGCTTAATTCTGTTATTTCCCCGGAGGTGGTTCAATGTTAAATTCGTCAACGGCAGCTGGTTCTTAAGAGAGCCTTTCATTTAAGTTTTTTTCTTCTTTTCCCTAGCTTTTGTTCTATCCGTGATCCAAGTTAATTCGTTCGGCGCTCCTGGGTTGAAATTGTCACTGTCGGATTTGTCCTAAAGCATCCGCTGCTGCTGTCATCGTCAAGGCTTTTTCATCCTGTCCCACATCTTTTGGGGTGATTCATTTTCGAGCTCGCCTGCCTTAGAACTGAAGCCCTCTTAGATGGAATGATGACAAAAAGCTTTTTCATTTTGAAGAATAATCCAGTTGCCGGGAGGAAGGGGGAAAAAATTAACAGAGACGTGTAAGATAGTGGATTTGTTCAATGTGTCTATGATAACGAATTGGAAGTAAATGATGAACTTTAGTTTTTACAAAGCAGATTGGATATTTTCTGTTTTACAAGAAGAATTGAAATTTGTAGTCAATAAAATTTACGGATTTTTTTCAAACAAATTAAACAAATCTATAAATGAATAATAATACATTTCAAACTCTCATTAAACAACTGTAGTGATACAAACTGTCATTAAACGGATCTAGAGTTGCGGCTCAACTTGTACATTTGAACCTAAGCTATATCTTCTCATATCTGTTCTATTACGACCGAAGAATATAATTCTTGAAATACTTTCGAGATTTTACTTGTATTATTAGAATCGACCATATTGTGATGCAAAATCTAATTTTATATACCAGAGAAATGATTTCTTTTCCATTTCAAATTTTAAACCTTCATTAATTGTAAGCTTAATAATGGAATTAAAAGCTTATAATGGAATCAAAAGCTTATAATGGAATTAAAAGACTTCAGTAGCATATAATATTAGTCGAGTTGCTTTCCCTCTATCTATATACAGGGTGTCCCAAATTGATGTATGCACGCTTTGAAACGTTAAAACTCAGTAACGAAATAAGATAGAAATATAAGGTTTGTTGTATTTTATACCGTAAACTTCCTTCAGCCCGTACATGGTCACAAAATTGCTGGACAAGTCGCGGAAAGGCTTCCATTTTTGACCTCGCAAAATTCGATGAACACTGGATTTGGCGATACCAATTTCACGACAGCATTGCCTCACCATTCTTTGGGAACATGCAAAAACCTCCATGACGGCATCAACACTCCCGTTATCAGTGGGACTTCTCTTTCTTCCGTACCGACCTTTCAACGCATCTTTCACCGTTCCTTCGGCTTCAAACTTGTCTTGGAGTTTTGTTATTGTTACCCTTATTGGCGGTGGTGTACCAAATTCAACCCTCTAACGTCGTTGAACCTCTACAACATTCTCCACTTTTCACACTTCAGTATCCACTTAGGTTTATCGAATGAAAGTCTCATCACCATTTTGGTTTATAAACAAATGAACAACAATGAACGTGTTGCTATGCTTTTCCAGCGCCGTCTGGATCATACATAACAAACCTTATATTTCTATCTCATTTCTGCGCTGAGATATAACATTTCAAAGAGTGTATACATCAATTTGGGACTCTCTGTATTCATCGGTTACACGAGTCTGAAATCAAGTGAAGTTGCCAACATTAAATACTGTAATGAGGAAAGAAATTACGGTCGATAGATCATCCTGCAATATATAAATGGAATGAATCGCCTTACGACTGACGAAAGATAAATTTCGATTCCAGTGCGCCATCATGCTTCCATTTTAATAATGAATTTAATGAATGCGACAATTATCGTTAAACGTTTAATTATCATTTGACCAGCAAAATGGTAGAGTTTAATAAAGCCAACGCGTTTCGAAATAAATTCTACAAGGTAAGCGAACCAGGGCTCCCAAATTTATGGTCTACGTCTGCCAATCAGAATGAAGGTGGTAAAGATAAAAAATAAAAAATGATAGCGGGCGAAGAGCCAAGTGAAATTCATGATTATAAAATAACAGATACATGATTTTAAAAAAATGGATGCTAGTTAGTTTTATCAACTTTGGGTGCTTTGAAATATACAAATACAAATTTCAGTTTATACTTTAAATTTATTATAAGAGTTTATACTTGCCCCATTTTAAAATTAACAGCCTGAGAATTAAAGGAATGTATTGGCATTATTTTATGCGGGCTTTTATTCGGGAATCAGTGCGCCAGTATACTCAAAATAATTTTAACGAATAGAATCCTACTTTTACTCTAAATGTATGGTATTTTATTTTTCTAAGTTTAAAAAATTTTGAAAAACTTGTGCAAAATGAGATTTCTTTCATTGAAATAGACAAAGTAATGCAATAAGCAATATCTGCGTTCAGTTACATTCTTCCGGCATAATTAATGAAATTCATCTCATATTTAATATTTCACGAGAATTTAATCTCATTAGTGAAGAATTGCGAACATTTCCCACAATTGTGTAGTTTTCGAATTTAGAGAACATATTTAGAGATCATAGAGAAAAGATTTAAATGTGTTAAGAATTTTTTTCATCAGTTAAGTGTTCGCATCATTAGACAATAGAAGATTAGGAAAGAATGTATTTATGTTAATATTAAAAAAAAGAATTACTTTTATTTAGTATGTTATTTTCCTGTGATATTTTCCGGTAGTTGTTGCTAAAAGAGTCTACGGAGAAGGAATGTTACCGAAGCAGCCAGCGCCATTTCGTTTGCCGTTCAATTGAAAGAGAAGTGATGATGAGAAGACGAGTCTTTGGAAGGAGGAGGTGGAGTAGGGTTCCGTGAGCTGGGGGTAGGAAGAGATGGGTGATGACGATGAGATTCCTCGTTCAGTCGTCGCCTGAGCTGCACGGCCAAGTATAGTTCCGGTCGTTCCATCACGTAAGTCGTATATCGTTATATCATCTACTCTATTATCCACTCTCGTTATCAGCGTAAACCGATAGCAAACGGGGAGTCCATTCGATTCGTCTCGTTACGGTACACTCATCTACTATAACCCCACCCCCACCCCATCCTTCATCCACCCGCCCACCCGCCCTTACTTTTCCCTTTTCTATTCACTCATCTCGAACGTGAACCGAATGGCACTCATGGCGCATGAGCAGAATTTACAACACACTTATCGCTCACGAAAATTTCATTTTTTTTTTTACTCCCTTTTCCGTTTGAGAGTTGTCTTTCAGTGTTGCTTTTATTTTATTTTATTTTTTTAGTTTCTTTTCCCTGAGTAGATAATTGACGTCTACGGGATTCTTTTAAGCTTGCTTCGTGAAATTTTAAGAGGCTAAGGTGGCATTCGAATGAGCTCAGAGAATTGAATTTTTTATACATGAATATAATGTTTCTTCCGTCTCCAGTAGTATATATTAAATACGCGTATTTCAATATTTATGACTTCTTAAAAAAACATAAAATTTAATATTAAGCATCTGATAGCTTCCACTTTTTACTTCAAAATTACGTTACTGAAATAATCAACATACGCAAATTTTAAACCGTTTTCATATTTCCTAGATTGAAAATAAAGAAAATAATCTAATATTTTTTTATTGCTAAAATTGCTTTAAAATTTGTTTTTTCTGTCAATATTAAGTTTATGTGCTTTAAAAAGTCAGGAAGTGACTCTAAAATTGTTCGAATTACATTTTAATCTTAAAAAGGAGTGTGGACCAATTTTTCGTCAAATTTCTGATTAAAAAAAAAAAAAAAGTCTATTTAAATCATTTGCATCTTCGATTTAAACGAATCAACAGAACAGTTAATTACATGCGCTATTGGAAATGTTATATAAGACTAAGAAGGAACTATGTCAAATGATTTCAGTGACCGTGATACCCATTTTATGTTATAGCGTATTATTCTGGATTAACATCACTATAACTTTCAGTCGCCTAAAGGTTATCAATAATAAAGGGCAAAAAAATCGTTGATTAAAGAGTCCATAGTGTTGTTTCTATCGGTAAAGTTGGTAGATACTTTGCAACACAAAAGAAGGAGAACAGAGTTTCCGACTAGTTTCGCCATTTATTCCCGGCTTTATCAACGATACACATAAGAGAATATAAGCCTTTATATAGAGAAAATATGGTACAGAAAGAGACTGTGATTGGATGAAGAACTAACAGATAGTGAAAAAATAAATAAGTAAAAATCATCGTGTGGATAAGAGAAACCAATATGGGAATAAGGAGGACATGGGAATAAAAATAAAAAATAAATAAATAAAATACAAAGACAAAAAATCATGGTAAAAGCGGAAATAACATGGTAAAATCAAATCGCGGACCTAGTAGAAGACTTGTCTAACAGTTAAATATACAAACAAAGGTGAAAAGAAATTTTTGTATTAAAAAAAAAAATAAATAAATTACAAGATATCAGATAAAGAATTTAAAATAGAATGAATATCAAATACAGTTTGGCAATTGAGGAGGTGATCTGGAGAGGCAGTCTTAGCTTTAAAGATCTCAATAGCTTCGAGAGCTGCGGTCTTGGATGGGTCATTGCGTAGATGGAGAATGGGTCCTGTCGACCCGCAATTTCAGTATCCGTTTCAAGGAGCATATGGACTCCTACAACAAACAAGACAATAAATCTCATTACGCGAACCATATTGCTCTCACTGGACATGCCCCAAAAGAACAAGAAGAACTAATGACCATTCTCCATCTATGCAATGACCCATCCAAGACCGCCGCTCTCTAAGCTATTGAGATCTTTAAAGCTGTCTGCCTCTCCAGATCACCTTTTCAATTGCCAAACTGTTTTTGATACTGTCACTGACTTTGGATACTATACGGAAGATACATTTCGTCTATTAAAGGAGGTGGGCAGATTAGAACCATTTTTTGCCTATCGCATGCTGAAAAAAATTATCGTATCTTAAACTTTATATTACTGTTCTCTATAGTTGATTATATAACGTGGCTGGAATGACGAGTTTCGGGCACATACGTGGCTGAATTGACGTGTTTCGGGCACATATGTGGCTATATTAATGTAACCTTTATTGGTTAAATATTTAAGGAAAAAAATGGGCTTTCAAAGCTAGGTCGTATGACAATGTATAAGCTTTTTCGGTTTTTTTTTAGACAATCGTCATCGTTTTAATAGGGAAAACAATACACAATACGTGATCATTAAATCATTAATATGAACATTAATCGGCTTTGGTTCATTCATTTTGTGTCCTTCTTATCTGCCCACCTCCTTTCTTGAGCCATTATATGTAAAACCAGTTTTTCATAATATCAGGTTGGCTATTTCTTTCATGCCCGTATTTTAAAATTTAAAGCACCATGGCATATATTTTTATATATGTAAAGATATTTTTTCTTCTAATTCCTTAAAATTGTTGCTGGATCTAAGTCGAAGTACGACTAGGATTCTATATCTATTCTATGAATCCTTTCATTGTGGTCACTTTACTCTGATTTTAATCACTTTCTGTTAAATAATTATAATATATAGATAAAATCTCAGTGTTTGTCTGAACAGCGCGTTCCAGCCTTGGGTACGAACTAAAATGTTTAGGAATAAGTGAAAAAAAAAGTGAAATAGCAGCAACTATATTAATTACAAGCACTTTGCTAATGAGAAGGATGCAAACTTATTTGAATAGGCTGCCAAGCAGTATTTAAGAGAAAAAAGGTTAATCACTTTCATCGATTATCAAACTGTACTTTATAAAAAAATGAAAGCTAAATGAGAATGCGCAAGCTATCATTATCAAAACGAACTGAATTCCTTACAAAAGTTTGAGGAATTTAGATTGAAATTATGAATGGGTAAAGTATTCGATTGCATATATGGGTGAGTGAGTTATTTCGTATGAGCATGTTTGGGTGAGATGAGCAAGTGAATTCCTTGAATAAGCACAAGTTTGTGAGTGGGTGAATGCTATATAAGATAGTGAATGTATGTAAGTGGATGCGCGAGAATAAAGCGTGAACTCATATCATTATTGCAATATGGACTCTCATTTGTTGAGTGGGTATTTCACTGTCCAAGGGTTTACGTTGTTAAATTTAAAAGCCATATTGAATAATGAGCGAATATCGTAGTTCATATAAGCTGGTTGATATATCTCTGTAACGATCGGTCCAATGTTGAATTTTTTTCCAATTTATGCTTATTATTGAGTCTACCAAACGCAGATATATAAATCACATGATTATCGGTTGTCGTATATTGACAATATCGATTATCTATAGTTATCGATAGCATCCGTCGGAATTTGTCCAGTCGTCAATACAAAAATTTATTGATTTTATGTGGATTATTAAAATTATTTACTTTGTTTTTATTTTGCTATGACTCGCCATAGCATATTTCGGAATTCGGTTTATGGCCGATATCTCGGTAATTATTGGTCTCACAGAAATTTGCATGTGATATCCGTAATCAACGATGACTAATACATTAATTTCGTACTCGTATCATATATCCCGCACCTTTAAAAAGTGCGGACAGACAGAATTCAGGATACAGATTTGAATGACGCGTTTACCACATTTAATTCCGATTTCACTTGTGGTTATTTGTTTGATTATATAGATATTAACAACGACAGTTTTAAGAATGTCTGATTTTACCTCTTAAGTATAATTCTTATTGAATGTATTGAACTGACATGTAAACAAACTGAAAAGCGCGAAGAAGTCTTGAAGCCGTGTATACGAGCACATTTTTATTTCTTTTCTTCCCTCTCAAAAGTGCTAAGGTATTTGTTAGATTTTACTCTTTTTTTTATCTTTTTCCCTCTCACTCATTCCCTTTTCCCCTCTCCACTGAAGGCAAAAAAGGTTCCCCCGGCGTGACAACGCCAACAGCATCTGTCCTTCTTATTTGCATTCGGCCAAATGGATTGTCATCTTAGTTGACTGCATGTTAGTTCTGAAGGTCTGATTTCTCGGACACGCTGGGTGACAGTCGTCTGGGGACAAGACACAGCTCTCCCCCGCCCGTCCGTCGCTGACCCTTCCGTTAGCAGCAGCAACACAAACACACACTTCCCCGTGGCTGTCCATTCATTGCTAAACGGTCTCTGGACGAAAAGTCCCTTTCCATCAAACCACCCCCTCACTTCCCTTGTCACTTCTTCTACATATACTCAGCCATTCCCTTATTCTGCCTTTTCTTTCTTTTTTCCCCCATTTGCCTTGTTCTCTCTGCAGTTGACTACAGGACACAAACATGTCCAAATCTGAGTTTTCGTTGGACAAACCGTCAACCTCAGGTGTCGAATTTTGTAAGAAAATAACAAAGGGTGTGATAAGTATAAAAGTGTCTGGCTGTGATTTTTTATTACAGCGGAGAACTTTAAATTTGCTTTTATATAGGATGGCATATAGAAAAGTTATCTTTACTGTTTCAAGCTATTTAAAGTATTCTTCTCGAAGCTCACTTTATCTAGGATCTAGCCAAGAAATAAATTTTTGGATTAAATATTGTTTATATTGGCAAATTTTTTTTCATGTATTAAGGCTGCATTGTAGATTCTATATACCGGTAGCGTGTTTGGTATCCATACACAATGCTTATGAAGATACTCCACCTCCTACTATATCAAATTACTATAATAACGTCTAGTTTTACGATACTATTGCCTTTTATTTATTATTATTAATTTTCGTCCTATGTGGACATTGTCAGTAGTTACTTTTACAACTGAAATTCTTTTGATATTTTAAATTTCTAACAATAGTTTTTACTCTTCATGCCTTTGTTAACAAATCTCATCACCATCTTAATAGACGTTGTCAATCTAGTTTTCTCCCCAGCATATTGTCCCTTTTTATAAATTCTCGAGCCCAGAATACAATCTCTATCCCTTCATCATCAATTTTGAACTCCTTGATCATACTTTTTGTAATTTATATTTAAAAATGATTCTTTCAATGAGAAGAGTCCGTGATTGTTGATTTACGGTCAGTTTTTTATTTTTAGAAAAAAAATTCATATCTCTAAAACGATTTGCCAATTGTCTTTAAAATACGTGAAGGCATGATTTCTGACAGCCCATAAATCCGAGTTATCGTTTGGTTCTGCTGTTTTCCAGTTTGGAGGAGTTATAGCGTAAAATTTGGTACATACGTAAAACATACAGACAAAATATTTTACCGCGAAATTTCAACATATCTTCGCGAATCATGAGTTGTTGGTGGTCCGCTAAAAGTAACTTCTATGACCTATATGACTTCTGCACTTGCACTAAAGTGGCCTATAGTGTGTACATAGGGGCCTATAATAAAATATCTATCAATAAAATGTATTTAAAAAATATAAATTATTATGTGTATATGATGATATGAGAAATGATTAGCATTTGTTTTAAGATCGATACGTTTTAAACCTGAGCCCTAATTGTTACAGAATCAATAAAAATCAAACACGTTATCACTACATTGTGTTCAGGGTGTTTATGGAATCTAAAATGCAACATCCCTTATTTCAAACGCTTATCAATGAAGATGAATTTTAAGTAAGAAAAAGGGGTTAGAATGTAAAATATATAAAATGCTGTCATATTTTAGACAACTACTGTGTTATCTATATGAAAGCTAGCTGCCTCCACTTTTACTCTTGAAAAAGTCAGGAATAAAAGCCTTCTCGCAAAATTTTGTCATATTCTTTTCTTTATGTATTATAAGGTCTGTATCAACGTCATTAAGGACAGAACAGAGAGCTCTTTTTTATATGGTCATAAAACATAGTTCAAGCGTTAAAATAAAATTTTATGAAGGATATTTATGTACGATATTTTTTTTCTGTATTCCTATAGTTATTTAAGTAGGTTTCTTTCTGGCATCGCGTAAAAAGTTTTTTTTTTGTGATACAGGTGAAAGGGATTTTTAAAACATGTTAGTTTGATGTCTTTATGTGCAGTTCAAAAGAAGATGAAACTTGTTATCTTAATTATTTTTATTAATCTTATGCTTTGTTCGGATTTGTCTTGAAAAATTTTCTTTGATACTGATATTTAGCGCAGTTTGGCATAAAATAAGTTTTTGTAATATTTTTTTTAAGAAACACATTTTCATCCTATTCTTTTACGTAAATATCCCTAAATAAAAAAAATTGTAAATTAAAAAAATTGAAATTCGTACTGATTCGCTCGCAACTTGATTTCTCCGACGAATTTCTTAGGGCAATAATTCGTCTTCTATTTGTAAATTGGTTTTCGTCGATGTTTTTCTATTTTCGTGAAAATTCATTATTACTGACTGAGCTCGGAGACAGATGCAAACGATAATTTAAAAACAACCTTTTTCGATGGCGTAATTTAATAAAGGGGGCGTAATTAGAATACTGGGGGTGAGGAAGGAAGGAAGAGCTTTTGCTGCAATTGTTTGTGATTGCGCATTTATATACGGATTGGGGAGCAAAGGAGTAAACCCAATTATTTCAGAGAAAATCTATTAACTTTGTCCTTTTTCTTTTCTAAAATTAGTTCAATTAACCTTTCTTGAAGATGTTTTCTTTTCTTTTCTCTCTCTCTCTCTCTCTCTCTCGTCTCTTTTCTTCTTTCTTCGGCTGTAGTAATGAAGTCGAAGCTACAGAAACGACCGTCTCGGCGAAGAAAAGTCTCTGAAACAAACGTGAATTAAATTTTTTTTTAATTCTAAAAGTAATCCACTTAATGAATTTATAATCTCATGCTAAGATTTATGAAGTTAATAGATAGATATAATTGTGAATTTCGCTGCTATGTTCTGCTTTATTGAATTACGATTTTAAAGGAAAAGCTTATTAATGATATAACTCACCAATAAAAACATATTAACAGATTTCAGGAAAACTTAAAATAATCAGTAAAATCTTCCATCTTAACAAAATATTGAGTTCGTATATTCTTTAAAGAGGTTGATTTGCGAAATACGTTACCCCCATTCAAGGAAAATTTAAGAATTTTTACTACTATTGATTGAACTCGGTTTTATAATGGAGGCCTATAAAAATGGAGGTCTTCATATAGTTTTTGTCAATTTGATGGAAATATATGAGTTTTATAACAGAATTGATAAAACTTGAGGTAATGTAGTAGAAACTGGCAGTGATAGAGGATTTATAGATGGACGACTAATTTTTATATTTGGGGTCTTTTATTTTGGATTATTTAGTATAAAATTCTTTTTTAATATAATTATTTATATCCATCGAAAGTTTGCTTGGACGTGTCCAATTAGATTTCCAATTTCAATTGTTAGACATTCTTGGTTTTACTTTGCAACAATGTCTAACAATTAAAATCTAAATTTAAATGAACACGCCCTGGCAACTTTCGTTAGACAGAGTATAATTATGATGATTAACGGACTTGAATGATGTTTAGAAGATGACTAGTTGTATCCGCGGCTTCGCCCGCCCGCGCCATCTGTTGAGGGGAATTACAAAGCAAAAGCAGATAATTTTAAATGAAAACACCAGAAAGTGGGTAAGGCCGCCCCCCCGCCCGGCGCCGATTTTTGGCGACAGAGCAGGTCCTTTATTGATAAGCCTGCTCTGAAAATTTCAAGTCGCTAGCTCAAACCGTCTAGGAGGAGATAGAATTACAGATAAATAAATAAATACACGCAAGAGTTTTAGTATATAGATATTCTTCTATAAATAAAAAAAAAAAATATACAAACAGAAATGTTTTCGAGTGATCTATATTCTATATCCAAGGAAAGAAAACTGGGAGTGTCCAGTTAAACTTCCGATTTCAGTTGTTAGAAATTCTTGTAAAATAAAATTAATAATGCCTGACAATTGGATTGCTGAAAATACAAGTACACCAAGTCACATGTAAAATATAAGTAATCATTGTTTTACACAAAACAATTCATGTTAGAATGTCTCGAAAACATAACTTTTCTTGCCGTTAAATTTGGTGAAAGTGGACTTGTTCTACCTGTATTTTCAAAAATTCAATTGAAAGGGTAAATTTAATTGGATACGCCCAGGACTGAGTATAGAATCAGCATTTTAAATATTTTTAAAAAATATTGTAAAAATATTTAAAATAATATTGTAACAGCCTAATGTATAATATGAAATACTTAAATAATATTGGAAATTTAAATGTCCAATAAAGATGTCTCAACTGCCAGTTTTTGTAATAATTTGAATCCACGAGTCTTTAATTTTATCGTAAAAATTAAAAAGATAAAGGAATTATATAGAGCCCTGGGGCGAGGACTTGGACTGTGATGTAACTAATAACCGCAGCCAAGAGAAAGACTGCGAAATGACGACGGCTACGACTAACAGCCGAGTCCTACGAGAAAGACAGGCCCTCAGGCCCATCGGCGTCTGAGTAACATTTCAACCTTCACTGTCTCCATCTTGGATTTTAACAATCAGTGCTTTTTCGTTTGACTGAAGGTTGGATTGTTGCTTAGACCCCGATGGTCAGGTGACTTTTCCGGTTCCTGTCATTGCCCTCTAAATATTATGATGTTATGCAATTTTGACGTATGATCGATGCTTATTGAATCGCGATCTCAAGTCCGAAAACTCGTCCCTGACCAAAGAGGATCAACCGACTTAAGATTTCAACCGTGAGATTGAAACTTGAGATTCCGAGAGTAGTAGCGATCTTTAAGGGCCATTAGATATAATACAGATTCCTTACTTTATTATTAACCTTATCTTAAATATTTTATCCAGATATTATTTTTGTTCTTACCTAATTGGGTCCTGAATGTTGAATTGCCTTCAAATTCTTTTTTCAATATGTGCCCTAAAACTAAAATGGGCTAAGTACTTAATAAATTTTCTGTTATATTATCTTATAATGTTTATTTGTTTAGAAGGTAGGAGAGCTTAAATAAGCTTAAATAAAAAAAAGTAATAAAATGTTCCTCATGCACCAGAGACATATTAGTTTTTATTTACTGAACATCAACTTCGACTTTTCCCGTATGTTAAATATGAAATATAATCTGAATTTAGTAAGGGCAGGCGGCCACATTCCTTTTTTTGTAATGAAATAATGGCAATAATTAGATAAGATAAAAGAACAAGCTTTTTTTTTAGCTCTGATAACTGATCTTAGATAACGAACTTCGATGGATACATAAAGGAAACATTTGAATGTTGCCTATTTTTTTAATTTTTTTTTTTCATTTTTGAAGGGTGACTTTTTTTTGTATACTTCTGTTTTGAATGTTTGACAGCTTTGCTAATGAGAAGTCACGAAAGATAGTCAAGAAGGTTGTTTTACATAAAGGAAAAAAATATAAACACAATATAATGAATGAAATGACAGACAGCTAATCAGCAGGGTCATCAGTAGTTGGTCTACTTTATAGAAAAAAAAATTACGGAATAAAATTTAAAAAGAAATTACATTGAACCTTCGACATGAAGTTAAATTGAAGCTTAGACTGTTAAGTTTGGAAGCGAATTGCAATTTTTTTTTATTTCAAGTGATTATGTGACATTATTGGGAAAATTTTGCTTAAGAACAGCCTTGCAGTTTGAGTTTGAATGTGTTCACATCCTGTTGGAGAAGTACAGAATGAAAAGGTTTCGTTCTAACGTAGCTCGTGTGCATTATTCTTCCATGGTGTAGTTCTTGAATTTGCGCTAATAATGAAGGTTTCTTTTTATTTTTGTTTGAGTTTCGAGGAACGGGAAGTAAATAAGTAAGCTATAATTGAGCTTTTGAGGCTCTTTATTGTAGATATTAGCCTAATACTGAAATCGCAAATGTGCTCGCGCAGCTGGCCATAAAAAGCTAAAAGAACCATGCTAACTGTAAACCACTTTACATCTCTAACCAGAATCCCTAGTACTTAATTTCCGAATTGATATAGTGAAAACGAAGCATATTCCAGGTCCATTTCAGTGTGCGCTTATATCTAGACCACATGATCTCCAGAAGATAGGTCGGACTAGAAGTTTAAATCCTCTGGAGATTTCTGTGGACATCTAATGTATGCTGAGCTGAATTCCTGACATGCAGGTTTTATAACAATGTCTATTTGTCAGTCAATGCTATTGAAATTGAATTTGAAATCTTTTGAGAAGATTCGTCAGCCTTTGCTTCGGCGTTGCAATGTTTGTACGTATTTTCAATCTTAGCGTCATTTCAAGCATCTGTTATGATCGGGATGTCTATAGACGCCATATTCCATGCCGATATTGTGTTTTTCGGACATATCTTCCTTCATAAGAAGTTTTTTACTTCTTGTCGTATCCTCAAAGTTCGTATCCATAGTTTCCGTATGCATCACTAAAATCTCGGTTCGTTTTTGCTTCTGTAAAGTCGTAACTGCTCAGTTTCTAGAAATTTAATTATAACTAGTTTCTTTATACGTGCAAGTTATATTTATAATCCTATCCAAGAGTGTTTTTAGCGATATTGACATTACTTCAGCAATTAATTTTAACAATCGTATACGTAACAATTCGATCAGTTTTTGCCAAGTTTATGTTTGAAGTCTTGCTAGTCTTTATAATAGGATAAACAATGAAATTTGTTTTTTTGTTTTATTTCAATATCAACCTAGGGAGGTGGAATAATCTGGTTTCGACTTCTGAGTTTTCTTTGGAATAAAGAAAAAAAATTGAAGAGAGATAAAATAATTTTAGCTTCATAAATAATAAAATTTCCCGATATTTCTAAGGAAAATAAAAACTTCGTTTAATATCATGTCTATTTTTAATAATTAGCTCGCCTGTGTGAAGATGCCATTGAAATTGCTGCAACTTTTTAGGTCGGCATTGGCTAATATCTTATGGGCAACCATTACAAATATATAGCATTAGCGTCCGGCAAACCGAGAATCCTGTTAGGTATTGGATGGTGGCAGCTAATAACATCTAGCTGCCAGCCTTGAAAGACATGGTTTTCGTGTTCATTCATATCTTTAGTCGGGCTAATTCCCTAATCTTCAAAGAATTTTTGGAAAGCTCTGCCTATATACAGAGCGCCTAAGAAAATCTAAAAATAGCATCATTAGAATTCTGTAGGATATTCTTCGCTATGTAGCAGAGCTACAAAATTATTGGTAATACTTGCTTGGGTTTAGACTGGAGGGGGGGGGGGGTTAATCAAATTTTGCATTTTGGTTTATAACTAGGGGAATTGTCAACGAGTACTCTTCACTTGTGCAGCTGGGCACTGCTTTTTCATTTTTCTCCAGACCGAGGAGCGCATGTTTTCGAGTGAAATCAGTTAAAGTCTGTTGTTTCTGGAGACTGTCTCATATACAAGTCTGTACAAAAGTCTTGCATCAGTGAGTAAATTACAGTTTGATTTTTTCAGATATCTTTTAGTGTTATAAAAATTGCGTTATCATTCGCATGAGTACTTTTTTGCTTTATTGACGAATTTTTTGGAGGCTTCATTAAGGTTAAATCATAAATTTTTAATTAGCTAGAAGCAATCTTGTGTACTGCCTTTTTAATAAGAGTCCGTGGTTTTGAAATGCTTTGTTTGAATGCATTAAGCAGAGGCGAATGTAATAGCCCCTCCAATATGTTTTGTTTTTTAATCAAATTTCCTAAGTTTGTTGCAAGAAACTTGCCCCTTATTCTTCTTTTGTAAATTTCGCCTCAACAGCGAGGAGGTTGGATGGGAGTGAGCCCGCACACAAACACACACACTCACGCACAACACACGTGTAGAACAACTGTGGTTGAGACGGGCAAAAGCCTTCGGGGCCCCTCGAGCGATGTCTTAATTAAATGTGATGCAAAACCAACATCCTGACTAGGAAACTAACGTTACAGGGGCGAAGGAAACGTTAATAGAAAGAGACCGAAAGGGAATGGGGGTAGAGGAGAGAGAAATGGGGAAAAGGAAATTAATTTACACCTTTTGTTTCGTCTTATGACAAGATAGAGTTGTGTGCTATATCTTTTAAAAACGGTCGAAACCTTTTGCCGCTTGGGAGGAAGAATTAATGAAGTGGGCAGATTTTGTTTGCTCCCGTTGTTCGTATAATTAAGAAATTGTTTCGGTAAAATAAGAAGGGGAATGGAACAAAAGGAAATAGCGGAAAGAATTGGAAGGGAAAAAAATGGAAACTTTTCAAACTTCTTGAAATGCGAAACGTCAAAGAAAAAAGTCGGTTTGTTTGTGAATAAGACGGGGAAAGGCTTAGATTAGCTTCAATCAGCCGGACAAAGGGAAATAGAAGTCTGGATAAAATATCATTCGAATTGTTCCATTTTAATGAAGTTCTTGGGAGTCAAGAAGATTATTTAGTTTTGACTTTATTCTTATCTGTGATCTCTTTGTTAAAAGCAGCGCATTAGGTTTTTTAGGAGCTAATGATCGAAGCCACGCCAGTGCATCACGTAGTTCACATTATATTACATAATATCGCTTTTTTTAATTTAAGTTAGTTTATAATATCTAAGGTTTGCTGCGAATGGGAATTAAGTTTCAAGGATTACTACAGCGTATTGACATTTTGCGCATAAGTTAATTTTTTCTTTTACATTAACGCATCGAAGAGCAGATATTAATCACATGTATCCTTATATAAGTCAATTCTTCAAATGCAAGTTTAAAATGAAACATCACAGAGATAACAAAAATTCTTAGGTGACACACACAAACAATGCCCAAGAATTAGAAACTCTATTTAATATTTTATTGCACCCCATTTGTCCCGAATAACAGCATATATGCAGATTGGCTAAATGTCAGTGTAAGACTAGGCATTTACTAAACATTCCCTTAGGTCTCTCTATCGAATATGTTCTTTTAACATGTCCCAACCATAATCTATTGGTCGATATCTTGGGCTCTGGGGCGGTTAGGATTTATGATGAAAGTCATCTTAGTGCTCGCTAAACCATTACAAAGAACGTCCATGAAGGATAAAATATACCATTGTAGGATGGACTTGGTCGGGAACAGTGTTCAGATAGCCCATAGATACCAGTGTAGAACGTCGACCTTCCATAACCAGCAAATTCCTCAGTTGTCTTAATAAGGCATGCAGAAGGCTTCAAGTCATTGCTTCATGGGGCTCCAGCCTTTGCCTACGTCAGTACAAAACAACGTGCATAGTCATTCATCAGACTACATAACCTTCTTCCAGCCTTCATGTGTCCAGTCAAGACAAACTTTTCGGTTCTTTGCAGAAATCAAGTTTTCGTATAGGCATGCATTGCCCATTTGGATTCGCTTCAATTTTCGGCGTATTGTTCTGACAGATACGGGTCCGGAATAGCCTTGGTTATTTGTCAGCTTTTGCATAGTGGGAGTCCTGTTTCTCCGCCACTACTGACATCAATTCATCCTGAACATTTCATATTTAGAACGAGAAAAAAATTCTGTATTTGGCCTATCTCGATCATTTCGGTCTATATGAATTTCTTTTGATGTAAATGTAATATGGAAAAGTCTCGATACCATAATCATAGTAGGTCCGCTCCAGCTATTTTAAGACACTTAACAGAACGTAGCGACACGTTTTCTTTATGATTCATTTGAGGTTTCTGTTCTCTGGGATGCAATAACAATTAAATTCAAATAAGGTGCGTCTCAAAAGTTTAAAGAATCATGTTTTTGTTCAAAAGAAAAAAAACTATTGAAGGTATGTACAAATGCTTTAATTACTGGCTGTACAAAGCATTTAAAAGAAACTCCTGAAAAAATTTTTCATGAAAACATAATAGAAATAAAAATATTCAACAAAATGGAATTTTGCGTGTCTCAAAAGTTTAAAGAACGACTGAAAAAACATTGCATGAATTATACAATAGCTTAAATTGAACGACCGTTTGCCTTGATTGTTTCAAATACTCTGTTCGGTATTGAGTTTATGAGGTTGAACAATGTTTCTGGTCTTACATTGTACCATGCAACTTCAATTGCTCTTTTCAATTCATCAGTCGAAGAAAATTGACGTCCGCCGGCATAAACTGCACGAGACATGATTCCCATAGATTCTCTATAGGGTTCAAGTCTGGGCTTCTTGGGACCACGTCATTACGTAAATATATTGTTTTTTGAACCACTCCATTGTTGATCGTGTAGTTTGGATGCTGGCGGTATCCTGCTGGAACACGGATTCCAGGCCACACTAATAATCACAGACGGGTAACAGATACTGTGTAAGGGTTTTTTGGTATGTCAGCGAATTTTCTCTTCCACTGATGAAAGCCAAATTGGTGGTACCGTTGAATGCGAAGTCGCCCCAAACCATAACAGAACCACCTCCATGTTGTCGTGAGTAAAAGGTCTTCGGTTCCTGTCGTAGGTCGTGCCCGTATGATGCCCACCCATCAGGACCATCCAAGTTCTACTTTTTTTCAACACTGAACAACACCGACATCCATTCGCCTTTCCAGGCCATGTGTTCTTGTGTCCAACGTAGCCTTTCTTGAATGTGTTTGGCAGTCAGAGGCGGTTTCTTCATCTTTTTTTTGTAGACAGCATGTCCACTCGCAATTATTCGGCTGTGTACAGTGTCTTTCGATATGTTTAACCCAGCCACGTCTTGTATCTGGCGAATAGAAAGATTTTGTGTGGCTGCCAGTCGTATAATGCGTCTGTCATCGCGAGTTGAGGTAACTTTGGGACGACCAGATCGTGGTTTTTGGTGGAACGAAGAACTCCTCTTCAAAACATTATAAACCCCTACTGTGGACCTTCCAGTATTTGTGACAATATCAGCAACAGATAGTCCGTTGGCTTTCAATCGCCAGATTTCAGCCACTTCATCGATTGTGAATTGAGATTGGCGAGCCATTGTCGTAGGTCAATTGCGAGTGCAAGAAAAGCTTTCTTTGAAAAAAATGACTAACTCTGCAACAGATTAATACCCTGTCACTCGCAAATTTACATATTGGACGTCTCCATTCAGCATCTGAGGGCAATTCTTTAAACTTTTGAGACACGCAAAATTTCATTTTGTTGAACATTTTTATTTCTATTATGTTTTCGTAAGTTATATTTTCAGGAGTTTCTTTTAAGTACTTTGTACAGCTACTCATTAAGCATTTGGATGTAGCTTCAATAGTCTTTTTTCTTTTGAACAAAAACATGTTTCTTTAAACTTTGAGAGACGCACCTTGCTTATATACACTTCATATATTACAGTAATGTTTATTAAAAATATAGCCTATGTTGTTTATTAATGAATGTTTACACCTTATAATTGCAAAAGATAAAATAATATGTAATAAGCTAAAGTTCACCAATGAATAAGGATGAGAATTTTGAAAGAAATTGAAGAATTCTTAGATAAACGCTAGAAGCATGCAATGTGAAGAAATTGAAGACTACGGTTGCAGAAGCTGACGAAAACATGTTGAAAGAAAAAAGATTTGAATACTTGTGAATGAAAGATGTGTGAAGAACATGAAGAGCTATGGTTGCGTAACTGAAGAAATATTGTTGAAAGAAGTATTGAATAATGTTGAACGAATTGAAAAACTGGAAGATATCCTGATGTGCAATTTGGAATATCTTGTTTAAAGTTGAGAGCCGTAGTGCTGGTAATTTTGAAGATAACGATGGTTGAAGATTTGATGAAGTCCAAATAAGATAAAGAGTTTAAAAAACGTTTTCGAGAATCTTTGTCATCTTTAGTTGAATTCTATTGAAACAGAATAATGAGACTTCAGGTTCTACAACCGTAATCGGTTCTTCACATTGCATCCATCCAGCGTTCATCTACAAGTTCTTCAATTTTTAATAAACTTATATTCTGTTTAACGAAAGAAGAACTGGGCGTGTCCAATAAAATATCCAATTTCAATTGTTAGGCGTTGTTAATTTTACTTTACAAGAATATCAAGTATACCTGCAGTTACGAGATGTTTTCGAAAATATGTGATCATTACAATACGGCAATATTTTTCTGGTTTTTAATAACAGTTTAGGACTTGATTTGAGTTTCGCTATTAGATTCAAAGTGTAGCTGTTGTAAAATCCCAATCTTGTGTATTAAAAGGCTAAAAAAATGTTTAAATAAATATAATAAAATAAAAAGTATTTATAGTTCTGCAAAAAATCTATTATATTCACTACAGTTCACTATCTTGATATTGATAAGGCTAAAGATACTTGTTAAATGCGAATTTTGAATACACAGAAATTGGTGGAATTGGGGATGAAGAGAATGTATGAAGCTGGAAACATCCATTTGTAATAAAAGCGTGTTAACTATAAACATAACAAAAGTTATAAAGACAAAATACATGTATTGATCGAAAAATGTATTGATCAATTGAAAAATTATTACCTTTGCTTGGAGACGCATCTCCAGTTAAAAATTATTATTATTTAAAATACATGTATTGTTATACTGTGTCCTTCAGGTAATGAAGATATTAACTTGTGCTATTTGTGGGGTTTTACTTTCATTACAAAAGGGTGTATCCATTTTTCAGATCTTGAATTACCATCTCTCCATTTCAAAATATTGGACCTTTATCTACAACTTTTGCAGGCCTTTGACGATTTCTAAGTGGCTTAATTTAAATATGAAAATCAGTATTTCATTTGTGTGTTAATACATTTTAATACTGAAGTCTGAGTTTTTATGGGTTTATAATTTTAGGCTTTTCCAAAACAACCGTTTTCTGTCCTTAACAAAAGAGAAAAACTGCCTTAAAATATGCTTGGAATTCACAACAATGAATTTGCATATTTTTTTTATTTGCACAGTTTCTATTATCTATTATTAATGTAATAATTTTTCTTATAATTTAATTATTTTTATTATTAAAAATTAAAACATTGCTCTTAAGATCTAAGAGAGAATGAACGGCAATTCCTTCTCCTGCGTCATTAATTTTCTTAGTTCTCCCTTACGCAGTTGAAATTCGAGAGCTCGGATAATCTTGTGTGTGTACATAATTAGTCCATTTATTTCGACATTAGCACTGATTTCTGTCACCGAGAGGGATTTAAGCCTCTGGAGCGACATCGTGCTCACCTGTTTCGTGGTGGCGGGGTTTCTTCGCCCTTCTTAACGCCAATTTCTCGTTTTCTCATTTCTCTTCCCTCGGCTTTCGAGTTAGGCTGGTCCGGAAGAGAGAGAAAAGGTGAAGAAAAGCAGTGAAGGGAGAATTGCAGTTCCCCCCCCCCAAATGCGAATTCTAGTTCCCCTCCCTCAAGGGCCTCGCCTGCACTGACCACTGGCCATTGTTGATGTAACACACGACCTTTGACTGCAGCCACAAGAAATTGAACAGATTGCTATGATGGTAGGCTGCGCTTCCATAATGAGAAAATCACACGAGTCGTAATTGTAGCTTCAGGCCACGTTAACGAAATAAAGCCGCAGAAATTGCCATTTCCCTTTCGAATGTCATTCTAACTCGTACAGAATGTGTATTTCGTAGCATTTGTAGGAGGAGGGCGTTTGGATTTACATTTTTTGGCTTGTTTATCCACAGCAGCATTGTAATTCAATAAACTATAATCGTATGAAGCAAGGATGTGATTCAGACAAGTCTATATTATACAGGTTTAATATAAATCTAATAATCTTAAGATTTTTAAAATGAAACCTAAGAAATCGTATTAGATACTTTGAGTATAATGATACCTTTAATATGAGCTCATATAAAGAGGAAAAACCACCTATGTTTTCCATTAAGATTAGCAAGTGTTTATGCTTCAGAAAATATAACTTAAATGTATCAAACTTGGTTACGTAAACGAGAAGCGCTAATTGTTTGTTATAAGTAATACGTTATGCGCAATCACAATAGCGACAATTCTACATTGATTCTGTAAAATAAAAAAAAATTTTCTTTAATAAGTAATGAATG
>JAHWFO010004499.1:6806999-6829820 GCA_023313115.1 Rhysida immarginata
TAAAAGTAGTTTTTATTGAAGAAAGCTTTCCTGTTAAATAGGAAATATTTTTAATACAAAAATTTGCAAGAAAAAGTATGTCTCTCAAAAATATTATATTTATTATAGTTCTTCTGACATTTATATATATTTACAATTGTTTTTAATTTTGGAATTTTTACCATAGGCATAACCTTAATAAAAAAAAAGTTTGGTGAGTGCGGCGTTGGGTCTGCGAGACCAATTGCACTTTACACATTAATAACTGGAAGAAAACTAAGTGTAACGAAACTTGGGACTAAGAGTGATGAGAGAATGGGCAGACAGGAAGATACAAGAAGACTGACAGTGAACAACTCATTTATAGTACTTTAAATCATTGATAATACATTGATAAGTTTTCGCCTCCTATATAAGAGGATGATAATACACTTTAAATCATAATAAGGGTCTATCATACCCAACGTTACCATGGTAGATTCGTGATAAGTTACTGCTACATAGGATAATTGCTTCTGGTAGATTCGTGATAATGCGATTAATCTAGAATAAAGGCAGAAAATCAAGCCATTTTATAAAATTGTAGGAAATACACGACTCTTTTCAGTGAAAATGCTTTCCAATTTTTTTATTTTGAAAATTTATGAAATTTGGAAATAAACCGTTAATTATTGAATTTCGAGCGAATCAAGCAACTGGAAATTGTAACTTACATGAAGATGGTCAGTTTTTTATTTGTTTTCTTAGAAGGATGAGAGTATAGAAATTTTCCTTTAATTCCACTCGAACGTTTTTCAATTATAGGCTACTATTTTTTTATTATATTTATACTCCATCTTCTCATGGCGAAGATTGATTATTGATTGATTGTCTGTCTTCAACTTTTACCAAATGCTTCCATGGAATAGGGTAGAACAATGAGTCTTAAAAAGTATATTTCGAATCCCGTTACTTAACATGATATAACTTAAGAAAACTAAATCTAGTATAATAAAACTTCTTTGCGTGTTATTTTTCTTATCCTGCGAATCTACAGAGTGATTTAGGGATCATGCGTTATATTTATCGTGTGAGACTTTAGCTTCTAAACAAACTTAACTTTCTTTTTTTTGAAATTAATGCTATCCGGTCTTAAGAGATTCTCTTCATCATTCGTCGTAGTGGAGAAAGAAAGTTTGTCTTATAGCGAAACGTTTTAAATTTTTTAAATACGCCTAGCCATTTTTAAGCAAACTAAACGTATCCGTGATCAGTTGATTACTATGGCCGTCAACGATCTTTTAGCAATTGATTCCAACGTGTATTTACTTAATGCGCACAGCCTAAATCCCGAAATCCAGATCTGATATTTATATTAAGATTCTTTTCATATGATAATGCGTATGTAATGGATATAGAATCAAGTAACTAGTAAACTTTTGAGTTTATGTTGAAAATTTTTTATAGAAGCGAAAAGGAGATGTATGTTATTATTTTACTTGTTTACTCATTTCGGACAAAGGAGTTACAATTAGGATATTACTGAAGCGCTCTCAATTGTGCTGCTAATAACATTCATCTAAGTATTTTCCTTCTGACTTTCCTCAAGAGCTTCCTACATTGATAAGTTTTCGCCTCCTATTCTGTGAAAAGCTTTGTGTTTGTCTCCCTTTTCGCTTCTATTTCTAAAGAACTTTCCCTACTAATTTGGTTCCACCAAAACAAACCAGCGCCAAAAGAGAGGATGAACCCTGAAAACCTCTCGCGGCTCGGCAAGGACCCTCCGCGGCTAGCGTTATTAATCTTGACAAAAAAAATCCAGCTATTGTCCGAGATAGAAGGAAAGGAACGGGTACTTTGAGTGAAAACGTTCCGAGATTTTCTCTTCTCTCTTGCCCGGAGAGGAGGAGGAGGAGGTGGGCAGAGGGCGGGGGAGAATGGACGGAGATGTGAGACTCTTTTCACCGGCGAGAGAAGCGTGCTTGTCCGGAGTGTCCATTCAACGAGGCGGGTTGGAGGGCTTCAGCGGGACACGTTTCTATTCTGGGTTTTGAAATTAGATTTGGAAAGGCAGTCCCGTCCATTGTCCGCCCGCCGACCATTCATACGCCCTGCACAAATAACGGGGACTCGAGCGTCGTCAGGCACGAATGGGCGCCCAAGCCCCAGTGTAAACTGATTGGATAAGCAGGAAATCTGCTCACGCGAAAAACTCAATTTTTCAACAATGATCGCGCGGACTTTAGCGACGGAATTATCGTTTGTGTCGCATGTTCTTCTTTATCCTTTCTCCACCCACCCACCCCTTTCTCCTTCCTTTCCTTCCTTACCCCCATCTCTTCTCCTGGAAACCCCCACCTCTTTCCTCCTCGTCTCTATTCTTTTCCTTCATTCTCCTTTTCCCCCATCAACAAAGCAACTACAACCTTTTCAGCTAATGGAGGTTTCTTTCCAACACGGGGGTTCTTGGCTCAACCAATCGATTTGCGATTGGAACTTTTTGGAAGTGTTAAAAGAAAATTTATTTTCAAGTAAGATGAGGCTAATTCCGTGAGGAAGAACATCTTTATTAGATATTGTACTCTATGGAATTACATAAATCTGTCATACTTTTAAAAATAGACTCGCATCCATACATAGGGAAAATACAACCAAATAAACACAACAGTTTTTTTCTATATTTGTAAGAAAGACATAGAATCTTAAAAGTTAATAAGAATTTTCTAGAAAAGAACTGGAAATTTTTATGGTTCTTCGAATACAGGCCGATCAGAATTACATTAGGTCTCCATCTTTTTGCAATTTAGTGCTTTCTGTTATTTGTCAGTATTTAGCTAGCATGTTTCTGATCCCGAAGATCTCTTAAACACTTATTCATCAAAGTTCTTGCTTACTTTTGTTTTGTCAAAATTTGCATCCGGAGGTAATATGCGGAGTATGTTTCTGTATTGTAGGGCATATAAATGTTCCTTTTATTTATTTTTTAATTTATTTACAACTTCGTCCTACCGAGACAAAGAGAAAGGAATAGGTTCTCTAAGACCTTCATATTTGATTTTGTTCAATTTAATATGAACACCTTGTCAATACTTCGTTTTGACTTTAATACTATGTCGATTTTTCTTTGGACGGCCTCACGAGATGTTGATAGGCGGTTTATGCTGTAATTTGCTACATTGTTGCCCTTCTGTTGTCTTTTACAATTCTGAACACTCTCCGTTCCGCCCGAGCAGTGTTGACCCTTAGGTTTTTGTCTGACTGTCCAGCCTCTATACACTTAACAGTTGCTCTTGAACATTCCACGAATGCGGTGGTTTCGATTCATGATTTCAGAAGATCACTCTTAACGTAATCACGAATACCCTAATCATTTTATCATACAGTATTTTAATAGCTCTATAGATATTCGTCAATCTCAACGATTTAAATTTGTCGCTCCCGTGCTATCTAATTTTAAACGCAGAATGTAACCTTATAACACTTTTAAATTTTGGAATGACTTGCCATATTATGTGCGAAGTCACATCTTTGTTTGTTCTCGTTCTAAATGCATTCATAATTGCACACATTTTAATAATGTCTTAAAATCGTATATTTTAAAAAACCGAAAAACTTTCAACTTTCTTGATATAACCATTGTGAAACTGATTGTTGTTCTAAACTCAGTGAATTTATGATGTAATACTCCTAGGGAGTGCTTCTAAATAAATAATAATAATAATAGTAATAATAATGACTCCTACAATCTTCTCTCTGATGCCCGAGGACGACGAGGATTTTTTCAGGGGAAAAATTCTGAGATCACGCACTTCTTCGGAAGGGAAGTAAAGCCGTTGGTCCCGTGTAGTCGTTTGCCGGCTGCACGTTAAAGAACCCTTGTGAGGCAAAATTTGCGGCCCCTATAACGCCGTCCTGAAATGACCATAGCAGTTGAAAAGGGCGTTAAAACCAAATAAACCAAACCAAACCTACAATCATCTCACGTTCAAAGTCTGTCAAATCGCGTCGTTTACTTATATCTTAACAAACTTATCACTTTTACCATTTTATTCCAGTTTCGCCCTTTAGCGACAACAACCGTGAGGCTATAGATAATTTGCTAAAAACTGGCAGGTGGTCACAATAAATTAGCCCAGGTGATTATCGCATTGCGGTGAATTGTAGCGTGTCAGACTTTGGAATGGCTGGAATTTCGTTTACTCGTGTCTAACGTATTGTATGGAAAAAACTTTTTTTTTTTTTTTACAATATATGGAATCCACCATTAAGTAGCTCCAAAGAGTATCGCTTTATGTTCTGCACACCAGTTTATAATGTAAGGTACAGGGTGCAAGTTTTTAATTACGACTTTTTAAGTACTCGGTCTTGAAGTTCCGAGCTCTCATTCCTATATAAATTTTTCTTATAGTCCATAGTCCTTTTCTTTATTCGAAACTATTTTCATGTTTTATATGAGTAGTCCATTATACTTATGTGAGAAAAACGCAATTCTTCATATGCCTTTGAAAGAAGTTTTGTGGTGATTTTCTTCATATTAATCACTTTCGGCTGTTTTTAATGAAGTTTTCATTGATGTGAACTTCGATGTTAACAATTTTTTTTGCGGCTATGTGGGCGTGTGAGAGTTACTATTTATTATTTCTGAGTCTTAATAATCTACATCGACAATAATGTCAGAAATTGCTCCTTTCTTGGATAATAAACGGTTGCACGGAAATTAATTGATTTTTATAAGTAATGTTTACTGGAAATTGTCCACGCACATGACTTCCAAACTTCCCATTAGGGCCATTGCTCGTAGTAGTACCAAATGAGCGTTGAAAGTACAGGATCAGTATAGGGAGAAAGTGTAATACCTAAAAGGAAATGAAAAAAAAGCGTATTTCAATTCTTTCAAATGCCTTGAAAATATAGTGTAAATATTTTTAATGAAAAAACCTGTCAGTTTCAGAGTTTTAAAATGAGTTTTAAAATTCACCAGATATTTTTGAGATACATGAATTTAGCATATGCATCTTCTATAATTATAAATTTTGAATAGTAATTATAATCTTGACAGGTTTCATTTGAAGTTTTTTAAGTTGGTAAACATAGCAATAAAATTTGACTACTTAATCGGCATTGGAAGTGAAATGAAGCTAACAGGCAGATACATAGTCCGTAAAAAAAAAAGGTAGAAGATGGAGATGCTGGTATGACATTGGAGATGACTATCTGTTGAACGAGGTAATCATGTATAGGATAGCCAAAATTCTCTTGAGAAGGTAGAGAGCACATGCTATGAAGCGATTCTAAAGAGCTAAATTGGTTACGGAAAAGAAGTTATTTATTTTATGTTTCACTCTTAACTAAGTAAGCTGTGTTACAGGAAAATATATAGTTTTTGCAAAAGCTTATTATAAAATTTTTTAATTCTGTGCAGAGGTTGCCAATTAAATCTGTTACAACTAGTACATGTGTTGTGAACGTTTCTTATCTGTTGTCTCGTGATAAAGTGTTGATCATCATTCACAGTTTGTGTTTAACTCTTCCTATGATAAAAAAGGGGGGGGTTGGCAGGAAGTGTCTCGGGGAAATAGCTTGAATCATAACAGGAAAGGGATGAATATCAGAATTGATGTCGATAGTCCTGTTTGACGCGTGTTCGCTGCATTTCATGGTTTCCTGAATCTTTAGCAAATAAGGAAACGTCAGTCGCCGACAGACAATTCAATCGGCGTTGGAGAACAGGAAGCTGAGAAAATGAAAGCTTGGGAAAAAAGCCCATTTTTTTAAATAATTTTTCTTTTCTATTTTTGTTCTTTTTGTGGTGATGGTGTATTTGGCGATTTAATTTTAAATTATTGTTATAGTTTAAAATGAATATCTTTCGCTTAAGAATATAGGTAGCATGGTAAGAATTGTAAAGCACAAAAGAAAATTGTTTTAATGAATATAAGGGGTCAAAAAAGAACTTTTTAAAGCCAAATCATCGATCTCAGTTAGATTATATTCTCTTTGTAGTTGTGAAAATAAAATTCTGCGCAACATTAGCTTGGGGTTGTTGATATAGGAATCTATTGGAGCTAAAATTGATATACTCAGCTATCGGATTTATTTTTTTGTAAACATAGATTTTATACAATAGCCTTCATATTTAGAGGACTCATTTCGTTTTAGAATATAGAATATCGTAGATCCAAATTTATTCAAAATTTTATCTTTAAGAGTTTGTATTGTCATTTTTACTGCACGCATGCATTTCATTTAGAAGAATTATTGGTTATTTTTTTGGCAAAAACTTCTCAGTCCTTATCTTTTATGAAGACAAATAGTTTGTAAATGGATACAAATTTTAAATAATTTGAGAGTTTTCTTTCCAACTCAGCATCATTTCAACACTTTTGTTCCTCAGAGAAGCCAAACGTTCACTTACACTCATTAGGTGGAAAGTTTTGTCTTCTTTCTTTCTTTTTCTATTTTTTTTATACTTTATTTCTTTTTGGTGTGTTTTGTTCGTTTGGAGGGTTTTTTTTCCCCCTTCCTTCGACATGTCTCCTCCATCAGTCGCTTCCTCATTAAGAGGGAATTGTGGAACGAGCGGCCGCCGTTTCGCGCTGTTGCTGCCGCCTTCACTGCCTCCGCCGCCGCCGCCTTAATGACTTTACGAGTGGAGACCGATCACCGATTGTCCGCCGTCCGGCAGCTTCCGGATTGTTCCGGAGAAAAGAGCAATAACTGCTCATTCGATTTCCTGTTTGCTCAAAATCCCGTCACTCGCTCCAGGTATAGAAATCAGATCATTTGTCGGATCTGTGCTTGGGAGGAAAATTAACGTCACGGAAACCTGACTCCATTTTATCAACCCCTTCGAGGTTTAAATAAAAAAGAAAAGAAGGGAAAAAAGCAGAGAGAGAGAGAGAGAGAGAGAGAGGAAAATGCTTTTCGCAGCAACTCTAAGAATTCTTTTCCTCTCCTCCTCCTCTTCATGGTCTCTGTTTATTATAGGAGAAATAAAAATGTTTTAAATTTAGTTGACCCAAACAAAAATTATTCCTATTTCGGATTGAAATTTAAACTCCTGAAAAAGAAATAAATTTCTTGAGGTTTTTGAAATAAGTATTATAATAAAGTTTGGTGTATATGGGCAAGAGATTTTATAAATAATCTGATGCTAGAGGCCAAATTTTATGATGTTCATTAACTAAATGCGAAGCAGGATTTATTCGTCTAATTGATTTGTTCTTGTAAACTTAAAACGTGCCAAAAGTTTTAAATATAAATTATATAAGATGTAAAAGCCATATAAATTAAAAATATTTTCCGGCAAGCATTTCGAAAGTGATTTCTTATCATTTGTATACCATAGCAGTTAGGGTAATATCTTATATATATATAACTGAAGACAGAAATAGGGAAAATAATGCAGTTGTTTCCATGTCTATGAGTGTTTACAAAGTCCTCGGGTAGTGTAAGATATTAATATCTTCTAGTGAAGATTAACATATTCAAATAAATACTTCTGAATGATAATTTATGGAAATTTTAACTTATAATAAATAGGTTAAGATAGCATATACAGTAGATTCACATTTCTTTTTTTTTCTACAGTTTCGTTTTCCAGAGAGCTTTATGCCATTTAATAGAAGAGAAAGTGCTATTTGTAAGCTCAGCATCTCCGTATTAATCATCAAAACTTGTAAAAATTTCTATTCTTATTTTTTCACTGGAAGAAGCTTTATAAATACTAGATGGAACCCGTCAAAATTTGGCAGCAAACAACTGTGTTTATTTCATAAACAATCATAAACAATTCTCTCCACAAAGACGTCACAATCAAGAAAAAATGGACTATGGGTTTATTAATAAAAAATGTTCACCACATCATCCTCTACATATCCTTAAATTTGTGAAACGTCGTCCATTTACACCCTGTATAGGATTTTAAAGTGTACAAAGACTTTACAAACACCTTATATATATAAAAATATTACGCGCGAATCCTAATTCTCCCGAGATTCGACAACTAAAACGAAACGAGTCTTCTATAGTGTTGAATTAGTGCTAAACGGTAAGAATAGCAAACACTGTGCGTACAACCTTCATTCATTCGCATCCTTTCCGTCTTTTACGCTTTATCCCGTTACACTTTCTTGGTCTCACTTTCCCATATGTCCTATTTACACCATAAGAATCAATCGCAGTTAAGCTGTATAACAGATCATTTTAGTTGGCTATAATCTGTATAGACTTTAAAGTATTTGTATTATTGCCTTATCACATCAATCTGTAAAGAAAGAAAAGCCTCAACATTGTCGGTGAGAATGAAGGCATTGGCTTCAAAATACGTATCTTGGATGTTTTTTTCCTTTCTTTACAGACATTTCACCGCAGAGTTCCTTCTTATATTTTATTATCGCATCAAATCACCCAATCACGTAAAAAAAGAAAAGTTATAATTGAAGGTCATTCTTAAGCTTAAGTCAACATTGAATATTAAATTTCTGATACAGTGATAATTTTCATCATCTGCTTTGTATGATATATCATCCTACAATTCTGCACTTCGGAGCTTCTTTTCCTAATTTAGCTGAACTGTTTGGATTCTTAGCTGAATTTCAAATTTGGAGTTATTTGAAAAATTAACTCTGCGGCTTAAGAGCTGTCTAAAGTTTTGTTTTGTTTTTCTAACGAGAAGGGCGCTCCCAAGTGCAGAATTGTAGGAGTAGTCGATTATTTTAATTGCGAGTGCAGTTTATAATAAAGAGGGAAAAAAATAAGTATTATTTGCATTGTTTTTAACTCGGTCCCGGGGAAAGGGACTTGAAATTTCTATATTAGCGTTTTCGACTTTTAACGACAATATTAATAAAGTATTTTGAATGCTAGGTCATGAATGGTCTATGAGGACTTTTTATGGTCTATGAGGAATTACATGCTATGCCTCGCATGCTTAAATTATTGATAAAATAGGAAAGAAAATTGCACAGACTGGACTCGAACCAAGAACCTTTGGCTTCTACATTAAAATTTTCTTTCCTATTTCCATCGATAATTTTTAATACTACATTTATGAATGCTAAATTAGAATAAATACTGCTTAATGCTGAAATCTGTGTTTTTGAATATTTATTTATTGCAAATATTGCTTGCTTTGCAGGATGTTCTTAAATTTGTTAGGCATATTTGAATAAGCTAACTCTGAAGATTTCTGAATTCGCTTTGTATTTTCTTCTCTTAAATTTTAAATTTTTATTTAGAGATTATCATTTTGAGTTTCGTCCAGTTTAATTTTTTTTTAGAATATGCTTAGTAACCCCTTGGAGAATTTAAGTTAACCCGTAGATCTGTTTGAGATGTAATTTTGCTATTTAATGTATAAGTGTCTAAAATGGAGTCTTAATCCAAATATCATGCAACTCAAATGGTTATGAGAATGGCCTTCCTCTAGAGGTTAGCGATTAACGAAAACACTTAACTGGCGTTATTTATAGAAATTAGTATGCAGGTCATGTGAAGTCTTATCTGTTAGATCATTTCAGGAAGTAGGCTTCTTGATACACTCTGTATGGCTGATACGGTTGCATTAGAAAAGGTGTTGTTTGTAAAGAAAAGCAAGGAATATGTCTGTTTTCAAAAAATCCACTAAAGAAAATGGGAAAAAAAGGTGATGGCTTTATAGGAGGGCAATTCTTTGTTTTCTATTTTGCAGCAGTAAGTCGAGTGCGAAGAACGAGGCGAAGTGCGATAATCTCATCTCTCCCGAGAGAACGGAGGCGTTCGTTTGCGGCATTATGCAGATTGCCATCATCAGGGCTTTCATTGCGCAGGCGCGAACGGAATGTTTTGTTCTTAAAGCTTCCTCTACTACCCCCTCCGATCGAACCCCCTCCCCTTTTCTCTTGCTTTTGCTGTCCCTCCCCGTTGATCGTTTCGTTTCTTCGTCTCGTTCCTCTTGTCGCCATTGTCACCTCGACGAGCAGAAAATCCCTCCACAAACCGGGTGGCGGAGTTGGGAGCCGAACGCGTTTTTAGCATTGGCAACGAGGCAAAAGTCGCGCCTTTAGGGAGGCTTCTTCGGTGCCGTGAAGTTTCTCGCCGGTTGCTTAATTCCCTCATTTCGCCGCCCCGCCTATTAATGTCTCCGTTCCCCGCTCCACCTAAACCTATTTACCGGAGGGAAAGGGATTCGCGAGGCTTACCGAGGCTGGCGTGATGCGTCGCATCGCAAATCTTCCCACCGACCTAACAACCACGGTCTCCGAGGAGTTGTTTAGTCCCTGATGATGTCACCGTCAGAGATTACCAGTCGGAGCTTGCAATTTTCGCAAATTTTCCCGTAGTCTTATTAGCTCCTAATTAGCCCACGGTGCAAATTTAAACAAATTAATCTGGGGGGAAGGGTTTGACAGCGTGCTTGCTATAAAGTTGGCCCTGACGGTGAATGGAGGTGGTGTGGGTAAGGAAGGGTGGAGTAAGTAGATGAGGGGTGTGGGTATGGGTGGGTGGATGGGTGACTTGAAGACGAAACTAAGCTGTCTCCATGAGTGCTGATGGTGCCAAGAGGAACCCCAGCCAAGAGCCGGATTTACGCTGCGAAAGAGTAACGCACGAACCGCAGGTATTAAATTATTTAAAAGTTGTCAGAGGAAGAAGTCCTAATCCTCCAATGGTGAGGCAGAAGAGAACATAAAAGCGTAGGAGGGTAGAGAATTCAAATTCAAGAGCTTCAACAACACAAAAGCTCAACCCTCCTCACTCACACCCCCTTGTTTAAAAAAAAAAAAAAAGCGGGGGTGGGAGGAACCGCAAGAGAAGAAAAGTTTAGTTCGGTTGAATCCTTTCATGAAATTCAATTTAATTTTTTTTTGGAGCCTCCTTCAAGAATAAAATAAAATTTAAATTAAAATCGTCCAACTCTCTTCTCCTATCCGGTTCCTCTAGTTTTGTTCGTTTTTGTATACAAAGCAAACTTTCGCTCTGCTAGCCTGATCATGTTTGTTATTATCATCGCTGAATTCCTTTTTTGATTCTAAAGTTACAAGTTTTTGAAGCAGTTTTTTTTTCATTTCTGTGACATACATAGGGGCTTGTTACGAGTTTAAGCTTCAAAAGCACACTTAAGCCTAACGTGGAAATGAGGCGTTTTCACCGCATTTGTAAATACAACAACACTCCTTAAGAATAGGCTGCTTCATCTACTGTTATGCATTTCTTTTACATAGGAAGATCCTTACAGAGCTTTGAACTTCATTAATTTATTCTAAACTATTAGACGAAAATTAATCGCCTAAATATTGTAGAGCATAAAAATTCACAGTAGCATCAGCAGATATTTTTGGAGTTTATAGAACTGCATGCTGAAGTTGAACTGACTTAAGGACATATCCAAGCAAAATGGGGCGACGTACTACACGTCATATGAGTCAATGTTAGAATTCTTCTCAGTTTTGTGTCATTTCAAAAATTTATGACCACCGAGAGTTCGCTCGACCTTTCAAACCCAGATTTTTTTTTTGTGGAATAACTTACAAAAAGTTCTGTACAACAACAAGCACCGTACGATTGAAGTCTTCTTATAGGAGAACAACAACTGTGGCATGAGCTGCAAAAAACAGTTATTCTTCTTCCTCTTCGATGTACGTCATTAAATTTTTATTAATTTTCTTCTAATTTGTTTTTGAAGTATTAAAGTTTATGATTCGCCCTTGCAGATTTTTATTATGATTTATTAGCCGACCACTCATTAAGAACTGTAGTCTGTTTTCGTTTCCCTAATTCAAACTTTTTGGAGAAAATAGCAGGAAAAACCGTCGACAACGGTGACATGAAATTGCATGCTGGAAAATACCGCCCTAGGAAATTGATCCTGGTTATCACCATTATTTTTCTCTGTCGATGAAGGAAACGTATATCTCGAAATGTTGAAACAATTTCTGAGAGCACTTTCGTAACTGACAGAATTATGGAAATAACTGTTCCAGAAAGATAGAGCCATATCCTCTTTGTCACAATTGTTCGCGAGTACCAGAATTAGGCTTTTTCCAGTACATGGATTGGTCGTGGCTTGCCATTATTTGGACTTACTTTTTAGCCTGGCGTAATATCATTTACTAAATTTGCCAGGTGAAGATCCACAGAGTAGAACAATTGTAAGAGCGCATTACAGTCGCAGTTGCTTAGATTATAGCAGCTGTTTTGGAGATAGTGTTTTCGGGGTGGTCACATGCAAGGTGGCCATATTGAAGTTTACTAATACAGGTTACACGCGACCTCATTTTACGCGTTTTCGCTATAACGCTATTTCAAAAAATTAATACAGTAGGTGTAAAATATAACAAGAAATTAATCCTCCCGAGGAAGGTATAGGAAAGTAGCGGAAGTCCTGAGATCATCTATTTTTACCCTTTTATCTGCATTTTTAACCCCCCTCCCAATTTTTTTAATCGAAAAATTGATTTTCTCGACCGTAGTATTTAGAAAATGTAAAAGAACTCTATCTTTCGTTTCTCAACATTTCCGATTGAATGATATATCACATGCCATATATTGCCATAGTTCTAAAGACTAAGTGACTGCCACCCCCTCAACACCGACCCAGCGCTGTCATTTTTTTTTTAAGCGTACCAAATTTTTTTTTAAAAGTACCAAAATTCACAAGATTTTATTTCGAGTTAGAATAAAAAGGTATCAAAAATTCTGCCATAGTATCAAGCATACGAATAGAAGAAATTTCAAGACAAATAGTACCAATTGGTAGCGCTATTCCGACCCCATTGGGAAATTTGGCCCAAAACTTCATAGAAAAGTAGATCTTGCCTAGAGGAATCTGCATACCGAATTTCACTCTTTTGCATACATAATAAACGTAGACCTTTTGCTCCCCTGTAATTCACACCTCCGAAATTCCGATCCCAGTTGGCTAATCATAGCCAAACTAAATAGTGAAGGTGCACATGCCCAAAATAAGCTACATTTCGAATTTTAACTTTCTACCTCAAAAAATGTGAAACTAATAAGTAGCTCCATTCTTCTGCTACTTAATATAATTACAACAAAGGGTATAGAACTAGTTAGAGCTAGTAAGATCCATTGTTGGAATCCTTTGCAAAGTAAACATTAAGGGCAAAAGGCACTTGTGATCAAAATATTCCAAGATTAAAAATCGGAGAAAAGGTATATATCACTGGAAAAGTTTTAAAGAGTTAAGAAGGGTAATGAACTCACTTTATGTGATTTCGTTTTAAGCGATTATTTCTTAGTACCAATTAATCGCGTAATGCGAGGGGGCCACTGTGTAATGTGTTACGATACTTTGGTATATTCTACAATCAAGCATGTCTTTATAGTAAATGCATAGTGAATTTATAATCGCCCAGTGTATGAGCAAACCGTCTCAACTTACAAACTACATCCACTACACATGTATCTTGCATCATCACATGAAAGTTGTTTTCTATATTTAATGATCTTATCTATTTAACCCAGTTATGCATCTTATAAATTTTATCTGGTGCAACATCCAAAATAAAGTGATTCATTGTCAGTATTGCACACGTTAATATCGTTCCTTGCATATTTTCCCAGAGAGCCAATCACATTAATCCTCCACTTTCTCTCTTAAACATGCATCCTGCAAAATTTAAAAATTCCCTTTCTTACTCCAGGTGTCTTTTGTATTTTTAAAACCAGATAGGCTGGCTTTCCATTTAGTATTTTTAAGGTGACCTATATAGAGAGTTGAGTGTTCAATTTCTTTTCAGTGGATGCCGTTTTTGAAAATAACGTGAACACGTTTTTCTTTTTGTATAAAATAAACTGATTAGAAGTTTTCGCGTTCTCATTTAAATGTTTGCTCGTGTTTTATTTATTTTTCGTACGTGAAAGTATATTATTCCTTCTCTTTCTCTTTATATCCACGATGCTGCGTACAGTGTTAGTTGTTCCCTTTCCCTCTCACTCACTCTCTTTTCACGATTTCTTCTCCCTCTGCCATTCCCGTGTAATTCCACTTCGTTTTTCGTTCTCTCCCATTCCCTTCTTTTGTCATTTTCTTCCCTCTTTGTTCATCGCCACTATCTGATGTGTTGATTTGCTCCCTTGGATCGATTTGAACCTCGTCGCGATTCCCTGGCAACAAGAGAAATTGGGTTTGGCCGCAAGAGGACTTTGCAACGGGCGGAGGTATCGAATTTTCTTTCCACACAATAGAACGTTCGCAGAGTGATTGAAAGCAGAGTTTAATAGGGCGCCATCTACTGGCAGCGAATGTGAGGTGGAAAGGGTGGGTGGATGGAGTGAGGGGTAGGGAAAAAGAAAGCGGATCAGGAAAAGAATTTGCTCTTCGTGCAGCGAGAGAAGACACAGAGGAGAGAGGTGAGAGAAAAGAGGGGTTTTGAAGGTAGGGGGGCTAGGGGTGTACCGGGAGAAAGTGGGGAGAGCGTGGGGGGGGGGGGTGATAGTGAGAAAGTGGAGATGGAAAAGAGATGGGGAGCTTTCTGAGTGGAGAACGGAATTAATGCCTAATGCAACCAATTGATCCCTCATCTCACTAACGAATCAGGACCGTGAATCTGGCGTCGCGAGCGCTGATTGGACGGGCCGGGTACCAAGCCGGGCTAGACCGCCCACCGTGTGCTATCGAAGATGAAGGCGAGTGGGAGGGGGAAGAGGGGTTGTGAGGAGGAGGTAGTGGTCTCGAGCGAGAAATAGGGAGGGCTGGGTCGGCTCGCGTCTCGCTCGTCACACTAGATGCATTACAAACTGCCAGATCTAATACGTAACACTCCGGTCCAGTTGCAAATTGCAGCAGGCAGGCCACGACCCTGCGCATACGTCCCGAGTGCAATTAGACGGAGGCGACGGCGAGCGCCACCAACGGCCGGGACGGGCGTAATTAGCGCTCTCCTGGGAATAATAATGCATCATCTGTTGCGGAGCTTAGCAATTATTTTTACTTTCTGAGCATTCTTTCCTCTTTTATTATTGTTATCTTTTTTTTCTTTACTTCCTCCCCGACACCCCCTTTTCCTTTCACCCTCCTCTTTTTTCTTTTCTCGTCTTTTCAACAATCGCATCGAAGATAAATGGCGCTTTCTATTATCCCCTACCAGATGCTGCTACTTGTCGTCTCTTCATGAAAATAAATGGACGATGATGTCATTTCCATTGAAAAGATTTCATTAAGTCAAAGTGATTCTTTCGCTCTCACTCGTTCTCATTCTCTGAAATTGACAGAAACCTTAATAGATTTCGTTCGAATTTGAATGGAAGCAGCGAGCATTCCTTTTCTTTTTTCCCATCATCTCCAAGATGGTAGGCGAAGAACTAGATTTCCTAAAAATAAATTTAAAAATTGAAGTTAATATAGTTAGCTGGATATTATTCTCGTTCCGTTATCTTATTCTTACATCCCAGGGCGTTTTTCCTTATCTAACTCGCAGAGTTGCAAATCAGAGCTTCAAAATTTTGCTTTTAAATGTTTTCTTAATTTTCAAATAAATTTTTACTGATGTTAGAGGTTAATACAATGATAGAAATCTTAAAATTATATATTAAAAGTCATCATTGTTGAAATATCTTTTTTTCACTAGAAACGAGAAGTAGTCTTTCTGGTTTGCATTTTCTTATGTTAGAAGGTAAATTTCGTCGGTTGGTTTGTTAGAGATTGACGCGTCAACATATAGATTATTTTCCGCCCTTATACATGACTAATATCCTAACGCAATACTGGGGCAATTTGATTATTAGCTTTACACCTTCTGGGGACAAGAACAAATATACAGGGTGACCCAAACTTATCCAGCATAATTGTTTAGGAACATTGTATGGTTCAAATGGAACAAAAAATGCCCGAAAAACATTAAATTTTCTTAAATGTTCTCTTCCTATTTTGCATATGCCAAACAGGAAGAGGAATCGTCGTACTTGTAACATGTGTGAAAGGTATTTTATTGACTTGGCAGCTACCAGCTCAGTTGTCCGAAGATGTAACCAGTGCATCGGAGCTGGGGGCAACCATTTTGAGGGGCTTCCCCTTCTTATTCCTTGTATCATTTTAGTTTTGTTTTGTAGTTCAATGTGATGTTCTATCTGTATGGTGAATAAAAGTGATCTTATTTTATTCATTTGCTTTAACAACTCTACAAGAAAATAAACAAACGTCGATATCTCACATCTTTGTTCCATTTGGACCATACAATGTTCCTAAACAATTATGCTGGATAAGTTTGGGTCACTCTGTATATGGCCACGGCGGGATTCAAACTGCGAACAAACGGGTTACAGAACTGGAAACCTACATCAAGGATATGGTTTTTGGTCTGATTTCAAAGTTTCCACAGAAAGACTGAAATCTTCTAGAAAACATAATTTAAGGTACTTCATAGTTATTGTTAACACAGCCCCCCCCCCCCTTCCGCGCTATTGGCATTATGGCCTACATTATATAATTTTTTACAGCGATAAACTTTTTTAAGTTTTCAGATTAAATGTGTGCAAGAATGCGAATAAATATTTTTTAGAAGAAAAACAACCAGAATTACAATACAGCAACATGATCTTACTTCTCTATACGATCCTTTTTCTGATGTTAGAACAATGAATAAATTTGGTCCTTGATTTGGTTTCAATGATATCAAAAGGTAACAGACGCGCAAATTTTCGCATATTGGTTTGTAGAAGAGCACGCTTTAGGGGGCACTTCCAGCATCTGCGTTTACGAATCAATATGGACGTGCAAACTGAATTCAATGAAAGTCTCTAAAATCCTTCAGAAAATGTATTTGAAGATACTTTAAACATTTCAAACCATCACTTCTGGTTTCCCTCATTATTAATACATTTTACCGCAAATAAGACGCATTTTTGGTGATCATTTAGTGATGTTAGGACGGGAAATAAAGTTAGTCTTGAATTGATTTCAAAGATTCCATACAAAATATTGGAACATTAAAAATCTCTTGGAAAAACAGTTTGAAGAGACTTCATACCGGGTGATTCAGTCAATTTCTGACCATTTCACTCGAATGACGTGCATTAGGGATAAACAATTGAAAGAATATGAGCGCCATATCGGATTTCTAAATAGTTGGAGTTTGTATTGTTGCAACGGCGCTGCATGAAAATCGTATTGTTGAAAAATGGCGCCCGCTTTATCAACAGAGCAGAAATGCAAGGTTGTCGAATGGTATTTCGAGACAAAATCACCTGTAACCGTGCAAAGAAAGTTCCGGAAGGAGTATAAGTGTCGAGACGCAGCAGGCAGGCAAGCAATCATGGATTTTGTCAAGCAATTTCGTGCCACTGGATGTGTTAAAGGCAAGAAAAAGGGAGGGAGCGAAGCTCGTGTTCGAACGGCCGAAGTTGTCGAAAATGTTCGCACAAGGTTGGTCGATTCCCCTACCAAAAAATCTGTTCGCCGCCTATCCATTGACCTGGCGAATTTTGAGAAAGGATTTACACCTGTTCCCGTATAAGATCCATGTTTATCAGGAGTTAACAGATACTGGAAGACAGAAGCGACAACAATTTGCGATGGAGTTTGGAGCAGAAATGGAAGCAAATCAGGATATTGTGGACAACCTATGGGTGTCAGATGAGGCCTTTTTCCATCTGTCAGGCGACGTTAATAAACACAACGTTAGTTTTTGGGGTTCCCAGCACCCTCATGAGATCCATAAGTAACCTCTTCATCCACGAAAGGTTATGGCTTGGTGCGCGATTTCCAAAAGAGGCATCATTGGTCCGTTCTTTTTTGAGGGCACCGTAACGTCACAGGCTTACCTTAACATGTTGGAAACCTTCTTCATCCCCGAGCTGAGAAGGAGGCGTATACCGCTTCGACATCAATGGTTTCAACAGGATGGGGCTAGGCCTCACACCACTAATGAGGTGCTAGACTTTCTCAATCAGAAACTCGGAAATCGTGTCATTTCAAACAGGTTTCCAGATCGATTCGGGGGTAACTTTCTTTGGCCCCCTACGAGTCCTGACATGTGATTTTTATCTCTGGGGGTTACTTAAAGACAGTGTGTTCACTACAGCACCAAGAACCCTAGACCAGCTGCGACAAAGCATCGTCGACTGCTGCACCCTTGTGGATGCAGAAATCCTGGATAGAGTTATGAACAACTTGACCATTCGGCTGCGAGCAGTTCAAAACGTTCGTAGTGGCCACATTGAGCATATCATCAAGACTTTTCCACGGGAATAAAACCCCGAACTGCCTAAAATATCATACTGAAATGCTAAGTTTGTAAACATTAATGGGTCAATAAATCATAGTACTGAAATGGTCAGAAATTGACTGAATCACTCTGTAGTTATTTTTGACACAATGCTTGATCTGGAAAAAAAAATCCAAACAAGAAGTATTCTTTTTTTTGGTGGCACTTTCTCGTGTTAGAAGGAGAAATAAATTTGGTTTTTGGTCTGGTTTCAAAGGTTCCGCAGAAATTTGATGCCTTTAAAATCTTTACGAAAACCTTAATTTGAAGATATTTCAGGTTTTTCCAATTGTCACAATTGTTTGTATTGGAAAGGAGAAGCATTTTTGGTGGCCATTTACTGATATTAGGACAAGGAATAAATTTGATATTTGATTTGGTTTCAAAGATCAAATAGAAGTATCTAACAAATTCTTAGAAAAAAATAGTTAAAAGATTCTTTATAGTTAGTGTGGATATTGGTTTTCCCTCTGAAAAGTCGGATGTATTCTATTTATGATGATGATAAATTTGATTTTCAACTTGGTTTTAAGTCGTTAAAAACTTTTGGAATCCATTATTTCCAGTGAAAAAGATAGGTCAGCAGCGGTGACTTTTATTTTTATATTTTATTTTCTAATTAAATAAGAAGTTTAATAAATTATAATATTTGGAACCTTATAAAAATTTTAAACTGAGAAGTTACTTGTAACGCTTAAGGTCGCCACTTAGACTCGATCCTTATAGACTATTAATTCTATAGAAAAACACAAGGAAAATCATTTGAAACACGTACGCTGAAGATTTCAAATCATCACTCATCCTAATTGATTGTCTGTTCCAAATGTCCTCGAGATATATTCAGCAGGTGATGTTTGAATACAGGAAAACTCGGAAAGTACAGCACTAATATCACGGGACAGGCAAGAAAGATTGTTGTTTTATGAACAGATGTCCGTCGAAAACAGATGAAGGTCAAATTTATCCTAGTCATTTCCCTATTGTGTCGTACGTTTATTTTTGGCTTCAGTTTTGTTTGTTTTTCATTCTTTGACGTATCATAATGATTAGAGCTTGATTAAAAGAGGAGGAAAATAGCCTGACCTTTCTATGATGCTTAGGGAAAGCTTCATTTGTCTGAAACGTGGAGCGACGCTGGGGAATGTTTCGTATTTTTAGTCAAATAATAACTAGGTCTATAACCTAAACCTGGAATAGAAGTGCATCACTTTATGTTTAACATTTATAAGAGCCGCTATTAATTTTTCTAAAATAAATCCCGTTACCTTTAATTTTCAATGCGGTTGTAGTCCGGAGGCGACTCTCACTTCCCCCGGCCACTCCACTGCAGAGACCAGCGTGCGATGATTACCTCGCAGGTGGATTAAAGGTGCGCTGAGTAAGAACTATCCGTCACCGAGTTGACAGGTAAATTAGAGTCGGACAAGGGGAGGCCATTAAGCACGTGGGCACGCCTACATTCAAATCCATTTCGAATGACAGACGACACGACTGGGTTAATTCAGTATTCCCCATCATCACAAGCGTTTGGAAGAAATCGTTCTTATAACGGTGTAGTCAACATTAGAGGCAATTTTTTTTCGATTAGTCTTGGGAATTTCCAAGCTTTACTGTTGAATAACCTCTAAGCGTAACCTAATTAATAGTGGGAAAGGCAATGGAAGTCTGTTAGTTTAGGGCAGGCTGTAGCCTAGGTTAGAGCAGATCATATAGAGGTGAAATTTATTTAAATTTATATACAGGATTTCAAAGTGACCCCTAATTTACTACTAATTAGGAATTATAATAAAACACATTTTTGAAACTCTATGAAATTCTATCGACCGTGATTATAGAGCATTTAGCTTCTCGAACGGAATTCCTTATCTAATTAACACTTAAATTGATACATTCGTTATGTCGCTTAATTAAATTGATGCGAATCCTGTTAATTTAATTTATAATCAGTTTCTTGTTGGACCATTTTAATCTAACTGAAAGGAACCCCTCGGCATCATTTGGATAGCGGTGAGAGTGAACACGGTTCAAACCTAATCGTTTATTCAATATATCCGTATATTCTTTTGATATTTTTCAAATAGTAACTATAGAGCCCTTTTAAATAGCAAATTTTCTATGCTACCCTAGTGGCATAAGAAGGAAGTTTGGACAGTTTTCTTTATTGTTTTTATAATAAGCACACTACAGGTTGGTACTAATAATTATGGCAGTTACGTGAATTTCTTGAAGCCATTCTATTAGCTTTGTTGTGATTAAGTTTAGTATTTAAGTTTTGATTGAATTACCCGCCAACTTGAAATTCATAATTTAAGCCTTGTGGTAGGATACATCTGCTTGGACATGCTTGAAAATTAGCTCATGCACTGACAGCGCAGACTTTACTTTTTAAATAGGCATCGAATTTTCTCCACCATTCCGAATTTTGTCAAACCGATGCAATCATTTGTGAAGCCCTATTTCATTTGTGCAAAGGAAATTTTGGCATGTCCTTTTATTAATTTCTCATCCTATTCACTTCTGATACTACAGGGTGATAGAAAAGTCAGTTCACCCAAAGATATACAGGGTGAGTCAAAAGTCTGTTACCCCCTTCCTGTCTTGGATACCAATGTAGTTACGCAAATTCCAATACTGGGAATGAATAGAAACTTGAGGGTGCTCTATCTGATGGAGCATCTTTCATAATCTCAACTATGCAAATTAGGACGCATCCAAATTTTATCTCGAAAACCGTAAGAGATAAACAAAAAAATTCCAATTGTACATTTGTTCAACAGCAAATGCCAAACAAAACAAAAAAAAAGTTCACCAAAATCCGATGAACGGATCACCCACGATCCTCATTGCAAGCTCTGCAACAGGACAATTGGCTCTTCTAATGTTTGTTGCTTACAAACAGTCATCTGATACAAAGTAAATCTTTCCATCAATCTAGATAGTGTTCAATGTGATGTCGATTTGCACCATAGCATAATTCCGCACGACATTTCAACGATGCCTGGTTGTTGCATGATAATTTTGCCTTCTTCCATTTTTCTGAATCCGGTATTAATCATTCATTGCGTTATAACTCATGAAGGATGGATTTTGGACTAACATTTATGGGAACTTTTTTCATCCCAATCTAATCCTTGATTTTGAAAAACTACTTCAGGGCTATCCAATACAGGGTGAAAATTAATTCCATTGCCAAACTTGGACAGGTAGTAGGGATAGTCGAAACAAACAACTTTTCTTTATACCAGTTTTGCGAGAAAAATTTATTTACCAACGCAGAACAGTTACAGCAGTTGTAACGACTAAATTACCAACTTGTGCACACTACGCATAACCAAAGCACCACGGGCGAACACATTCTGATGAAGGGATCAGGCAGTGTCACGGACGTGACTTTACACAACATTCCATATAGCCGTTGCATTACTGTCTGCATAAGTCATGACTGAATACTCTGCTGAAGAGATGGTGGATATGCATCTCATCTACGGCGAGGCTCGCGATAATGCAAGAGAGGCTGAACGACTTTACCAAGAGCGATTCCCAGGTAGACGACACCCTTGTCTTTCCACATTTGTCTCCATTGACCGGCGCTTGAGAGAAACTGGGATGTTGCTTCCCTGCAGACATGATGCTGGTGCTCCAAAACATGTGAGGACAGGACATGTGGAAGAGGAGATACTGCAACTGTTTGCAGAGGATCCCTCAATTGCACATGCTGTGAGGACCAGTCAAACAATTGTCTGGAACGTCATGCATTACAATGGGCAACATCCATACCACGAACAGACTGTGCAGGCTTTGCGACCCAACGACTACAACTACGTGTGCACTTTTCCGACTGGTATCTTCGGAATGTTGCCGTCAATCCCGCGTTTGGTGAACTTGTTTTGTTTTCTGATGAAGCACAGTTCGCCAAGGATGGTCTCTTCAATTGCCACAATCGCCATGTGTGGGAACGATACAAACCCGCATGCCACTCACATAACGGTAAATAAATTATTCTCGCAAAACTGGTATAAAGAAAAGTTGTTTGTTTCGAGTATCCCTACTATCTCTCCAAGTTTGGCAGTAGAATTAATTTTCACCCTGTATATATCAGTGTATTCAAGAAGGGCTGCATGTTTGATGTTATATATCAAAGTTATTGCAAGTCTATTACAGTACAATTCTTCTTGTGTCATTAATTAGCGTAATATTTATGATTAATCGTGCATTTGAATTTTTAGGTTTGACAATTTCAGTTTTAGGATTTTTTCTCGCTGAATTTAAGCCTGGATTATTTGAATGTTCCGCAGTATTGAGGGAGAATAATTTTAAAAATTTTAAAACCACGAATAAACAACTCTGCATATGCAATAATATACGTCGAAAATAAATTACACATACGCCTATATTTAGAACTGTAGAAGAATGTAAACTGAGATGGAGCTACGTTTGTATTTCATCCAAGCTAAAAAGCTAAGAAGTCTTACTTGCACGCTTGTTGAATGCGAAAAATAGATTTTAAAGATGTTTACATTTTATTGCGTTATCTCATTTTACAGTTTATATTAACTATTCGCGAAGGTGAAAAGTTTTGCTGGAGATTCTTGTTTCTTGGTGGCAATGTTTGCAAAAGCTTTGGTGGCCCAAACCTAAGCTGTCTGTTGTTTCCCAG
>JAHWFO010004499.1:6829830-6884533 GCA_023313115.1 Rhysida immarginata
CCTCCCTCTTCATAACATCTCCTCCACCTATCATTCCATCTGCAATCTTTGTTCCAGCGTTTCATTTCACTCTCACCGTGAATTCGAGAGGGTTTTCTTTTCTCTGGCATTAGTCTTAAGCAAACAGGAGAATATCACGACTTCCAGTCTTTGTCGATATTCCTACCCCCCCCCCTACTTTCTGTCTCTCTTTCTATCTCTTCTGTTTTTTTCCCTTTTTTTTTTCTTCCGGTGGGTTTCCGTTATCACGTTATCATTCCCTCTTGCACGTCCTCGCGTCACGACAAGGGAAAACAAACAGTTACCCGGAGATCTTGACATCTGCGATACAGAAATCAACGAGCGACAGCTTTGCTGACGTTGGAGACAGTTCATTGAAAAGAAAAGGAGAGAGAGAGAGAAGGAAGGAGGGTTTTTGCAATTCAGGGGTATAGAAGATGAGGAGGGAGGATAGTGGAATTTCTTCTTCCTACTGGGAAATTCTGATGTCTTTTCGTGATGGACGGTCTTCGCAACGAGATGGAAATCTCTTCCCAAGTTCTTCACGAAGGGTGGTCCCCATGTCGGTCGAGAAGGAGACGTCGAAAGGTGGGTGGTGGACGTAAGATGGAGGAAGGAAGGGAGGGCTACTGTTTTCCTTTGGCTGAACTTCAGGCAATTTGGTTTGGGAACGAGACAGTCCCCTCCCTCTCACCTCGATTGCAAGACCTTGCTCTCACTTCATTTGAGAAAGAGCAATTGTTGACCTTATCAGTCGAGCGGCACCACCGGTCACTGGCTCCCTCCATCTCTCGCTCTCTGCAATCATTCTCTCTCTCGTTCGTCATTATCTATCTGTGGCCGAGGCAACATTGTTACCCGATTGTTTGGATCCTTCTCGTCAGTTATTATCAACATCGGATAAGAGGATCGAAGGCGCATGCGCTGATGACTCTGCGTGACTTGCCAACACTCGAGGAGCGATAATCACGTGAGGCATTTCCTTTGCACCCCCTCTTCCTACCTTACTTGGGATTTTTAGATTCTTCAGCATTTTTCTCGGCTCAGATCGATTTTATCAGTTCATTAATACGAATATTACAAGACACGAAAGCTTAATTTGATAGAAAGATGGGGGAAATTTCGTTCGGGGAGACCGGGATAACGAAGATAATAAGAAAGAAAGAAAAATTGAAATCCTTATACAGTCTGGGGGGGAAAGAGATCTCCATTAATACAAGTCAAATGTAAATTGCGCAAGCTTAAGAAATGTGTGAGTGAGGGTCAGTTAATGTTAGAATAGTAAGGATATATAAACAGCATTAACTGACCAACATCTTAAACTGCTTAAATTTGAATGGCGATTTTTTTTAATTATTTACATAATCCTCGTATTCAGTGTTCACAACTCTAGCGTTTAAATAATTTAGCTTATTTGAACAAAACCAAGTAGCCACGCTTCATGCAATTTTTTTTCGAAGCCTAGGAGAGAGAGAGGCCCTGGCACTCAAAAGTCACTGACTATAGAAATCTGAGCAGAGCAACAATCTATTGCTTTATAATGGAGCAAGAACGTTTGCCTTATAGAAAAATGCGTACAATGTGTTACATTTTCAGGATTAAAGTGTTGTAGACATATGAAGCCTTGATTTATGTGCTCGTTTAATGTTTTCTGTGGATTCATCTAAAGAAACAGTGATACCAGCACCCTATCATAGATATTCATCAACTCAAGGACGTTCTGCTGGAGTTCAATGCTATTCCTGTGGATATGTGTCGAAAAGGTTTGAGAATGCCTCCCTTCGCCTGCAGGCTTGTATCGACGTGTACGGCGCACAAACCGACCACATTTTAGAGACCAGAGAATCGAATGGACTATCAATTGCATCTTATTTTGTTCAAATAAATTAATTGTGAAGTGTGAATCATCCTGTAAATAAACATAGGGTGATTGTAATTTAACTTTCCCTATTTAACCGTTTCTATGTTTGAAAACGAGTGATCGCACGAGCAGGAACTGTGATGAGAATATTAGACTAGTAAGGATATGGAAGAGAAATAATGAATAAGCAATTTCAATGAAGCACTTTTAATGAATGATTGAAATGGCTCCCATCACTGTGCAGGAGAGTCTGAAAGCGTAGTATAGCATGCTGGACAAAGTTTCTCCATCGGTATGCCTAAAGTCTTTTTGATAAGCTTTTCTTCAGATCGGCACATGTGCGAACGGTATCTTGTCTTTCAGAAATCTTACTAATGGAAGCGGTCAACGATGCGGATCTTGTGATCCGTAATCTGGACATTATTCCTACCGAGTTTTGTACCTTTGCTATAAATGATGTTAGAAAACCATCATTGTTGTACCTTCTGGCTTCTTGCAAGGCAGGCGTTCAGCCAATTCGATCAGCTTCTTCCAGGTAGCATTGAGCGAGTATCTCCGAAACTAATGCATGTTCATAATTATAAATTGGACCAAATAATGGGCTATAATCCTCATAAGCCATCCAATTTTCGTGCGTATAGCTGGCACAGAAGCCGAGATATTCGCTTATGTAGTGCTTGCCTTTCATCTTATATGAAACATATTATTCATGCCTCGAACTCAGTATTATGTAGACGTTACTGATGAGCGTTTTGAGCACTTGTTATGATATCATTCATTAAAAATGTTTCACAGACAGTTCTCAATGCAAATGATGTTTTATCACTTCAATTAACTCACCAACAAAATTTTCTGTTTATCTGTATGATACAAATCTTGCAATCAATATTAAACCAACTTCCTGACGAACTAGAGAGCTGAAACTTTGTATATACAGAGTGCCGATGATAATGTATGTTAACGGGAAAATTTTTCAAATTCAAATTTTTACAAAATATTTTTTTAAATTTGAAAAATTTGTTAAGCTTGAGGAGTAGATGCTAAATAGAGAAAATAAATTCAAATTTGAAATTAAAAAAGTCCGTTAAAATAGGCAGACAATACATTTCTTTAAATACTCATTTTTTTATATGATTGAATCGTTAACATTTCACTTCTTATGTCGGGAGTTCTTATTTTTTCAAACCCATTTTTTTCCTAAATATTCATTTTAATTAACCTACGATTTCATGAATATTTGCTGATCTTTGAATTGTTTCATAGAATTGTTAATTTATTTATTTCATCTTTTTGATATTTTTGGCTTTGTTTATAATTTGTACAGGTCGTCCGGATGGTATTTCAAATAGAAAATCTTCTTAAGAAATATATAAATGAATTATGCTCAAATTTTAAGGTAATAATATTAATAGAAAAAATGGGAGGAAAGATTTCACGATCTGGATTCGAACCAGGGATCACGAGTCTCACTTAAATAGAAAACTCTTCATATGCGCTATCTTTCAATGCGGTTTTAAAATAAGATATGGATTGTTCGAAGCCCCATAATAAAAAATATCCGGTTGTAAATTACCATATAAAACTTTCCTTAAGGATTGGGAGAAAATATTTCTATATTAACAAGTTTCTCCAAAAATCAAATTCTTACAATGTAACTCCCAGCAATAAAAATAAAACATAAAAAAATAATAAGTGAAATGAAAAACTCCCTATCTCATCCTCATAATAATGTAACTGAACCACCCAAAAAAAATTAAATCTTAATTTATTAGAATTATTAAAATTATTTGCCCATTATGAATTTTGTAATTAAATCAACTCTTGATTTATTAACCTGAAATTACACATAATTCTCATGGGGTACCAATTCTCTTCTCGTATAATTGCTATGAGTCTTTCCTCCAGTAATCTCATCGAGTGACCATCAGCAATGTCAAAATTTCTTCCATTATTGCTTACAACTAGCTGGTATCGCGTTTCTGGTTTCAAATATATTCTTGCAAATATATTCTGTATTTCATAAAGCTCCACAGATAGGAATCTAATATGAATAAATCAGTGACGGGGAAGGCCATGGATTGCCTACTCGTCAATTTTTTGCGATTGGGAAACGTCAGTCCATATCTCGAGATAAAAACCTGTTCGGTTACCTATAATGAATAAACGGAGGATAGGCAAAAATTTCATCGTTTGTTAAAGAAATTAAAATGGAAATGTCAAAGCAATATTTGGATTACGAAGGATCTGCAGTTATGATGCAATTGTTTTTATATTCAAAGAACTTTTGCATTAAAAAATTTAATGTTAAATTCTTGAAATACTATTGGGTGATACTTTTTCTTTTTTTTATTTGTATTAATATTATCTTTTTTATTTATAATTCAGACATTTATTAGAAAATGAAATTATTTCTCCTGCAAATTTAATAAACTATTCCATCAGCTAAAGTTCTTAGAAAACGGATTGACAGAATTGATTTTTTATTTTTAATGGAACATGTCATTACTCATAAAGATGATGATTTTCATGCTCAAAAAGTCACTTTCAATTTTATTTAAAAGAAAAATTTAATTGGTGTTTAGATGAGTGAAACTGTTATAGGTTCTTGAGATATATTTGAACGAAATTCCTTATTTCTTATGTAATTTTATACGATGATAATTTTTATGTTGCTAATCCGCGCTATTCATGTTGTTATTGCGAATCCGATGCACTTATTACTAATAAATAAGATGAATGGTTAGATTAGATTAATTTTATGACGCATTTTATTTAAACTGGATTTATGAGATAAAAAATTAAGAGCCTTTTTAATATCATAGAAAATTTTGTTTTGCTCTTGTAGAATCTTTCCCGGTCTACAAAAATTCCTCGTTGGACTATTGCTTTATAGATATCTTTATTTTCAGAATTTTTATTAGATTGTTAAATATTTATAATGTGTAATTTTTTGGTATATTTTTTGAATTCATGGAACTGTAAATTTTTGAATATTTTTTTTTAAACAAATATTTTCGAAATTTGTCATGAAGCTTTGTGAGTCAATCATTGCTGTTTTTATTGCTTAAATTTTTCTTTCATTTATTAAGTAAATACTTCATATATGTACATTATCATTTCTTTTTGTAGATAACTAAATAAATGGCGAAGATACTGACTGTGTTTAAAAACGTATTCGAGAGTTGAATGTTTAACGCATTGCTTTGTAGAGTTAAAGTTTGATTTTTATTTAAAAGAGTTATTTGTGTTATTAATATATATATTTTCCTTTATTGTGTCTGTTTTTTGGAATTTGGGGATGTTTACCCTTTTTTTTAATAACGGCTCTGGCTGTTTTTTAATTGAACATTACTACTGTAAGTGTCTCGCGATTTTTTTTTTATTTTTATGATGGAATATCATTTATGTTTGCTTCATATGTTTATTACTTCTTGTGTTATGTATTACGAAACTGATTATATGCATGGGGATTTCGCTAGAATTGAGATGCTATTTTAGTTATTCCTTTCTTTAGAGTTACTTAGTGACACAGAAGTTTTAAAATGGAAAGGACAAAAACTCCTTCGACCTGGACTTTTATATATTCCCGTGTATTTTCAAATCATTGAATATTGCAATATAACTTAATGGCGTATATACTGCAGGATGATCACAAAAGGTGTACTGGATGAAAACATACTATATCGTTATATTGAGCACCACTGGTTTTAATTAAACCTTACGAATGTGTTTGGCGTGTTCGTATCTTTTGTAATAATAAAATATAGATTATTCGCAGGTTAAATAGTATTTCTAGACAGAAAACCTTTTATGGTCACTTTTTTTTTAGTCTTGTTATTGCGGCAAATCTCGTATTAGATTCACAGTCGTGTAAAACTAATAAAAGGCATCAGCAGTTCAACTCCTAACCAATGATCTAAGACAGCGCCTGAATGTATAAGTATTGGCTTGGTACATAAGTTCGTCCCGTTTTTTTTTTTTGTTTTTTTTTGGATAATGGCAAACCGAAAAACAGGATGAACTTATGCATCAACCCAGTACTTGCGAGTAGGGTGTATTTTTGCAAGGTGAGGATAAATCCTGTAGGTTCCAAATTCAGATTCCTCTCGATAAAACCCCAAGGGCTCCTATAGAATTCTTTTTCCACAAGCATTGAACTTTATTTGTAAGTCCCGATACTTTGTGATCTTCTCCCACTGTCTATTTTTCAATCCTTGCATCATCCAGTATAGGAGCATCGCTGAGCCATATTGCTGTATGTTTGGGCTCTGAAGTTCGTAACCTGCTCATATTCTAGAACTTTCTTGACTTGATATTCCCAGTGACTTTTGCTGCATTTGATTATCATTATTATTATTACTATTATTATTATTATGAGTTTGAGATTGCACTCTGTTCAGAAAATACGTAATCCTTGATGTTTGCAGTAGCGAGGATTAAATCCAGGCGGTAAATTAATGAAACTACGACATTTATTGATAGTCAAATTTATGTAAGAGAATGCCATTCTTGTAATGCAAACTTTGGGATGAAAGACCAAGTAGAGTTCCATATGCAATTTTGAGAATAATTTTCGATTACTAGGGCAGTTTCTCTCTTGCTCAGTGTTTAGCTTAGCTTAAGAAAACTGAGTTGGTTAAATTGTTTGACTGCGTAATCGGCATGATCACAAAAATCGAGGTGCGAGTCAAAGTAAATTCCTAAAAAATGTTTAGGAAACGCGAGAAAACTTGTCTCTACGGGAGCATCTTAAAACGGTCGTTTTGTTTGAATTAATAAGGATGCCTGTATCATGAAAACAGTGTTTTATTATATTAATGTTAGTTAGTTTATTATTCAGTTAAAATTATTTTAGGATTAGCATCTTAATTTGTAATTATTTATTGTCAAAATTATTATTTTTGAATAAAAATATAATTGTATTCCTGTTCTATACCATAGACGACAAGGAAAATTTTTTCTCTTTATTCCCCTAGAACACCTTTATTCTTTCTGCACATTTCTCTCCTTGTTTTGGCCCCTTGTCTTTTTTTCTCCTCCCCATCAATGTTTCGTTGAAACGCGTCTGTTTGCATAGGACGCATCAAGCGAATCAGTCCCATGTCACTCGCTGAAACCAAGTATCCGTCCAATAACCCCCTCCCGTCACTCATCCCCTCCTCCATTCCCTTTACCCACTCATCTCCTTTCTGTAGACAGAACCAACAGCAAAGGTGGGAAAAAAGTACAGTAGCCCCTTGGTCGTTTTCATCTATACATACATAACAAAGCTGGCTCTCGACACGCCGAGCTTATTTTTCTCCCATGTTAATGACATTTAGTGGCGTCCCAGCCCTTTCTCCCTCGACCAGAGCAACGGTCTACAGGTAACGAAGCCTCGGCAAACAATGGCAGTCCTTGAAATCCCTCCCACTCTTTCCTTCACCTTGGTGGAATCGCTGAAAAACTACTTCGAACGTCTGCTCTCCCTCTCCTCGCACACCAAACTGCCTTTCAGCGCATAATGCCTAACACCTCTCCCCCTTCTGTTTTTGATGCCCCTGTTGTTTAAAAGGTGGTCACACTATAAAATAAAAAGCAGGACAGCCTCAAAATATCATTCTCTCGTCACTATACAATGGGTAAGGAGTTTAAATAGTGGAAGAGTCGTGAATGAAGACGACGGGTGAAGATCCTAAGATTTTTATTTGCCACAATGTTTTTAGATTCTTTGTTCGTTGGTTGTACTCATTATTCTTACAAATAACTGTGAATGAATAGGCGGATATAAGAATCATAAAGTGAATTCATTAGGCTTCAACATAAATGGATAACTTATGCGTCGATTCGCATCTCAGGGCGAATAAAGATCTTCGAACGTTTTATTATGACAAAATAGAGATATAAAACACAAAATGTTTTGATAATAAAATTATATTATAATAATCTAGTTTTCGCTTTTATACTATTCTCTCCAAGCGGGTCTCCATATAATCAATGAAGAATTTATTATGCTAGAAACAAAATTTTAATATTATTTTGGTACAACCAAGATTTTCACAGCATTGCTGATTTGCTCGCTGAAAAGGCTGACAAATATTAGTATGGGAATTAAATCAAGTTTAGCTTTCACGAAATGCCGAAAACAGGGACCAACAAAAATAGTAGACAAATGTGATTGGACGATCGTTTCCTGTTCAATTTTCTTTGTTTCTTCTTCCCGTTAATAGTTTTTATTTTCATTAATCTATTTAAACTGCTGGATAACCTTATGGTATTTAAGAAAAATGGGTATTGATCGTATTGCTTGTTGTCATTAGGTCTATGAAATTAACTGAAGCACTGTTATTCCATAGTTCATTTAACAAAGAAAATAAGTCGCCAACAAATGCGAATTCAAAATTTCAGGTAAATTATTTTATTGCACCTGATAAAAACAATAATTTTATGACTTTTAAACGCTTTTATACAGAAAAGGAATATGAACCTCTCCGGAAAGAACAGTAATTATTCAATTAGTGTGAATGAATCAGTCTTTTACAGCCATTTTTGCTTTTTACCATTTTTATTCTTAATGGACGAAATGCTTAAGTATTCCTCAAGAATGAGTACAAATTATTTTTAATTTAACGTGTTTATTTTTTCTAAACTAACACGATTCCTCTGGTTGTCTAAATAAAGCTTAAATACATCATATTTGGTTACATGAAAGAGGAGCACGCTAATCGTATGCTAAAGTAATTCGTTGTGCTAAAGCGACAACTCTATTGAAAATTCATATAAAAATCGACTTTTAACCTGTTAAATGGATTTTTTTCATTGTAATAATGAACTTCTAGCTTCTAGAATGTACTACGTTTTTGACGCTGAGTTTTCTTTGAAGAGATCTAAATTTCTTCGATGATAGTGTTCGAACTGTTCGTCAAATGTTCGTCATAAACAAAAAACAGTTAATAATAAATTCGCCTTTTAGTAGATTACTCCGTTAGAAAACAGAAAAGCTCAGCGCTCCTACGTTTTCATTCATTTAGCGACGAAATATGCCTGTGAAAACGTTTTTAAAATCGTCTTCCCATATTAACCGTAGAAGAGTCACTCTCTGAGATTCCGAAAGCGCACTTTCCAAATTTCTCTGTATAATTTGACAGAGCTGAGTATGTTTTCGGAGAAAGTTGTAAATAGTTTTGAGGCAGTTGTTGGTTATGGAATTTAAGAGAAAGGAAGAGGGTTTGTGATTTGGTCTATACAACTCATGGCCAAAAGTATGAGACCATAGAGTACTAATGCATGAGTAATATTAGTAATCATTTTATTTATTCAGATTGATCAGGTCCACATAAACAAGAACAATTGCATTTAATAGAGTACACTTTTCTCTATAAAATTCAAAATCTACATTAACAAAAAATTATTTTAATTAGTAATAACAAACTAAATTTGAAAATGTTCAAGGGACAAAATTTTGAGACCAGTCATTCTCTGAGACATAAATATGAGACCACTGCAGCTAATATTTTGTAGGCCTTCCTTTGGCTGCAATAACTGCTTTTATTCGTTGGGGCATCTGATGTACAAGATGTTGGCACTGATCTGGTGTTATTTCTTCTCAGCATCTTCGAATAGAAGTCGTCAACTCATCCTTATTGGTGGGGGCCATGTTTGGCAATATTTTTCTTCAAAATGTTCCACATGTTTTCGATTGGCTGGCCACTCCAGTCGGTTCACTTGGTTGTCCTGCAGCCATGCCTTTGTAGAAGCTGATCGGTGGCAAGGATCATTGTCATCCTGGAATATAAAATCTTAATCTCCAATCATGTCTTCAACTGATGGAAGAAGAAAGTATGGCTTGATATGCACTGGAATTCACTGTATTCTATACAATGCATAAGCTTCCAACACCACTGCCATCATGCAGCCCACACCATGCAGGAAACTGGGTGCTTTACTGATGACCGAAAACACTGGGAATTGAATTTTTCATACGGCTGACGTCGAACTCTTTGGCCAATGTTGTCTCCATATCCAAGACAAATTCGGCTCTCGTCTGAGAAAACAACATTTTCCCAATCTTCTCTGGTCCAATTTCCATGCTCTTTTTCCCAGTTTAAATGTCTTTTGGCTTGTCTAGGAGTGATGAGAGGCTTGGTTTTGGCTTTACATGATTTAAACCCCATTGAATACAGCCGTCTTCGTACTGTGCGAGTGCTGACGTCAACTCCATGTTTCCTCCATTCTGCGTGCAGTTCTTTAGATGACTTGTTTCTATTTAACTTGCAAATCTCTCTCAGTTTTCTGCCATCTCATTTAGATGTTGTTTTAGGTCGCCCACGTCTCTTGAGATTGTCTACACTTCCAGTTAAATGGAATTTTTTAGTATCTTTTGGACACCAGTTTTGCTTATTCCCAAACGTTCTGCTATGTCTCTCTGTGAATAGCTTTGCTTTTGTAAATTTACAACTGTTGTTTTCAAATCTGAAGACAGCTCTTTTGCAGGAGGCATGTTGTCTGGATCTTGTGGAAATCGTGACATCTTTCTGATTTAAATAGTAAGATAATTTGCATAATTTTAAATTTTTTCAATAGGTGGACCACTTTTATTTGATTTTTTGTGCTATTGGGGAGGGTGGTCTCATACTTCTGTCTCACAAAATTCCTGGTCTCAGAGTTTTGTCTCATACACATTTCCAAATTTCGTTTTATTAACGCGGACTAAATTATTATTTCATTGATGTAGCATGTAAATTTTATAAAGAGAAGAATACTTTATTAAATGGAATTTTTTTATTAATATGTAATTAATATATCTGAATCTATAAAATGATTACTAATATTACTCATGCATTAGTATTCTATGGTCTCATACTTTTGGCCATGGGTTGTACATGAATTTACCAAGATTGATCTTGTGAATTTATGTGCATACATTTGTATTTGATGAAATTTTTAAGAGGTATTTTTCATTTTTGAGCTTATTTCAAACAAAATGCCACCTTCTAATCACTCTTAAGTTATAGATTCTTGTTATCATATTTCTGCTATAACAGTCATCCCGAAATTTATGCAGAAGTTTTTCAAAGTGATTTCCATCTGCTGCAATCAGTGTGTAGAGCCTTGAATTGAATTCCGTGGTGACTCTTTGAAGAACATCTTTTTAGTGGTGAGGCTGGTCGTCCTGAGTGGCCCTACCTGGAATCATATACTGATCCGCTCGTTTCAAAACGTTTCACCAACCTGTAAAAACCATGAAACAAAATTACGGCGTATTAGACGGAAACTTTCTAATACCTTTTTTTTGCGCCACACGGTATTTTCATAGATTAGCACACATTTACGATCAACGTTTCAATTCCTGCAGAAACAGTTTGAAGAACCGATGATTCTTAATGGAATCCAAAATTTTCTTAGAGAAATTCTAAGCTTATTTGAATAAAAATATTATCTTTTAAAAATCTCTCGCTTTTTTCAAAATAAGTTTAAAGACAGAGAGGATTTATGACCGTTGCATTGGTTTACTGTAATTTAATCATAGAGCACATCGACTTAGATTCTATGTCCTAAAACCTTCATCTATAAGCTCTAACTTAAAATTTAAATTCAGGATGATCATATCATTTCAAGAATTCGTACTCAAAACGAAAGCATGTGACTTTAATTGCGAAGAAACATCGTCTAGGATTCAAATGCTGTACATTTTTACATTGACTTAAACGCAACCTTCTTTTGGAGTACGTTAAAATGGTGGTGTGAACGGGCTATCGTTATCTATAACTCTGATGAGCATTGCTACTGCTGTGGAGTTGTAACGGCCGAGATGTTGGTGCAACGAGGGGAATAATTTGATATAAATTTCTTAGTAAGGTGAAGAGCTCAGAATGGTGCTCGAAAATGTTCATTAAGTTGATTTTGACTATGGCCATTGTTTTGTTTTGTTTTGTTTTTGTTAATTAATCCAACTGGTCTGAAAATTTCATCCTTGTCAACATCAAATAGTTTAACAGATAAATAATAAATGTATACTGGAGATGAACCTCTAAACATCAGGTAATGATTTTTTTTCAATGAAAAAATGAAAAATTCTTCGACTGGATTCGAACCGGGAACCTCGGGTATAATATACCCAATGCCTCTACCAGTTGGTTGTCCGAGTATCTGTGATGGCCTAATTGATAGATGCGTCGGGCATATGATACCCGAGGTTCCTGGTTCGAATCCAGTCGCAGAATTTTTCCTTTCATTTTTTTCATTGAAAGAATCGTTATCAAATATTTTTAATGGGGGAGTTTTTTGATGAATCTGATGATTTTTTACTGTAAATTTTACTTTGAGTTACCTCTTATGGAGATGTGAAGTGAACCATTATTCGTTGGAAAGACTTCTCTTTTGAATGATCCTGTAAATACTTGACTAAAATTTTAAAAAAAAATTGTCTATGAGATTAGAATATTTTGATTATTTTTATGCAGACTCCGATCAGATTTTAATAAGGGTTATTTTTTCCCTTAAGAACTGTTCACATTTTTGATACTTGTACTTAAGATTTGTTTGATTTATTTATGTTTAAGCAATTCGATTCTCGTTACTTATGTTGCATTAATAAGTAGCGACATTCATATAGAGTGATTGAAAACACACGCAACAAAGATATTAGAAATTAATGGAGGACCAAGTGTACCTCGTATTTTCAAATATTTTCTTAAACACCTTTATATACATTGGCTTAACTCTACTGATGCGCTCATTAAAACCAACTCTTTGATTTTAATAGTTTGATTAATAAATATTCTTCAAAGTATAACTTTAGAGTAGAATAAAAGAGAGAAAGTTTACTTATCAAATGGCACTTCAATAATGCTATTTTCGCTCGTCGATGCTGCTATTTTGCTGTCTCATTAACGGTGATTTATAGATGTGTATGCATATGTACTTATGTTGAATACGCATAAGTATGGGTAAATGGAGAGGTATGTTTGGTCTGAGTAGATGGAACCGTATTTTGAATTATAATATAAAGAAAATTGTAGTGGATCTTATTAGTGAGATGAGCGACTGACTAAATCATCATTTGCTGAATGTCAGGATGGAAAACGTGGGATATAAAGGGAGACCAAAGAAAGTGGTTTGATGTTTGATGAATTTGTATGAAGAAAATAAGGACTGTGTCTAGAAAAGGGAATCTTTTCTGTCATTTGTTTAGGATGATTTTTAGGCCGAAATCAGAAGAAGAATGAAAAAGTGAGAAGGAACTGTGGAAAAACCTCTTACCACAAAAGAGATTCCATATCTCGGATGTTTTTTTGTGGTAAGAGATTTCCTTCGCATACAAACACAATACCAGAACGATTATGGCATGATGATGTTGTATTATAATTATTAATGGTGAGCTTTTAGGCTGTCTCAAAAGTCTGTGATGGCCTTCAAACATTTTTGCTTCACACCCATTCAATAAGATGAACATGTAATTATTTGAGAATTGGACAGGAACTGTCCATGGAAGCCAACATCGTCTGGTTTTGTTTAACGGTTTAATATTTAGTTTTCTACATAAAGTGAATATACGATGCACTTAATACCTTGGCATCTTAACGCTACTTGATGGAAATTGATATGATAAGGAAACTATTTAACTAAATATGCAAATATTCTTACATCAGGTTCCAATATCAATTGTATACGCTACGATAACTTGAAGAATTAATGAAGCATTTAGTAAGGAATGAATGTAGATATTTTGCCTGCCTGTGTGCATTAACAAATTCGATTATCAATCCAGTTTGTAGAATAGTCGTAAGGCCAGAATATCACGTTCTTCAAAATGAAAAGCATAAACGAAATACGATTTAGTATTTTTGTTAACAGTTTTTTTTTCAGCGTGCTCCACTTCCTCACAACGAATTTGAATTAAACTCCTATATAATTTCTCGTTAATATAGATTTCCATTATAAAGAAGCAAAGATCTGTTGAAAGAATTTTGGCAGTTCATAAACTAAAAAAACATCCCTCTCAGTTTATTTTAAGTAATATCTAAATTAAAATTGATAGGTAATTCAAGTAGGTAAGCTCTTGTAGTTATTTTGACAAGTAGTTGTTTTTTTTTCTAAATCTTTCGAAATTTTTCTCCCGGAGAGACAATCTAAAATTTCAATATTCCAAAAAGGGGCAAAGGGTTAATAGCTATCCAATTGCTTAGTTTGCTTAACGGTGGCGTCATCCCAAGATAAAAGAAGGGGAATTGGTTCTTGATCCTCTATAAAAACTGGCAATAAGCACCGGCACCGGAAGAGCGATTGATTTGCGCACGTGTCTGATTGACAGCTATGGATCCGCGTCCATTTTTGGGCTTTTGTTTTAAGCGGCGATCTGATTTCAAGAACCCATCGAGCGATAGAATTCCCCAAAGAACTCGAAACCATCCAAATTCCAGGGATGATAATATCTCACTGGATTTTGAGTGGTAAAGGCAAAGTTTGATAATTGCGTCTGGCACATATGTCGCTTCAATTGCTGGAAACGGGTTGAGTGGGTTCGACAAGTCAGGAATTCTACATTTTTGATTAGCAGATTTTTAAAGCAGTCGATTGATGTCGGGGGTTTGATTTCTTTACTGGGAGTGGTGGGGTTAGAATGTATTTCTAATGTTACAGTGAGCATGGTTGTTAGAAAGTCTCTCGAAGAAAGAATCTTTCAGTAAATTTATTACACTTGATTTATTAGGTCCATAAAATGTTCAGTTACAGTTTTATGTTGTAAAACTATCTTGAACGAGAATAAAACCGTATTGCAGTGCCTCCTTTTCGTTGAGTGCATTCAAAAAGAGCAAATAATTTGCAAAATTACTTTAAATTACTGCGCACCTGCTCACCATCCTAATTCTCTCTTTCTCCCATTGAGACCGACATTTTGTATGCGTTTGCGTTTCCCACGTGTAACCCAGGACGAAAAAAAATAGTTGTATTTCCTCAGTTCTCTCCCCTCCCGTTCCTCCATCTTCTGCATTCAGATGTTGAATGCTGAAATGGGGTTTTTTTTATACGAAGCTGGAGCGAATTCTCGTCGCGCCTACATTCAGCGGCGCTCGATGGTCGGTGTGGTTTCGGACTGCCGTTTGCAATTCCGATGTTGTCAGAGAGCGAGAAAAATAATGACGGCAATCGGGTGGGGGCTGATCCGGTGTCCGTCCTTTCCTTTTTAGCCCCGGTCCCCTTCCCTCCCAGTGCAAACGACAGGAAACGAAGCGCGATCGCAATTACGGCAACCGAGGATGTGACGAGACAACGGCGACCCGGAGCGCACTCGCAAGGGCTAACGAGCCCTCGTTCCCCGGCCTTCCCAGTTGCGGCATCCTGCCGAACATTTTCTGACTGGGTCAGCCCGGCCACCGCGCCCCCCCCCGGGGCCCCACCCACGACCCCGACGCGCCCCCCGGGGGGCGCCGCGAAAGAGAAACGAAAGCCAGAAGCAGCTTCGTGTGGCGGCCGGTCGTGTCGTTTCTCATTAGAGTGTCGTCTTTGTGTACTCTCACATCCAGGCACCACTGCTAGTGTGCGTTGCTACATTGTTCTGAATAATTGGAGGGGACACGCCACACACGGCGACAGCTGTCAACGCCCTATTGTCCCCCTATGTCACCTGCATAATGATTATATCATGCAGTTTTGACAGCCCTAGCTTTTGTCCCATTGGGGGCTTTTCTAGTGGTCATTTGTGTTGGTTGCCTACGCGACTCTTCCCCTCTTCATCGGAGACACCCTCGAAGGGGCGCCCCTCACGGCTGCCACAAGAACCACACACTCGCTGCCTCCAGCTACCTCCGTCCATGTTAATTGTCGCCCACCACATTAATGCCTTTCACTTCTCGCTTCTTTTCATCTCCCTGAAAAATGGTTCCTGCTCCAACCCCCGCCCATCCTCTCTCTTTACTCTCCCACTTCCCTTACACTCTTGGCAACGCTCGACATTCCCTCACACTGCTTCCATGTCAACACATATATGTTCAAAATGCTTATATACGTTAATTTCAGAATCAAAACTCTTTTTGTTTAATGTCAGTAATCGATATCACGAAATAATGAACTCGCGCCTTAAAAGAATAGAGACTAAATTCAGAGACATTGATCTCCTTCCTCGACTTTGATTTATTTCTAAAAAAACTCATAACAAAATATTGAAGTCAACTTAGGAACTGAATATATTACATTTTATACCCCCGCAGAGGCAGCTAATTTGCTACTTTTCCTTTAAGCAGAAGGAACTTCCTCTTTGGAATCAGGTGTAATGAATTTGATTACAATGAGGTGATTGGATTCGGATCCAATCAGTTGCCAAGATGTTAAAGAATCGAGGTCGTCAGAAGATGGCAGCTCCTTAAACCCTACAAAATGGTGAGTTTCTCTTCCGTTAATTTTCTAACATAGCAGCAAAGAAGAGAAGAATGACATACGAGTTGGTAACTTAAAGCCGATGTAATTTATATTATTATTATTATTATTAATTATCTAATCAATTAATAATTGTTTGCAAGTCACTATAAAGCTTTTGTAAAACAAAGTTATTATTCTGTATTCGAAAATACTTACATAACCTTGTAGAATTTTAATAAGGATTTGCTAGAATTTTTTTTATTACCCTGAAGCGCTTCCTTATGTGTTCTGCTCTAATGGATTACATTGTTGGATGATTGAGGATTATAAGCGGCGAAGGAATCTCTATGAAATGAGTAGCTAGGCCGTAGACTTTATCCCATTAATCCAATAGGCTAGCCTGGGGCTTCTGGAGTCCTTTTGACATCGTTTTCGAAACAGGGAAGAACAGATGGTTGTGAAGGAAAAGAGTCTAGGAAAGCCGTTTAAGATTGACAAGTGTATCTTTAATTAAGTTATTCACGTGAGTGACTGAGGGCGGAATGTGAATTTTTATTTTAAATTGAAAATATTTGTTTTTATTTTTTTTAAATATCCCAAAAGAAATTCTTAAATATCGGAATTCTATGTGGATTGGTTACCAATGTGATTCCAACTCGAGTAGTTGTGTACTTTGTAATAATATATGGGAATTTAGGGATCCGTTTAATTAAAATGATATTGAAAAAAAAAATATTACTTTATGAAAATGTCAGCGTTGTATGAGATACAGTTTTATAAGAAGATAAAGAAAACGATAAAAATTTTAAATTTGAATTTAACAATATATCATATGTAGAACATAAAAATGTAATTTAGTTTCCAAGAACCCTGTAATTATCTTGCCATTACGTATTTTAAAAACCAAATGTAGAAAGAAAGAAAAATGAGACAAAAACACTTACTGGATACAGAGTGGTAAAAATCCTGAAAAACTGATGTTTCAGAAAAAATTACCATCGTCAATACTTTTTTATTTATTTACATTGTTTCCACACTGGTGCTAGCTATGTGGAAACTTGTTGGCAAATAGCAGGTAATAATTATTCGTCTGAATTATTAGGGAAGGACATTCCAGTTTCTAAGATGTTGATAGGAAATGTCCTTATACGAGATTAGTAATTATGATAGGCTTTATCATATCGTAATTTCCTGAAAATTAAAAAAAAAATTAAAAACGAAGCAAGCCGGATGGTTTGATAGCTTAGAGATTTTCAAGCTTATTCCTTTGCATTAATAAAAAATATGAGGAAGAAAATTAAATTAAGAAATGTATATTGAAGCTTCTCTATTCGTAGAGTTATCGTATGCCAACCTTAAATCGTAGATTATTGCGATGCTTTTACTGAAATATTTTGGCAAAAACTGCCAAAAACCTGATTTCCATTCAATTTTACTCGATCGTTTGGGGAAACTTCACTTGTATATAGCTTAACTACGTGTTCTCGGGATTACTTTAAGTAAAAATAAAAACCCAAATCAGCATAGACCTAAATTGCAACGGTTATTTATTATTAGAAACATAAAAATGTATCTGAAAAGTCTTCATTGTTTATTTACTATCGGGGACCTTCACTTACAAGTAAGTCACAACTACCAAAAAATATTAATTCAAAACACAAGTTGTAAGTAAATCAGAAGTAATCAAATTAAGACTTAGAGTTTTTGTAAATTGAGAATCCTTTGTAAACATTCAAGGTCTCATGCTTCTGATGCGAAAAAAATTTTTTTGTTGGTAGATACGCGAAAGGAAAAGCGTAAATAAGAGAAGATTATGGAAAATATTGATGACTTTGATTCATGTGAAAGAAACAACTATTTTGTTACTTTTTACAATTTATACTCTTAATGGAAATATAATCCAGTAAGCAGAATCTTCTGTCCTGGGGAGTTCTCCGAAATCAGCGAACGAAATATATATTTATTTTTATTTATTTTATTTTATTTAAATTTTACAGTAAACAAACTCCGAACGGGGCCAGTATGGCCACAAGGCCGACATGATTGGTCCCCGGACGGAGGGTAATGAAGCAATAGTAAATAACAATCAAATTACAAGTAAATAAATAAAAAGAAAAGAATAACAAAAAAAGGGTAGTTAGTTGAGGGAAAGGAAAAAAAGGGCTAGAAAGTGTCAGTATTTAAATGATTGGTAAAAAGGAACAATTTGGAGCTTCTTTTGAAAATTGCAATAGACGGGGAAAGGCGAATGGTCTCAGGAAAAAGGGACCACCATCTGATTCCGATGTAGGAAATACTACGACGCTGATAAATGCTTCTAACTAACGGGAGTCTTATAAAATTGGCGGCACGCGTAGAGTAGGAGTGTTGTGTATTTTGATATAGAATAGAAAGAGGTGATGTCAGAATCAGATGGTGGTTAACAACTTTGTTGTTAAACAAAACCAGTTGTAATATATAAATCTTATATACGGATGCAACACCTAAATGATTGAAATATTGGGAGACTGGTGAAGGTTTTCGTAGTTTTAATAAAATTCTCACAAACCACTTTTGAATTCTGTATAGACGGAGAAGGTTGGAATTGGTGGTCGACCCCCAAAAAACAATTCCATAGCAAAGCGACGAATGTATTAACGAGTAGTACAAAAGCAACAGCATGGATGGCGGAAGAAAATGAAGGCGAGAAATCAAACCCAATTTTTTACTAAGAGCATTTATCAATGCATTAATATGCAAATCCCAAGTTAGGTCAGGGGAAAGAAAAATGCCTAAATATTTAAACGAAGAAGCGCTAGATATTTAAACGATATAATCTTTATATATGATATTTTTTAAGTTGTATTATTACTATATATATTGAAATTATTTCTTTTTGTGAATATTAAACACATGTCAAACAAAGCAAATCCATGAATCATTATGATTTTTTACGTGCAAATATTTTTCTACACACGGCTCATCTAGTATTCTCTAAAATAATCATTTATATTACATTGTGCCGGAACTGGAGCCAAATTTTATAGATTATTCCTTCATAAATACTCATGAATGCCAATTCCATCTTAAAATGAAATACAAATATTCAAGAAAGGTTATAAATTTACTAAGAGAGTGGAAGAAGCATAAGAGCCCATTTAAAATATAGAAGAGTAGATTAATCGGCTATTGCCATCCTTTGAAATCGGACATGAATTTCACGTTAAAAATCTTAAATTATAAAGTTATATAAGAAATAACTGTGACCAAATCTTGTGATTGTAATTATTTATTAGACCCTTTTAAAAGACACCTTGAAAAGAAATAAATATTCACTAATTAAGCTTCCTCTATTGTTATGAATATTGCTGTTCTATATAATCTTATAAAATAAACAAGTAAACCTAAGAAAATTGTAATATTCATAAAGAATTTTTTTACTAAACATGATTTAGTCAGCTGCGGTCGGCATTGATAGGACTTGTAGACAGTTTATAAATGCATTCGACGGTTCTCACTATTTGCCACGCCTATCAACAACTTTTTCAATATTAGTATTTCTAGCAATCTTTCAATTAATAGCAATCGTATGTTTATGTACACAGCCATAGAGATCAAGTCAAATTGAATTACGAGTGTTAAAGATCTGAAGAGTGTTGCAGTAGATGAATACACAAAGCCCGCCTAAAAAGTAGTCTAAAACGAGTTAGTTCGAATCAATTCAAACACTTGCCAATGTTTATTTAAGCTTGAAAAATATTATAAACTAAACCAGTGGCGCTGTATTATACTTGTACTTGTATTATACCCGTGTTCCTTATTTTTTTGTAATTTTCCCGCATTCAACGGTTGCGCCTTCGGTCCTCGTCTTGCTTGTCGGAGCTCGTCTCGGATCATAATGTTGCGCCTTCTGTCACTTGCCTGAGGATGTTGCATAACGATGAAATTTTTTACGTTTTAAGTAGATATAACGTAATTAAAGCTCTCTTCAAAATTTATTTATATAATTATAACTTTTATTTGAATTTTGGGTGAGTATTTAAGACTCCAGTGAATAGTCTAGACGTGCTTTTCAGTCAATCAAAGCAGACGTTTGAAGAAAAAATTATTGAATTTACATATTTTTTTTCTTCAACATGTTGATTGGCTTAAAGATATTAAATAAAATTTTTATTTTAATAAAAAAAAGATTTCGTCTGCATATATCAGATCTTGGTTAAGACAGTCAATGAATGCCTAATTTTTATTTAATTTCCAGTCCTGAGCAATGAATTTTTAACGTGCTATTAATTTTATGGTAGACATTTGACTTTCTTTAAAACTGTAGGGGAAAGATAGCATAAACGCTGAATCTTAGAATTGAGGGTTTTCGAAGAGTCCCCCCCCCCCTCCACTTCTCACAGAATGTTGTGATATATCAAATGACACTTCATTTGAACTTCTTTTCTGTACAAAAGCGCGAATTGGAAAGCGAGAGATCGATAGATATGAAGAGAAAAGATGTAGGTTATCGATATGTAGAGCCAAATGGATGATGGCCAGTTCAAGTGTGTTGAGTGACAAGTCTCGCAAAAACACGGCCACCCAGTCTCGGATTCGACGGTAATCGAATGAATAATGGAACGATGGGTCTCGGCGGGAAAATAACGTTAAGTCCCCATATAAGAGTGAATTGGGTTTCCACGTCACCTGGTATATTGGCGATGATTCAAAGCTCGACACAGAAATTAAATATCACGGATTCCCAAGGGGCTTTTCTATTCACCCAACCACCTTCCTCTGATGGTGGACATTCATTATGACCTCAGACGATGAGAACTGTTTTCTATTCACTTAACAATAGTGTAATGACTGCTGTAGCAGAAGACGTAATTCCAATTTACGTCTATTGAGGGAAATTCGATTAGGCTTCGGATATGCAAAAGGAAAACAGAATCTGAACAGTATTCGCCAACGAGTTTAGTATCTGAGCAGCTTTAAGTGCTGTAATTTAAAAATAGATTAAGAGTTTTAACGTGTCAACAAGATCAAATGGACATTTACGATTAAAGCTATTAAATTTAAGTGGAGAAAAAAGCAGATATAGAAATTTGTCGTTTAATATAATTAAAATTGTGTGAATGCACTCAGATTTTTTCATTCTCACTGTATAAAATTAAGATATTCTATAGAATGTCTACCATTTAATGGCAAAGTATAACCACAAGGGAGTGGAGAAGGGCTTTATAATGCACTGTTATCTGAAATCTAAACCAAATAAAATGTTTTCATGAACATTGGATAACTTTAGTCTTCTGTTTATTGCAGATGTCTGAATTTGAATGACATTTTGAATTGCAAAGTATTGACACATTGACTTACACATGCACTTACGTTAGCAAATCCTTCTGATTTACAGAGACTCTTGTGCTGCCGCTGATCGTGTGAGGTTTATTTTTCCATTGGGAACTTCTCCCAATGCCAGCTGTGTACACAGAAATCTGCGAACTGGCCTAAAGCTTTGATTACGGCGAACTGTCATTAATCCTATCCGCTGTCCCGTCCCAAAATTTTGCCACCCCTGCTCATAGCGAAATCTTCTTCGATCGACATGGTCTTCATTCAATGCAAAATTTCCATTTTTCCATTTTGCTTTACGGAAAATATCCTTAGATAACATCTATTTATTTTGAAAATTACGCATAGCTCCTTAATAAACTTTGGAAATAAACTCTTCGGGGTTTAGCCCTATTCGAGGTTTAAAAACATTTTTAAAAGCATTTTTAAAACATTTTTTAAAGCCCTATTTACATGCTTTGCTTTTGAAATTTTCGTAAGAAATTATGGTTTTCACCAAACTTTATACATAGGGCAAAGTAAAATTTTCTGAACTTGAATTTGTAGGAGATCTTAAAAAAATGGAAGGCACCTCGTTCAAATGTAAAGTCGCAAAGTTTTACTTAACAAAATAGCCTATTTTTTCTACATTTAATTGTTAATTTCTCCTAAACCGCAAATAAGGACAGATTTTGGAGAATTAATTCTAGTTGGCATCCATATCTGTGCAATTAGAAAAAAATTATTTTTTCTAATTGCCAAACAAGTCAGAATTTGGCCTTAAAAATCCGACAAATATTTTTAAAAAGTAAGTCCGTTTGATACTATAAGCTATTTTTAAGTATTTTAATAATATTATTAGAAAAGTTTATTTGGTCTTATTTCCTCATAGAAATAAGATTTTTTTTGGAATGAGCCGTTTCCTTCCAAATTGGACTGACTTGCATATGGAGTAAGTTATTTATTAAAAATAAGTACACTTTTATGTTTAATTGATATTTATATTAAAATTTATTTAAAAATTTGTGCTTTTTTAAGTTTTTAAATAATTTTCGCACTGCCCTCTCAAAAATGTTGATTGAAGTTCTTAAATCAAAAAAATGCATCCTGAATACTAATCAGTCGATGAATAATTAGAATGATGTGTGCATGTTTTTTTTTTGTTCTTTTTCCTCTCATGTCGAGGCTATGTGGTTCTGTCTGTGCCTTTTCCTGTCTCCCGAACAAAACGTTCCGTTGTCATGGCGACCCAAGTCCCGGGAAATGAAGATTCGGCATCGGCGACAAAATCCCATCGACGTCCGCCTACAGGGCTCGTCCTTCTCCGTCGCTCCTCCTGTCAAACCCTTAAGGTAGAAAAAATGACGGAAATTAGTAAAAGAGAAGGTAGGATTTGATTTATTTTATTTCTTAGTGTATGGGCTCTTTAAGTGTTCGTGAAAATGAAAAGGGTGCAAATAATGAATCTTACTTTTTTGTATGTTGGGATATGAAGAAATCACGGGGTATTTGGAGTGTATTGCAAAATTAAATATAAATCGGAATGTAATTGAATTAGATGTAAAATTCTCACCATTCAGTAAACTGTTTAGGAAAAGTTTCTGCATATAAAGCCCAGAAAAGCAAATGTTTTTCAACATGAACTAGTTAGACTTGCTTTTGTGGCGCTGCATTCAAACTACTTATACGAAATAAAAATTGCGAAACTTGGAAGTAAAGGTAAAAATTTTCTTGTCTTTTAAAAAAATTAAATATGTCATCAACATTATGGTTCATTTTTAGAAGCTTTAGAAAGAACAAAAAGCTACCCAACTCTCGTGGTTCTCTGTTAGTTTTGAAGAGCAGTGTTTAGAGGTTTCATTGAATTCCATCCACCGATGAAGCTATATACAACTTATATGGTTAAAAGAGATTACATTTTGAAAGTCAACATTATGTTCCTATTCAAACTTGATAGAACCGGCGATCCCATAAGTCACTAAGTGTTACCAGAGCATTTAATTTTAGAGCATCGATTTTATTGCAAGCGTTTTTGAAATGAAAGTGCGCAATAATTGCCGAATCACGAAAGGAGTCCGTTGAGCTTGTGGTAATTTCCATCGCACACATTTAACCCTACCATACCTTACGAGTAGGATATGCAAAAGCTACACAACAAACAGAAGATATTATACGTTAATTTCATTTGGGCCCCGTTCTAAGCCCTCTCATCTTGTAAAATGAGCTTTCTTCTCCATATTGCTGACGCTGCATCTCCCCGGAGACAAAGAAAGCAAAGCAGCCTTAATTCTCTGGGTCGGTAGCGATATCTGTAGCAATAACCTCTTAGAAGCCCTTTCCCCAATGGTCGGTCATTACTCCTTTATGGGAAACGGATTTTTTTATTATTTCCCCCCCATTTCCCGTATATTCTGCCCACTCGGAATTAAACCCGCGATTCGATCTTTCGGGGCCGCAGAATCTGACGTGCGGAATACGATAGTCTCCAAAGTCCTTGTTGCATTCTGAATTATGCATGGCTCTACCTTATGACTGGTTTCATTCCTTCTCAACCAATAATCTCTTAATATCTTCGCAATTTTACATGCAATGAATAAGTAATAAGCGCCGCGCTTACGTCACCGGGACTCCTAAGCCGCGGTCTTAACGCTAAGCCGGGGATTCGACCTGGGAGAGGAGATGAGGTTCCATGAATGATCAAAATGTCTGAACAAAGTAGCCGAATGGTAATCGATTATTTGTTTTGGTCTTCCTTTCGTTACTACTATTCTACAGCCACAGCTATGCCTGATTCAGTTATAAAGAAATGTTGAGTGGTGTTTCTCATTGGCTTTTCGGCGAAACTTGACGTTTATAAATCCATAAAGGTTACTATCAAAATATTTGCTAGTAGTGATCGAATACTATTGCAAATAGGTCAAATAGAATAAAATTCTTTAAGATGATGATTTAGAGAAGACGATTCAGAGAATATTAGCATTGCCTCAGGCATTCTTTAAACGTTTAGTAAGGATTTTTACTGAACACAATAGTTCAATGCTAGTAACGTTTTTGTTTTCTTTCCTTAATTAATAATAATACACGATAAAAGACATGAAATTTTTATCCTCTAAGAGTGCATGCATTTGATTATTATGTTATCAATTCTTGGATTGGTGTCTTTCTCGATTCTTTCAACTATTGCATTTTATATCTTAATATCAATAACGAATATCTAAACAGAATATTAATATATAATAATAATCTTAAATAGATTTATGCTCTCGAAGTTAATAACGTAGTAATAAACCTAGGCAATTAAAATCTATTTTATTGGATTTTAGGAAGTACTTTAATGAGTAGTTTTCAACACTCAAGTAATTTATCGCTGAACCATTGTAGTAAACTGTAGTGATATGCAGAATATGTAGAATGCATAATCCACTCATAACAAGTGTTAGTATTGTCTCTTTATTTGTTTTAATGTTAATAATGCTTAAATAATGTTATCAATGTTATATTTGAATTAGAATTATTTGTTTTTAATATGAAAAATGAATTTATTTTTTTTTAATTTATTTCCCTTTGAAGGTCTTATATGACCTCCGAAGCTTGAGGAAAGTCACTGTCTACCTCAGATTTCGAAAAAATAATAATTATCGATAATATACCTGATGGCAGCGCATATTAATAAGAAATATCTCATGACCAACAATGAAAAGTTTGTGCACCAACACTATGCAGGGATCAACAATATATATCTCGTGACCAACAATGCAAGGCAAAATTTGTGCAATATAACTAAGGTTCAATTTGTAACAATGCATAGAATTCCTGTTATTCAGGCTTTTCTTAGAACTGAGAATTCTTAGTACTTAACAATTTCTTGAAAATCTTTAAAACTGATCAGGAACTGGAGATAATGGAGAGTTAGCAGACTATTGAGAAAGAGTAGATTAAGCAAATGGTAAGCATGTCAATAGAAGAATCGGCGACCGCTGGACTACACAAAGTGATGAATGGCCAAGTTTTTCTTCAAGACATCGAGAGCAAAGTGGGAATTGCAATAACATCAAGGGGAACATCTAAAGCAAGATTACGTGACTAAGAAATTATTTAGACTAGCAGTGGCATACATGGAGAGGTCCATTCATTGTGAGCATTTAAAAAATTTTTTTTTTCAATTTTCATTATGAATTTTACTGTATTAATTCTAAGCGTTTTCATGTGTTTATTTTTAAGATACTGCAAAATTTAATCAAAAAAACAAAGAGTCCGAGCCACGCCGGGATTATCACCTAGCTTATTTAGTAGCACAGCAGATCCAAACAGTTCATAAAGATGCATGAAAATGCGATGATTGAACGTTCTTTCCAAGAATTATTAATAATGAGCATAAATTGATGATGCAGTGACAGACATAAATAAGGCAGCTTCTATTGAGGAGGAAAAGAAGTCACACGTGTTTCCCTGAGTTCCCTATCAAACGTCAAGACGATTGGCAAAAATTTATGTGTCTGGAAAGGAAAGAGAAAGAACGAGTATTGGTCCGAGAAACTCTGCAGCTAAAACAAAAAAAAAGCTATACGGGCATTGGAAACATCTGAAGAACGGGAGTTTCGAAAAGAGTAAGAGGGTATAAGATCTACGTCAAGGGCAAGAAAAACTTGGATCTAAAGTATCTAGTGATATTCCCCGGTGGTGAAGATGCATGAGTATCCATTTTATTCTGTGTAAAGTCAACAAGAGATTAAATAAAGTCCTAGTATATCACCTAGAATTCCTGTTTTTCGGATTTTTCTTAGACTGGATAGTCCCTTTGCTCTGTGTTATATTGATTGAGTTATTATTTAACCAATTTGGAGTTATAATTTAAATTCTTGAGATTGTTCTGCTTATCAAGTGTAATTATCCCGGACAACGCCGGGTACTCTGAAAATTCTTTCGTAGAAAAGTAGAATAGATTACATTAAAATATTAAGTGAGAAATCTCACTTATAAATTATAATAGAAAAATAAATAAACTAAATTAAAATATACAGTTTACTAATTCTAAGAACGCTAAATTGGGATTTTTTTAATATTGCTTCTACTAATGAAATTGATAGAGACTTTGCAATACAATAACGGGAGAACAGAGTTACGACTAGTTTCGCCATTTATTTTCGGTTTTATCAAGGATACACATAAGAGGTTTCTCGCCCTTATATGCAGACACTTGGTACAAGGGCAAAGACAATGAATAACATGGATGAAGAAAAGATGGATGGGACACTCCTATGCGTCGAGCGTGAGTTTTTTTTTCAGTGGCGCTCTCTGGCGATTTGCGTAGTACTAAACCAAAGCTGTCTGGGAAATTAAAAAAATAGTTTCAGTTTCTGCTTTGCATAGTACTAAACCGAAACTTCACCATCATCGTTTTGATTTGCGTAGTACTAGAAATTTTTTAAAAAAGAAATTCATATATTAAGTGGCTGTTTAAGATAAAAGTGTGCTTGGAAAGTTTTTTTATATTTTTTATTTTATTGTTTTTAGTCTATTTTTAATTTTATTAACCTAATATAAGCAGACGATTATATTTAGTACTACGCAAAGCTCCAGATGTCGCCCCAAAATCAACCTTACTGAGGAAGGCAATGGAGTGTCCCATCCATCTTTTCTTCATATTGTTTGGGTACAATGATAAAGTAAGATGACTGGATGAAGGTAGAAGAAAAGTAAACAGCATAGGAGATTGGGTAATCAAAAGGTAAAGATAAACAATTGAATGAAAGCAGAAAATACAATAATTGGCTAACAAACGAGTGACTAATATAGAATAATAAAACTTATACAGTAAATGTAAAAATACATATTTGATTAATAAATAGTTGATGCATAAAAAGTCTCAAGAAAATGAAAATACAAATTAAAAAATAAAAATGAAGTAATACTTGTGTGTATTCTTGATAAAGCCCAGAATAAATGGCGAAATTAGTCGGAAACTCTGTTGTCCCGTTATTGTATTGCAAAGTCTCCACCAATTTCATTACCAATTCTAGTCCAATATTTTATGAGATGTGGTTCAGTTATTGGAAGAGATGATTTTCTTCCAGAAGGAGATATCTTGTAGAAGAAAATTGAAGTTGAAGTAGTTTAGAACTTTAAAGAAGTATCTTGAACAAAATAATTAACACTCTTGAATTTCCATTTAACCTGTTAGTATAATCTATTCCTCTTTTCTGCTTACAAAATTCTTTCTTGTTTGTATCTACTCACTTAATAGATTCCTTATAAAAAATCATTGCTATTATTGTGAAAAATTTTTAAACTCAAATCTGTTTGTTAAAATTGTAAAGGGAAGACTGTTCTAATCTTGAGTCCAGAATCACAAGCAAATACAGAGACAGTGAAGCAGCATCATTCAATCAAAAATCTAAATTGATGAACAAGCCAGTGATTTCCGATAAAGTTTACCATCATAAATCAGTTTATATGAAATATCATTAAATTTAGTAATATTATTTAAATACGAGTTTAAGAATTATTTGTCAATAATAACAGTAATTTGTTATAAATTTAAAAAATATGTAATTAAATGTAAGCTTCGTTATAATTTGGTGTTTTTATTATTGATATTAATCGATAAATAATCTCCCTACCTTGAATAAAATTTATGTTCGTGTTAATGTATCCAAGTCGCAAGGCTATTAACGGTCTTTTATTTTACTAGCCGTATTACGTGTCAATCTGTCAACTGAGATTACGTATATATTTATGAACACAGCCAATATTTACTATAGATTCCGGTGTTTTTCTTATTGCTTAAAACCCGATTTTCATAAGACTTTCATAACTTTATAACATTTTTTGCTCTCTAAAGTTCTTAATTGTCTCTCGGTTCATAAAATTGGATTATATTGGATTATTAATAAGTATTGAATTTTACGTTTCATTCTTAAGTTTCGAAATAAATGCTGACATAAATGGTTATTGAAAATGATACATCTGATATCTAATTAGAATTTAATAAATATAGGTTGGGTTAGTGATACATTAAAAAAAAGACAAAGCTTTTGTCTCTTTCTCTTCCTTTGTGAATTTCGGTAGCTAATGAGCAATGTCGAGACTATAGTCATAGTAATAACATGATTCTTTTGGAACTCGTCCGGTGCTGATGTTCAAATACTGAGATTCTCTGTTATATAATGTGCGCATGCCATTATCATTTAAAATTAGATGAATCATTTTGAATAATCTTTTGCTGGTTTTAACTTGAATTTTAACTCGGAAAAAAGGAGAAAAGCAAAGATTTTTTATCGATTTTCTTGTAAGTCGGTTTCGCTTCTTAGTCACTGGAAAATTCACAATATACACTAAGAAAGAATATTATTTTATTTGAAAATTTTGAGGAAAAAAATGGAAAAGGAAGGAGATAATAAATTATGACGGCGTATATCCATAGTGGTTACGAAGTATTGTGATCAAGGAGTTAGTGTTGAAAAAAAGCTATCAAAACTCTGAATAAGTTGGTAAGAGTAGATGGGAATTTGAAAATCTCTTAATAGGGTTAAGGTCAATTGTCATAAGAATAATATACGAATATTACTAAAGCTGCTTATAGAGATTTAAATTAGGTTTTAATATTGTAATAAGAAAATTTCAAGATGTAATTTCTTCCTTTTGTTATACGAGGAAGCAGAGGCACCCAGCGTTGCTCGGGATAATTATAGTTGTAGGTAACAGAACAACCTCAAGAAGTTAAATAATAGGTCAAATTGGTTAAATTTTTGGTAAAATTTTGAAATATCTTAAAAATAAACACATGAAAACGCTTGGAATTTATACAGTAAAAATGAAGTTTTTGAAAACACACATTGTCCCCCTTATCTAAACAAATTATTTTTCCACCCACTCTCCTTGTAAATCTATGGCTTTTGACCAATAGATTTCGGAGCCTAAATGCCCTCACGGTACCATTCTCTCAGCCATCCTCGATTGAGTGCTTTTCTCCATTGCTGTCTCTCCAAGAACGGTGAATGTTTGCCATGGTCTCATTTTCCACCAAAAGAAACTCAATCACTGCTACTTCGTTCTCATATAAGCTTGTGAAAGTTAATTGTTTCGCTACCACTTAACGGAAGACGATCAGATTACATGAGATAGGCGGGAAAGTTAAAATATGCTGCACATGTTTTTCCTAATTATTAGACATCAAAAAAGGTATTGCAATAAAGTTATTGAATACCCACTAGTATATTCTCTTTTTTATATTGATTAAATAAATATTTCCGATAGTGTATTTTATTAATTTCGATAAATATTAAATATAATTGTATAGTACACAGATTATTTTAAATGAAGTCGATCTAATAGAAAACTATCGTTAAACTCCTATAAGAATTTTTGTTAATCAAATAAACCGCAAAGAATAATGTAGAACAATGGCTTATGTAAACCGTTCATCTTATCCAATAAAATTAGCGTTCCAACACCTAGAGAAGAGCTTTGCAGGTCATTTGGAAAAGTGAAAGATTGCTTTTTGCATCGACTGCCGAATGACGATAGTGGTGACACCAGAAGACAAGAGGGGGTTAAAAGGGGTTCACCCCCTCCCTTCACTCCTTCGCCTCCGTGTGATTGGTCAAATGCCTACTAACTTTCGATCGCGAACTCTCCAGAGTCACAAGACACAAGGGGGACCAAAAAGCCAAGTGGTGCGCACGTGACTCTCACATTATAGCCGCGGACATCTCGAGGGAGAGCGAGGAGGAACCGCCAAGGTAGAGTTTTATTGGAATCCACCATTATTTGGCGACATTGGAGACGATAATCGACAAGAACGCTCCTTCGATAATGGTGATAATGATAATGGCTGCGACGATGATGATGAACGGAAAGCTTTTCGATTGAGAAAAGCCAACACCCGATGCCTAAACAAGTTGCACACTTGTCTAGCATTTCTTAAAGGAGGCCTTATGCAGGAGTATGGTGGCTTTGAATTGCAGTACATTAGGCCGCTTAATTAATTATTATTCAAATGCAAAGATTTTTGTTCATTGCAGCAATTGTATTACTTCCTGCTTATTATCTGAATATTAACGCTGATTCAGGCTAAAAGCTCTCCAACCTGAAAAGTTAGCTTTCTGCGATAAATAGAAGCGTGAGCTATTTCTACCTAGAATCTATTTCTTAGATCAGTTAACTGGATCAGTCTTTACTTCCTCTGAGTAAGAAATAATGAAAATAATTGCCTGTTTTCACTGTACCATTTAATAAGTTCATCTTCCTTTCAAAAGCTTTGTACTCTGCAATCAAGTAATATTTCTTAATAATGTAACATTTTAATCTTTATTATTTTAAAAATAAGCCAACTCCATTCCAGTTAATTTTTGTTTATTTATCATCATTCACGTCAGATTAAATTGTTCTCTTTACTAAAGCTGGAATCCATTAAGTCAAATAGCAAAGCAAACAAATTTTATTTAATCAAAATAGTCATTATTACATCAAAATTCGGTTCACAAATTTTTTTCACAATTTAAACTATGGAAATTATTTTTGTCAATAATGAACCAGAAAATAGTTTTAATGAAATATACAGAAAATTTATTGGAAAAAAATTCATTAAATGAGACTATTCTCATCACTTTATTCATAGATTGTTCAAAAAATAAAGCCTCCCATTATTGTTACTCTGGATCTACTTATTCAAAACATATGAAAATTATTCACAATATAAGTGAATGCGAAAATGCTATGGAAATGAGAATATCTACTTTTGACTAATTAAGGGTCACTGAATTCACAAAAATTCTATTGAAATTTCTAGTTTAGCTCTAGTTTTTGCTTCAATAATTATAATATATAAAAAAAAATTCTTTTTAAATGAAAAACTGGTTATAAAAATTATAAAAATTGAATAATAAAAGTCACCAAAATTATTATCTAGCGAAAGGAAGCAGGTCGACAAGAGCTGATGATCTTGTAGGGGTCAGATAATAGCAGAGCAAGAAGATCACAGGAGTGAAGAACAGTGGCAGGACACAAACGAAGTTAGAAATGAAGGAGACTTATTGAGGTTAAAGACAGGAGGTCCCGAAGAATTGGAAGACGGAAATTTACAACATTAGGACAAAAAAAAAAAAAAACGTTTTTCGAGAAATTATTCTCATCTTCAGTTTTTGAGGAGGAGATTTGAACTTAAAAAATCAGTTGAAAACAGAATAATGTAATAAAGATTCAGGAAAACAGATCCAGCTTAGGGGTGTGTTAGATTATTTAGGTGTTGGTTTTGCATTACTTTCATGACCTAACCTCAAAATACGGAGTTTTCCACTAATAGGCCTATTGAATGCCCACGTTTACACTAGCCACTAATGGTTGTGTTGTCTGCATGGGTTTTCAGTTCTTATGATGTGTAGGGAACTGCTTCCATGAGAATTTCATCTGACATTGTGCTTTTATGGACGAGTAGAAAAAATGCCCCAACTGTGTGTATAAAATCCTGACAATTTCTGCTATATATGTAGAGAAGGGCTGCTATCTCGAAAACAAGATCAATTTAAGCATCATTTTCGTGTTCATTGACCCGAAAACAGAGAAATCATATTTTTTGCACCATAACGTTAATTTTCAAAATTTGTAGAACAGTATTTCTTGCCTGTGCCAGTCTACTTCTTCAGCTGCTCTATATCTTCATTCCCTGAGAGAGAGCAAACAATGGTGCTATCGATTACACAATTCCTATCCAAATTACAGAAACGATGGTGAATATTCACTACAATTTCATTCGCCACAACTAAAAATTCAATTCCAGATTGTTGTTGCTTTTAACACGAGTTATTCATATGCTACGCGTCCACTGGCAGAAATAACCTAGTTATTTAAGTTCCTGATCTGTAATATCCAGGTTATATGTGAATGTCTATTTCAAAAGATCCCAGTTATAAAGAAAACCTGGTTATTTAACCTAGATAAAAAAGGTTAGGGAAAAATATCTTAGTTATTTTCAACTGAGGCCCTATATTCTATTATTCGGCGCGACTTCTTAGAAAACAAACATTATTTCGTGGAAGTATGGTTTATCTACTCTAAGAAAAAGGAACTAGTTTATCTGAGTAGGCAGGTACGAAAATTGACTTTTGGCCAGCTACATTATTGAATTATCACACTGTGCGACGGCCCATTTCGATCAAAGGCGCCATGACTTCACAAAATGGACAATATGACGAGCCTGACGCGAGAACATGAGAAACGACGTCCTAATAAACAAGTTTTTTCCCTCTGTGGTCAGGGGCGGATTTACGTAAAGCTAAATAAGCTACAGCTTAGGGCCTCACAATCTGTAGGCTTCTTCTGTATGGCCTCACAATCTGTAGGCTTCTTCTGTAGGGCCTCACAATCTGCAGGCTTCTTCTGTAGAGACTCACAATCTTAGTTTAACATGGTAGGTGCTTCGTATAGCTTAGGGCCTAAATCCACCTTAGGGCCTCATTAAGTCTAAATCCGCCCCTGTCTGCAGTGGACACTACAAAAGGCGTGAGTTTAAAAAAACTGAATCTTTAAGTTCTAGAACCTAAATAACTAGGATATTTTGGCAGTGGACGCATAGCAATAGATGCGGAAAGTTTACTTTTCTATCTTTATTATTGGCTGAGAAGAAAAATGAAGGTCGTTAGTTTTTGAACAATCTTTATTTAATCGGTTCCGAGTAAACAATCTTGCTTTTTTGTGATTAACTTGAAATATATGACATATGAAAGAGCTTTCGAATACTTTGCGTTATGTCTTCTGGAACTTCCGATTTCTTGTAATACAATGAAAGGTGAAATGATTGGTACAAAAAGAAAATTGCGCTACTAAGTCTGTAATCAATATGTCGCCAAACATAAATGGCAGAATAAGAAGTTGCTATTCAAAATGGCTCAACGCTATGGAATTTGAAAGCTCATACAATGTCATGGAATTTGAAAAAATTTGCGTCTTTAAGATGAAGTTTGGATAGGAAGCACCACACTGCCACAACGTTTCCCGATGGGTAAAACAATTAAGGAGACCAGCTGCTTAATCAAGGGGGAAAAACATTGGCCGAGCATCGATTTTCGCAAAAACTATGAAAACGTTCGTAAAGCATTCCTGCAAAAGTTCACGTATCGAGTAATCAAGAGTTGTAGATGCCACAAAAGATGCATATCGCAAAATCTGTTTACAGTGCGCAGATGTTATAAGCTCTTAAATTTTTTCCGAAACTTGGAGGAATAGCCTATCATTTTGGCGATATATTGAGAACATTCTCGGTGGGAGAGTTATCTTCTTGCACCAATCATTTGGACTTATCCTGTAGAAATGTTTGCATAGTCTGATCAGAATTAAGATGCCTTGTAATAGTCAATGTTGTTTTTGAAGTAGATTGCAGAATGTCCACCTTTTCTTGACGATTTTTCTCCATAGAAAAGTATAAATAATTAAAAAAAATGAATTAGATCCAAAGAATTTTTGAGAATTCGCATTAATAATTTATAAAATCTGTTTATTTATGCTTTGCTTTATAAAAATTACAAAATAGCATTGCATTCACGCTCTATGATGATATAAATTGCATTAGCACACATAATAGATGAAGTTCAGCCCGTATCAATTGGAAACAATTTTCTATTATTTTCAATCGAGATTGAATTATAAAACATTTTCAACCCTCTAAACAGCCTGGAGAGGCTAATAATGTATGACAGTTGCCGAATGAACTTTAATTTATTGAATACGGTTTCATTCGCTGTTGCCGCTGCGCACGATTTTCTCGGAAGAAGAGAAGCGCTAGGCCTACGGATTTAGTTAAGGCATAATGGCGGAATGGAAAATTAATTTCCCCGAAATAAAAGATAGTTTACCAATGGGAGATGACATTGATTAATGACTGGGAAAATAACATTAACAAGAGCCTTTTCAGGAGAAGCGTTGGCCGGGATTTTCTAATTAATCAACGGTCCACATTGGCGAGCGCAGCGGGACATTTGCCTTTTCAGCTCTGAGAAGATACCAGCACGAGATAAACTATCACTTTTCAACACCGTTTCGGATTTATTCTAAGTGACGGCTATTCGATCTCCCCTTTAGCTCTGCTGGAAGTTTTTCTTTCTACTTTGTTGCAGGGTTGCGAAAAAGGTGTTGAAAAGCGTTAAGATTTCTTGTAGTTCTAAGGATTGCTTAATAAAGAAAACTTTTGAGTGAGCAGGCGATTTGTAAGCACTTTGTCATTAATCAAGGGAGCAAAGGAGATGCGGAGTTTTTTGTAAGCGAGTTTTGGAACTGCAGTTGAATTTAAGCTATTCGAATGATTGGATGAAGTTCTTATATTAATTTTAAGAAAGATTTATTTTCTATTAAGAGTAATTAGTAACGGGTCCTGCAAAATTTCTTTAAAATTTCTCTCTAAATTCTGATCATAAAGTGAATTGCGCCACCTTGATCTCTGAATTGGATTTTCCTGTTCTTTAATACGAGAGTACGAGTTTAAATGTTGTTGCAGACGTATTTCGACATATAGGTTTCTTCTTTTCTACGATGTATTAAATTTCGAATATTTATAGATAACGTCTGATTATTTCTTCAGTGCGCTTTACAATTTAGCAGCTTTGTTGTTTATTGTGAATAGCAAGGAGAAAGCTCATCGGAAGCATTTGCCTTCTCTTGAATGAAAACGCAGAGCCCAAAACGCATAGACATTCTAAGAATTTACTTCTTGGTTTATCTACATCCAAGACGCGAACCGAAAATAGAGAGGGGATCTGCAGGATGTTTAAAATTTTGTTGGACATAAATAGCCTATAAGATAGAAATGCCTAATAAACATGTCTGCCAATTCGAGTCGTGTAAAAGTAAGAACTTTGTTAGAGTTCCGGTGTTGTAATTGAAACGTTGTAATTGGCTGATCGTCCGCGGCTGGTGACTTCACATTAACTGATGCTGGTTACGTGTTGTCGAGTTATTTGTAGAAATGGTGGGTTTACAAATGCTGAGATGGCTGATTTGCGCATGGTGTATGGAGATGCTAACGATAAAGTAAGAGAAGCAGCAAGGCATGTCCCAAACACCAAACATTTCCAAGTTTAGACTGACGTTTGAGTGAAACTGGGACTTTATTTTTAGAAGACATGATGCTGGTAGGGGAAGAACTGTCTGCCTACAATTAGTTAACAATTATATTGAAAAGTGATTACAGTAACTGTTCCAAGGAGCTACCACACACAGTAACACATGCCTGACATCTCGAGACATTGATTGGCGAACAGTTTCAAAAATACCTGGCATGACACGTACATTCACAAACTGCAAATGCATTTCTGGCAACTAATGCACTTGACCCTTCTTGTAATCCCAGAAAAAGTAATTCAGAGATGACAATTCAGGAGACCTACGTGATCAAGCAGCAGGTTCGCCTCTGTCAATCCACTGGGGCCTAAAAGTTGTATTGAGGTATTCCACTCACAAGTGCTGAAACGTACAGGGGTTCTATCATGTTGAAACCAAATCCGATTGCGATTGGCAATTGGTACATGTTCCAACAGTTCTGGCAATTATTCCTCCAAAAAGGTTTGGTAGACCTGGCCATTGAGTTGAGGTAGAAGCATAATTGTTCTGGTTTCAACTACTAATGGTTGAGTATTTCCCATCTTTTTCCCTGTAGCAATTTAATGGTGAAATTTGGAAGTTTGGTGCATCGAGTTCAAACTTCCTGTATACGAAGTTTGTCCAATGAATTTTTAAACCTCTATATATTCGCTAATATCATTCAGCCTTTCAGTCTTGAAAATAATTTGTCGGCGCCATGAATGTGGATAAACAAGGGATAAATTTCGCTGCTTCACTCGAACTCTCATTATGAACGCGGCTTATGGAAGAAATTTATTTATAGGTACTAATATAGTTTATAACTGAGTTTTAATAGAATTATCGCTATTGTGACTGTATCGTAAAAAAAAAATTGTTGAATTTATTTTTAAATTCTATTTTGAGAAGCATGAGGAACGTGCTAATTTAGAATAATCAAACATTTATAAAATTAAAATTTGTACTCATTCCCGAAGTGGTACTTGAGAAATTTAAGGAATCAAAAAGAACTCGTTAATGAAGCTCTAGATTAGAAACGCCTTATCAATCCATAAGGAATTAAATTTATTAATTCAAAAATGAATTATTCGTAGAATTAACTGAAGGCGATTTTATTAATTATAATCTGAATTTTTATCCTGATTGATTATACAGAAAAAAATTGGTACAAACAACAATAGTTTTATTATAGATATAGGGAGAGTAAATTACTCACATAGATCTGATGATTACTACAGTTTGTATATTACAAACCTAATAATGTAGTTATAAAATCATGGGGAAGGAAATTCCAATCTTCCATACACTCTAAATACAAAAACCCTTGATAAACCCTTATTAAGGGTAAGAAAATCAAAGGTTTTTTTTTTACCCTTACCTGACTTTTGAATTACAGGTTGGCTATGGGTTTACCACCGGTTTACAGTAAACCTATAAATGCCATTCGTAGTATGGGTTTGTCAAGGGTTTATTCTTTTTATGTAAGGGTTGACTATACGTTTATATTTTATGAGTTGATTATTGGTTAATAATACTATAAAATTTATTTTTAGAAATTTTATTAAATTCTGAAAATGACAGAAATCTGAAAATTGAAGAAATAGATACAAAGAATTTCCCTGAGTATATATTTATTTTTTTTCAGAACATGGAGATTACATGAATTCTGGATTACATTGAATATTTTATTTATATTATTAGTTTTAGTATACTACTATTTCAAATGGAAGTATCATAGTTGCTTAAAAATAGTAGACAGCATCAAAAACTAAGTAAGAAATGAACAAGATTTATTATACATTAAAACAAAATAGAATTTGAAAACAAAATATTAACAATTATTTACAATACTTAAAATTTCCTTTAATCTTCTGCTTTTTACAAATTCAACAGGCTTTTGAAAAACAGGCTCTTCGTTGATGATGGAAATTCTTGATGAAGTAATTACTTACATCTAAATTTTCTTCTTTATTTTGAACATCATTTATTTGTACATCTGATAAATCAGGAGTTGCAACAGAATCTGTATAGTGAAATAGAAGATAATGTCAGATTCAAGAAAAGAGTGAGAACTTGTTTCAATTGTAACATATTAAAAATATAAAGATAAAAATTATCTAATATCACTTACCAATTCTTTCATGGTTAGAAGGTGAATGCGAGCAGTAATCGCACCCGTGACATTGAGCTGAAATTGTTTTTTCACTTTCTTCTCTAATCCTGGTGTATTGGTCGCAATCGCATCCTTGATAAATACATTTACCTCTAAGTACATTTCTGATATCAAGAGTTGTGTAAACTTCCATTTTATAACTTTCCAAAAGTATTCACGAAATACGAAATATATTTGATGTAAATAGTTATTTTTCGAGAATAATGTTATGTTACGTTTATGTCCTCCTCAAATGCAGAAAGAGACAAGATAGGGCAAAGCACTAGAAAGAAATGGGGGGAGACAGATCAGTCACACAAGCACAATAGAATAGAATAGGGTATAATTAGCAAGGTCATATAAGGAAGGAAAATACGGGAAAAGACGACGAGCAGAAATAAATTAACTGTTCTAGAGTCTAATGAAGACGGGCGGAAATAGTAAATATACTGTGCATAGAATACATGATCTCGCAAAAAATATTTGCTCCTTTCAAATTTAAGTTATTGGACAATGAAAATAAACTATAATACATATTTTTTTGGATTATAATCATCTTCTTTTGCTCTTAGCGCAAAACAATTTGATATTTTTTCTGCATACCCTATATTCATATTGATTGGTTATTTCTTTTTATTATGCAGTTTTTATAAAAGAAGTTTTATAATCTTATTGCATATGATTATATTTAATATGCAATTACATGTGAGCTATTTAATTTAATATTTAATATGAGCATTTATTTGCTTTTCCTATTAATGTCTTTAATAATTTTTAAATACATTATTAGCTATTATTACGTAATATAAAAAACGAGGAATGGAAATTTAAAAAAAAAAATAAGAAATAGATAATCTAATGAAATTAATAAGACTACACATAGATAAAATTGAAAATCCTTTTTAGTTTGATTTTTAATTTGCCCCGTCATTGACATCGATAGCACTTTACTTTTAGGGTTTAGTTAAGGTAATGTAACAGTATTCTTACGGTAAGGAGTATTTTTTCCTTAACGGTTTACTAAAGGTTGTCTTGGTTTTAAGGTCTATTAACGGTTTCCTTAGGGTTTAAGCTTAGTTGTAAACTTTTAACAAACGGGTAATCAACCTGTAATCAGTCGATAAAAACTTTGTAAACCGATAATAAACCGGTAGACAAGCATTTTAACGATTTGTTAAGAGTTTCTTTTCTAAGAGTGTAGTAGGGAAAGTCTACATGATACATGTAGCTGCCTGAAGGATATAAGGGGGGGGGGGGGGGCACACCAAATTTATATTTACGTGTTCTCCGTATGATTGGAGAATTATTTAATTATTTGTTCACTAGATAACAACCAGTTAGATAGTCTGAGGACGAAAAAAGCACTGCATAATTCTTTGAATGCCAACTGGGTTAAACCGGGTATGATTATAAATCAATGAATTTATATGTTAGATCTACTGAAACAAAATGGGGTATTTAAAAAATTACACGTTAAAGTGAGTTTTACGTCACTTGATCCTCATAAGATTCCTACATTTGAAGGGGAACAACGCATTCGTTCATAGTGACAAGCCGCTCTAAAAAGCCATCCGGGTTAACCTGACACAGGTTCAAAAGCTCGAACACTGCAGGAACCTTATCACGACTCGCACCTCCAATTTTCCAATGCTGCTTTCGACGTTCTGGCGGCGTTTAGCGGCACTGCAGCAAACGCCGCTTTGTATCCTCTCGCACTCGAGGAAAGCGATCTTTCTTTTATGTGGGTATCATGACCGCCCTTCGTTAGAGTTTGATATCTTACATTGTTTTTTTTTTTTGTTTTTTTTTTTTCTCGGAGAACCTTCCCAACATAGTTGATTATGTGACTGATATTTACGAGAGCTTCTCTGGGTTTAGAGCTTCTCTGGGGAAATTTAAACAAACGTCAAGATATCGACGCAAGGATACCTCAGATCAGATTGTTAAAGGATACCTCGTGTGCGTCTCCAAACTCGTCATTTTCTTAAGAGTGAGGATGGTCGCATGATCGGTGGTTCACGAAAATTCTCCGAGCTCTCGACCGAGTTTTTATTCTGAGAACTCTCCGAGAGAATAAAACAAACACTACCTTAATACAGGCTTCAATGTTATTGAAGAAGCCAGTGTTAAATGCCATTCCATATGTATACAATATGTGATGCAGGTTTCCGGATACCTGCTCTGTTGTACTCCGGCAATGATTTCACGAAAATTAATTATTTGCTTTTATTACGGTCTCTACTCTCCGAGAAGACTTTGCACCAGATTCTGGTAACTAGCGTCAAGAATTTTCTTTCATTCTCCCCGAAGACCACCGTTGATGAGTTTCAGTCGCAGATGTTGAGCGATGTGGCCTAGCACATAATCGTCGCTCGAATTCATTCCACACGTGTTCATTAAGATTTACATCGGGGCTCTGTACATTTCTTCAACCCCTGTCTCCTCAAAGCGTAAATTTTGATTTATGACAAGAAATAGTCATGTTGAATTAGGCGTGACCGCAATGATGGAAGTACAGAATTGTCCAGAATTGCAGACGTCATAGTTCCTGCTACTGGAACAAGTGGCCAATCCAAATCACGAAAATAAGCTCTATACCATGACACTATGTCTCCAAACTTCACAGTCAGTCACCATGCAGTCGCTCCAAAAGACATTTTTCCATTGTTCCATGGTCCTTCTAAACGTCGTTTCGCATTAATTCTACATAGGCGACATCTAATGAATTCCCTCAGACTCCATTGAATCGAGAAAGCATGTAAAATATATGATCCTGTATTGCCTTAGACATCACAGACATGTAAAATATGACACATAACATTTCTTTGGGGGGGCCCCCCCCCCGGCAACTTTTGATCAGTGTATCATTAAGGTGGAAATTTTGAAAGCTTCAGAGGTGGTTGCTTAATGGTCATTGCCAGCAGGGAAAAAATAATTTTTTGAATTGTTTACTCGACTTTCACGATGCTATCAGCATAAGTTGAAGTAAAGTAGATTTTCTGGCTTTGGCTTTAAGAGCCAGGCAGTTTCTGATCTGTTTTCCGTCAATTTCACTGTAAGCGAAATTTTGCTCGTCTTTAATCTAACACAAGCCTGTCGGCTATTTGTTTTTCTATGGGAATGCAAAAATATCAAACTTCCTGAGTGGTTCAATTTTCCAATGATGATTTTGCTTTGGAAAATCAAGCACAAAACGCTCCGTAATTTTTTGTTTGAATAGGCATTGTTGAGCATCCCAACGTAAAATAAAATCTTCATTATTCTCTTCCAGGATGTTCTAATTAACCTTTTAAGTCTTTAAACCCAAATCTGGATTACTCAGCCGCAATCTAAGGTTCCAATTGAAAGTCCTATTAAATAGTATCCCCTATTCAATAAATACATCTACGGTCAATAAAAAATTTGTCGCGACGATGAGCTGATAACACGTAGACCTCTATTAGATCCTAGGGTGTATAGTCCATTTCTTATCGGTGCCATCAATTTTGTCGGTCCCTCCCATCTTTTTAGACGTTCAAAGCGGGGGGACGAAAAGGAGTGGAGGGTTGAGGGACAGTTAAGCCTTCCGAGGTGGAAAGTGTCTCGTTGGCCCAATCCGGAGCACCCGTTAATGAGTGGCTCGGTGCGACTCAAAATGAACGGTGGTGCCACCTTGTGCGCATAATCTATTCGCTGATAGCATCATTAATTCGTCGCGTCGTCGTAGCGCGAGGGCGCCAGGCGGGGTCGTCCGGGGGATCATTGTTAGTGGCGCGTCATTTCTATAAATTTCACAACTTAATTAAGGGAGCTCGGCATGTCGAGAGAGAGAGGTTCGGCCTCTTCCCGTGCGCAGCAGTGCTGGAACTCATTCACGAGGGCCGCTGATGGATACATTGTCAGCAGTGCCAGTAATGATGCATTAGCAGCCTGTCACTCACACGTAATGATTGGGTTGTTAAAGACCCTGCGAGCATTTGAACAGAAAAATGCCGGCGACTGAGGTAAATATACGGAACCCCTCTGCTCCCTCCTTCCCTCCTCGGCGCTCTTCAGGTGTTGTCATTCGCACAACAACCAAACCTCTTCGTCGACTCCTCCCTCCCTTTCCTGTACTTCTTTTGAGTATTAATAAAAAATGGAGAAAGGAGAAAATAACATTAAAAAAATATTTCTCGGAACACTTGTTAGTCGAACGATTTTCCTAACTCCGCAAAAAAGTACTGAGCCGAAGTTGTGGAAGACTGGTCCAGACATTCTACAACAACTTCGCATAAAGCAAATAATGAAACTGCAAACTTTCTAAAACCGGATTGCTCATCAGAGATATGCATAAATGCACTTAATGATAAGCAGCTGATTGCTCATGAGCCAATATAAACAGATATTTCTCTTAGTGGATCTATTTTGAGACTTTTGTAGGTATATGCTAAAATTTCGGCATAAGTCATAATGAGGCAAGACAGTTGCAACTTGTACTTCAGCTTTTTTAAAACAGCTAAAAGACAAAATTAGGTTTGGGGCATTATTTTACGAATTTCTTTGGAGAAACTGAAGCAAGAGAGATTTATAAATTTGAGTTTAAAAATGATTGATTCCGCATATAATTAATGTACGATGGACTTAATAAGAGTTTTATTAAAAGTTGTATGGCATACTGCAATATAATCTGGTTTTCATAAATCAAATGTTGTATTTGGATTCCTTGAATAAAATCGACTAAAAGAGCATCATGTCCAGATATTCTCATTTACGAGAGCACGTCAAAACGTTTCGTTTTGTTTTTGTTGTTTTTTTTTGCGGTTGTGCTTGTTTCGAAGCATTGCTCTTCAAATTGAAATTCCAGCATTTTTCCCAGTTTTACTGAACTTGCGTTGTAGCCCATTCATTGGAATTTTCTAGAAAAATGACCTATTCAGCCGCTGTGTTTAACGCATTTTCTGCAATCAATTGTGACGAGTCACGAAAACTGGCGGCATCATTTCGATCCAGATAACAAACAGTCCAGCATCGTTTGGAAATCACTGTATCTCCCACACGCTGAAAAGATGATGATCATTGCATTCTTCGACTGCCGAGTAATATCTTATCAAGAGGCTGTATCATCACGAATAGCTATAGTTGGGCCATACTATGTAACAATCCTGCAGGTTTTACTGGACCACATTAGCAGGAAATATCTAGAACTTCACACGGCACAGATGGCAACTCCACCACGACAAAGGGCGGCTTTATAATCCTTGAGGAATAATTTTCCACACAACACAGAAAATTCAAAATGAAAATAGCAGTTCAAAACTAAAGTCCAGTCTGAGACATGAAGACAGCTGATGAAAACTGGAATTGTTTCGGAACCCAACTGTTTTTTCATGAACTCCATGGCGTCCCTATTCAAAGATAACTCGTTGTCAGTTCATGAGAAAACAACTCTTTGTCAGCTTGACTTTAGTTTTGACTTATTATCGTCGTTTTGAAATTTGTGTAAAATAAATTATTCCTTGTATGCCACACCTCCCTGAAAGCATCTTGGAACTTTATTAATTTTCTAGGAGATTACAAGGAATAGACTACACCACGTGTTTAAAGCCCACGTTTAATTTCAGGGGCATTGATCTAAAAAAGGAACACAGCCGACTACCTAAAAAGAAAGACTGAATTAGTTTTGATTTGGTCTTGTAATATTGTATGAATAAATTAACTAGCACATAATAAAGTATTAAACCAAACATTGCTTAAAAAATGGAAGGGGAAAAAGCGCCAATTTAACATACCAATAGAAAGAGAAGAGTTGGCTCAGAATTACAACGCTATTGCTAATTCTCTGTCTCTAGTTTTGTTAGTTGCTGTCTCGTATGCTAACCTTATTAGAAATTTCCTTATTTAATGATAACTTCAAAGAACTTTAAACAGTCAACGAATCATTGGGGGGAATCAATGAATTCAAATCTCATGTTTAAAAAATGATTTTATGTGAGATAGGCCAACAATTTTCTCAGTCTTCAGAGCGACAATAAATTGTTTGAATAAATTTAAAGCCATTCCCGGTTACAAACATAAACAGGCAAGAATTGAATCAGGATTAGGAATGCTCTAAGTTCAAAAAGTTAAAAATATATTTGAAAGTTCGACTCCCACGAAATAACGTTCAATTTCACACTTTATAAAAATTGTGAGTTCCGTCATTATTTTGTTCCGCAGAAACGAGTAGAAAATAAGTTCTTGTGAAAACTAAAAATGATCGTGTCCAGAATGAGCGTTAATGCTAACTAATTCATAAAATGATCATCAGAGTCCTCCACTGCCATTTATTTTTTCACCATTGGTCAAGAATACTCAAGAATGAGTATAAAATGTTTGATTTTGCTAACTTGACACGCAAATTTAGCTACAAGAATGATGAACTGTAATCGTTTGCTAATGCAGACCATGCGCCGTAACGATATTAAAAATCCCCAATTTTGACCTCCGCTTTTATTGAACAGAAATCAAATGCTTCTGATCTTCGTCATAGTAACAAAAATGCACCATTTAAAAATATGAATTTTAATAGGTCAGGTATATAATACCGCTGGAAGCAGAAAAACTCAATGCTGCTCAGTTTTCATTCATCTTTTTCGTTAATGGCGGAAAGAGCCATAAATATACAAACTTCAGTCTTCAACCATCAGAAATTAGTTGTTTATAAAATAGGTCTTTAAACATTCGACCTCTCTCTCTCTCTCTCTCTCTCTCTCTCTCTCTCTCTCTCTCTCTCTCTTTATTTTTTTTTCTTAATATAGAATGATATTGGGTGCGCATTTTCTAATAAGTTAACTATTCAAATTTCTATTCATTCTAAGCCCGCATTTCCCTATCTTACAAAGTTAGCAAAGCAGCGAGGTTCTATTATCGAAATGTTTTCATTTACAAAATAATTGCTGTTTAATTATCCTAGCAAATTAGGCGACTTTCTTTCCTTCTCTCTCACTCATAATGAAGTTTTCTTCTCATAATGATAAACACCTGCATTTTAATAGCCTAACAGGAACAAACTACTTACCGACCCGTGACCACTTATAAAAATCTAATACTTAATATTTTTTTTTTTGTCAAAACGTGAATAAGAGAATTTTTTTCTCACAAATCTCTATACCAAAGAAGGAAGAAGTATAAAGAAAAATCTTCGTTTTTATTCATCATCTGCTTGGGGAAGATGATGACTTTGCATTTTCCTTCTTCAGCTGCTTCGGGATCCCTCTCGACCGGTGCTGGATCAACCTTCGCTCGTTTTCGGTGTAATGTTTGCTTTAACAGCTGCTAAACCTTATTATTATGAAGAATTCTTTTTTTCTCTCTCTTTTCATTCCGAGTCTCATTCTTTTCTTCTATTTCGTGATCGTTGGTTATAACACTTAAAGAAAGAGCCTAACGACGCCAACAATGAAAAGCTTTGAAACTATTTCCTCCATGGCTGTCACTTTTATTCCTTTTTCCACCCCAAACCCGCCTCCCACCACCACTTTTCCTTTCTGTCTTTTATTTTCTTCGTTTTCATTTTGGATTAAAGTGTAAAATCTCGAGAAAGATAATTTTTTTTATTCCTTCTTCACGCTGGTTTCACCCGTGTAAGTCTAATCCTCGCCCGGTAAATCCCTTCAATTTTTCACGACCGTGTGATTACAGGTTGAAAAACGTGGAGCAAATCGCCACCCGATGACAAAGCAAAGACAAGGAGGTTCTGTCAAGCCAACGAGAATTGAGATTCTTGTTTGTGTTTGGTTTGCTGTGAGAATTTTTTTTCCCTCTTTAATTTAGAGTAACGTCATCGTCCTATTCGAAGGTGGATGTTTAGTGGGGATTAAATGATCGCAAAGGTAGATAGGGAAACAGCAGTTAGTCAAAAGATGGTGATCTGTTAAATAATACAGTAAAATTAACTTAGGAAAGCTGAAGTTACCTTTTAGGGGTTTGATTTTTATCATTTCATAATAAAAAACTGGGAATAGACAAAAAACGAAAAACGGATATTCAAATAAGGTGGTTACGAAAACTCGCCCTCGGCTATTTTACACTTTTGTGCACGTGTAATATATGGATTATTATATAATATAATATCATAAATCAGTGACTGTTAGTTGAAGTTCTTTTCCTTGGAAAATGACCGGGAATAGAATTATCCGAAATTTCCGTATAATTACATAAACAGGAAATAATGTATGAATGACGGATATTGAAGAAAAGAAGGACGAGACACAAAAACTCTGAAATAAAACAAAAATTGAACACAGGGTGATAAGACTCTGAAAAAAAGCTGACATTTCGGATAGAGATTATCACTATTACTTTTTGCTTTGATAAAAGATAGTCTCTATCAGAAACGTCAGCTTTTCTCAGGGTCTTAATAGCCTGTGTTCAATTTTTGAAATAATGTTTTAAATAAAAAAAAACAGAACCAGGTGCCACGAGTATTGTTTTTTTTTCATTAAAAAATTTTTTAATAATCGTGTAAATACATCGGAACAGTAAATGTAAATACATATAAATAAACACGGTATATTATAACAAGATGCCATTAAACAAGAAAATTACATTGTGCCATTGAACGATGATTGATCATGTAATACATCAACTGAAGAATGTCGTGTGCATTACAAAACATTTTCAAGTTATCAACGGCAGTAAGTTCATTATGGTTTTCTGAAAGGGATAGGACTCTGATTTCCTTTTTTTACACATATTATCTAATTCAGAATGGAGAAATCTGAATTTTTCTCTAAAGAATTGGGATTTTAGTCCCTGTTTACCATAGTCCCAACAATTCCAGTAATCGTAAATGAGTATTCTCTAGGAAGTACTTATAGTACTCATTTACCGAAATACAGGCACTTTTTGAATACCATATGCATTAGCTTATATTCAAAAATTATTCGTAAAATGATACTGGAATCACACTATGGAATAGTTTAAGTGTAGAGCTACCTTTAAAACATTTAATAAATGCAATACATTATTTTAAAAAAATGGGTAAGAAATTTGAGTACGAAATTAATAAACGCAAGAAATTTCTTACTGCACCATTCAAGGATTAGTTGATTGGTGATGATGTGGCGCTTAATATTTCTTACACTTTTATAGGCGATATTTTTGTGCGTGCAATTTTGTACGGGACATTTTTGGGCGTACAATTTTGTGCGTGAGTACAGATTGTTGATTTCATAAATATGGAAATATGGCTACAGTTGTTAGAAAAGATGGACAAGCCCAGTTTTTCTTTTGCTGGGATGAAGATCCAGCATAATAAAGAGCTGACATTGTTATAAAAATAAATGGGCTGACATTTCGAAGTTATCGACTTATATAATAGTCGAGATAGTTATTCAGAAGAAGTAACTATCCATTTTAAACTTATATTTTTGTTATAATTAAACTCACGGTTATTATCATGTATGTTATGTCCTATCGTTTTAAGCAGGTTATCATATGATATAGAAATCTGATATCCCGCCATGAACCAAATTAAAAACCCTTAGAACATAAAAAAAATAATTAACTTTATCACTTTATCAATTCACTTTTATCCGTATACAGGGTGATTCAGAAAGGTAGGTCAAGAATGAAATACTATGTACAGTTTGTAGCGGGGAACAAAGTTTTTCCTTACAGAGATAATGCAACTTGTACGAGGTAGGAATGACATTACAGTAGGTGTTCAAAATGCCGACCCTGAGCCTCGATGCAGGTGTTTAGTCTGGGGACGAGATTCTCGCGAACTCTGGTGAAGATGTGGGTGATCACGGTCTGGAAAACGCCGTTGGTAAATCCTTTCCGCTTCAGTAGCATTACCCTGTGCCTCGCCGTAGACGAGATGTATGTCCGCTAGCTCCGCATTAGTCAAGCGATCCATTGTACGACAATAGAGTTACATGTTTCGTTTCCTCTCTTTTAAAGGAGAGAACACGAACAATTTACATGTTTAGATCCTAATTTACATGGAACCTAACCATTGCTGTCCGGCTAACGCACATCCATTCCTACCTCGTACAAGTTGCAGATATGTCACAGCATGCTCTATCGCGCAATTGGTCAGCAGTTCGTTGACGGCCGACGCCAAAGAAATTAGGAGAAATACTAGTTCATTAAAACGATATTACTCTAATTATTTACATGTTTTGTTAATAAATTTATAAAATTTTCATTAAATATACGAGGGTGGGCTGAAAAATAATGCCTCCATGGCTGTAACTTTTTTATTTTTTAACCGATTTTCAAAATTCTTTTTGTATCTGATACTCACATTTCTCCTCTATGTAATGCACTATTCACTTTTCGACATAGTCCCCATCCCTTTCCACGCATTGTACCAACGCGTGTCTAGTCGGGTGAACCCGTCGGAGAGGAATTCCGGGGTTGTCGTCGACACGAGAATTGAATGGCAGCTTTGGATCCTCTTCTGCAGCACGATAACGCCCGTCCGCACACGATCGCCACACATCAGAGGGGGTTACAGCGCCTATAGTTCAAAGATGAAAAACTGCAGATCAAAAATGAAAGACTTTGCACCTTGCGACTTTCACCACTTCCCAAAGAGGAAAGAGCACCTTAAGGGGCATGAGTTGCGTTCTGACGACGAGGTGAAACTTGCCGTTCGGTCTTGGTGTCGACAACAACCCCGGAATTCCCCTCCGACGGGTTCACCCGACTAGTCACGCGTTGGTACAATGCGTGGAAAGGGATGGGGACTATGTCGAAAAGTGAATAGTGCATTACATAGAGGAGAAATGTGAGTATCAGATACAAAAAGAATTTTGGAAATCGGTTAAAAAATAAAAAAGTTACAGCCATGGAGGCATTATTTTTCAGCCCACCCCCGTTCATTTATGAAAATTTCCGGACCCATGTTTATAGGAAAAATATTATTCCCCGCTACAAACTGTACATGGTATTTCATTCTTGACATACCTTCTGAATCACCCTGTATAAACTTTCATTCAGAATTCCTTTCCTATTAGGCACTGCCGACTTGGCTACCAAATAATTTTAAAGTATCTAGAAAGTTTTTTAACATTCTACTTTCTGCCTGGAAAAAATGTAACTTTGGTACCTCGTCCAATAATAATTGCTCCGGTATTACTTTTCCTTCCACAACAGAGAGTTTTAATTACTTTAATTAAAAGTTAATTCTTTTTTCTTTTTAGGTACTCTACTTCTGGGTTCCTTCGCTTATGATCAATCCAGCTCATGCACCAAGTTCATACAATTAATTTTAATTCTTGGAAAATTCTCTTAGCTCGATACCGCCCAAAGTAGATAGTGAAGTGGGTAATTTTTTTTTTTTTTAATTTTGTTATTGTCACAAAAGTGAAAGTATGTGTATCTTATAATATTTTATGTCAATTCGAACAATCGTACATATATACTAAAAAAAAAAGGTTATCTTAAATAAAAGTTAAAGATGTGGGGTTTTTTTATGCTCTAGTTTACCTCAGCAAGTAGTCTATACTCTAACTCCATTTAGCATGGTAACGCTTTTCGGAAACGTTCCCGATGAAACCGTTCAAACGATTCGTCGCTAATTGCTTCTAAGCTTGATAGGAGAAAGTGTTTCATTGCATTCTCTTGTAAAATGTTGAGAGGTCCTCTAATATTTCTTTGTAGTCATCTGCCTTATATTTTCCAGCAAGAAAGCCTCCCATGCAGCTTTTTCAAACTAACTATTGAAATTCTTATCTTTAATCAGATCTTTTTGAGGGCTCCCTTCCTTGATCTTTGCATTCTTGAAAATTTTGTAATGTTTAAGCGTATAACTGTTGGAAATAGAAAACAATTGAGACCAGTTTTGAAATAGTCAACAGAATTATCTGTATGTTTACCAGTGTAACGATGAAATAGTCAACGGAATTTTGTAATGCAAATTTCTAGTTTTTGATGTGCTCTGTTGCAAATAGGCAAATCTGAAAAAACTCCATTAAACTACTCATTGTGTTATCCATTTTAATTGAAAACTTTAGTAAGGAATTAACACTACGTCAATGTAGAATCTAATATGCATAAAACCTATGAAGAATGGCTAAGAAGTTTTGCTTAACAGGCAAAATTAGCTTGTTTTACGGTCGGACTGTAAATCCACTATACAAGTGCTATCGACATATTCCTGTAATTTAGCAGAATATTTCTTAACAAAGAGAACAGCGTATGCAATGTTTCCTAAAGAGAAGAATACTTTAAATTATTTAGCGTACTCTTTCAATTAATATGATATTATTGAAAATGTAAATCAGCCTCCGTTGTATAAGGGCTTCTTCTGTTATCGGAGAGTCGCGGGGTGACACATGGTCGCCCGAGTCGATTGTTCATTGCAATAGATTTTTATAATAGAATTCATTTAATTATATTTATTTTAATTTTTTATTACTTTAGTCTGGATACTTATTTAAAAATACTTTTTACATTTATAAACTGTAAAAAAATAAATATTTAAAAATCTTATTTAAGTAATAAAATTGTGAATTTGTCCGATATTGTAAGTAACTCTGATCATAATTTAAACCAAGATTTTAATTAAGCGCAAGTTAAAAAAAAAAAAGTTTGTACGCTATGCACACTGCTAAAGAACACCATGAAATAGTCACTGACCAAGCTTTGATATTGTATCCTTGCTCGTCTTTATTTATTAGTTCCATGACAAGCACGGATACGTTAAGTCACGTGACCAGTCCGTTACTTAGCAGAGGTTTTTCGTGTACCTTATTTCTTTTACCATTTTTAAAACTATTTAACTTTTGTTATTCAGAAAAAGCAAATTCATTACAATAGATTTTTGTAGTAAAATTCATTTAAATTAAAACGTTAGTCTCGATAGGTTTAAGGGCAAAAAGAAATAAATATTAAGTAAAAAATTGTGCATTAGCAGTTCTCTAGTATTTTAAGAAACTGTGATCCTAATTTAAACCAAAAATTTAATTAAGGGCAAGTTAAAAAAAAAAAAAAAAAAGTTTGTACGCTATGCGCACTGCTAAAGAATACCATGAAATAGTCACCTGAACAAGTTTTGCTGTTGTATCCTTGCTCGTCTTTATTTATTAGTTCCAAGACAAGCACGTATACAGTCCATTATTTACCAGCGCTTTTAATGTACCTTATTTCTTTTACCATTTTTAATAGTTAATAAATAAAAATGAAAAATAAAATAATAATTAACAAATAACAAAATAATTCTGTAATATTCTATTTGCTTTTAGAGAATTATCCTTTTTTGCTTTGATAAAGGATAGGCTCTATCCGAAACGTCAGCTTTTTATTTGATTTTATAGTCTTATTTTGATTTTACTTATTTTTATTATTATTTTGTTATTTGTTAATTATTATTTTATTTTTCATTTTTATTTATTAACTATTATCTATTGTATTCCAGGGTTTTTGTGTCTCGTCCTTTCTTCTTATAAATATCCGTTCATTTTACCATTTTTAAAATTGTTTAATTTTTGTGCATTCAGAAAAACCAAATTCATTACAATAGATTTTTATAATAGAATTCATTTTAATTAAATTTATTCTCAATATTTTTAACTGCAAAAAGAAATAAATATTTAAAAATCTTATTTAAGTATTAAAACTGTGAATTACCCTGATATTTTAAGAAACTCTGATCAAAATTTAAACCAAAATTTTAATTAAGCTCAAGTTAAAAATAAAATGTACTCTTCGCGCTGTAAAAAACACCATGAAGTAGTCACGTTACAAGATGTTACAAGCTTTTATGTTGTATCCGTGCTCGTCTTTATTTACTTTTTCCAAGACAAGCACGGATCACACAACACGGATTTCTTATGGTTTAAAAAACAAAAAAGGAGTTCTTTTTTTCTTTTTAGGTACTCTACTTCTGGGTTCCTTCGCTTATGGTCAATCCAGCTCATGCACCTAGTTTATATAATTAATTTTAACGCAGCGTAATTTTAATTCTTGGAAAATTCTCTTAGCACGATACCGCCCGAAGTAGATAGTGAAGTGGGTAAAAAAATTTTTTTTAATTTTGTTATTGTCACAAAAGTGAAAGTATATGTATCTTATAATATTTTATATCACTTCGAACAATCGTACATATGTAAAAAAAAAAAAAAAAAAAGGTTATCTTAAATAAAAGTTAAAGATGTAGGATTTTTTTGCTCTAGTTTACCTCTGCAAGTAGTCTATACTCGGACTCCATTTGGCAAGGTAACGCTTTTCGGAAACGTTCCCGATGGAGCCTTTCACACGGTTCATCGCTGATTGCTTCTAGGCTTGATAGGAGAAAATGTTTCATTGCATTCTTTTGTAAAATGCTGAAAGGTCCTCTAATATTTCTTTGTAGTCATCTGCCTTATATTTTCCAGCAAGAAAGCCTCCCATGCAGCTACTTCAAACTAACTATTGAAGTTCTCATCTTTAATCAGATCTTTTTGAGGTCTCCCTTCTTTGATCTTTGCATTCTTGAAAATTTTGTAATGTTTAAGCGTATAACTGTTGGAAATAGAAAACAATTGAGACCAGTTTTGAAATAGTCAACAGAATTTTCTGTATGTTTACCAGTGTAACGATGAAATAGTCAACAGAATTTTGTAATGCAAATTTCTAGTTTATGATGTGCTCTGTTGCAAATAGGCAAATCTGAAAAACTCCATTAAAATACTCATTTTGTTATCCATTTTAATTGAAAACTTTAGTAAGGAATTAACGCTACGTCTGTCTAGAATCTAAAAATTATATTTTGATCGGAAACAACATTGTCAAAATATGCATAAAACCTATGAAGAATCGCTGAGAAATTTTGCTTAACAGGCAAAATTAGCTTGTTTTACGGTCGGACTGTAAATCCACTATACAAGCACTATTGACATATTCCTGTAATTTTAACAGGATATTTCTTAACAAAGAGAACAGCGTATGCAATGTTTCCTAAAGAAGATAAATAAAATCCCTCAAGAAGAATACTTTAAATTATTTAGCGTACTCTTTCAATTAATATGATATTATTGAAAATGTAAATCAGCCTCCGTTGTATAAGGCCTTCTTCTGTTATCGGAGAGTCGCGGGGTGACACATGGTCGCCCGAGTCGATTGTTCTGCAGTGACGGTTAAGGCAAAGCAATTCGTGTTGTGTCTCCCGACGGACGAGAGAATCTGTCCCCGGAGGGGCCCTGGAAGGGAGGGGACAGTCGTTAGCCCTCGTCGCGAAGGGACCTGGCTCCATTAGCAGATGATTAAAGACGCTGATTGAATTTAGAAACGTGCAAACCAATCCAACAGCCTCTTTTATCCCACCTCACCCTACCGTTCTTCGTCGCCGTCCCTCGCCTACTCACAATCAATCGTTTATTAGGCCTAACAGGTGGCTTTTCATCGAGGAGGGAGAAGAGGAGCCATGACAGATGACACCTCCACCAATGGAGTCTGCACGCTTCAGAGACGCATGAAGTGTTTATTTTGCCGAACAAAAAAACCCTTTTATGGCTTTCACAACTTAAAGAATACTGGTTCTCCATGACTCCTCGCCCCCCCCCCCCCTTTTTTTTTCACACATCCGCTGCCAGCTTTTCTTTTTATTTATCACTCTGTTCGATACGTTTTCTTTGGTTCGAAATGACTAATAGCTACTAAATGCTCTTTAATAGATAGTCAAGTCATAGATATTCAATGAAGACATCTTATCTATGTTGTAATTTGTATTTATTAGTCTCCTGCCATCTCCCAAAGTAAACTCTATATTAGAAACTGCGGTCGATCTTTTGCTGTAACAGTCCGTCTTTAATTGTTAAAAGCCCTCGAACATTACTAATACAAATTTTAATTACAGGAATTACTCAATTATTTTGGAGAACTGTACATACAAATTCAATAATTGTACGTTTTATCACATACGAGCCAGTATATTGTTAAAAAATCAAGCCGTTTGATACTACTTTTAGTTGGCAACAAAATCTTATGAAACATATGAACGTTTCATTTAGTTTTGCCTTCGTTAATTCTAAAACTAAGCCTGGAAATGCTCATACGCAGAAATTTTAGGAGTCTGTATTCACGATTACCAAGATGTTCCTTAAAATGGGAAAACCATTTTAAAAAGTTCTCGCTGGCTTATTTCGTTGAAAATGAACGAACACGTAGCAGCAAAGGGCTTTTCTGTTTCCAACTTTATACCTTACATACCCGTGCAATTATAATTTGAATTTATAAGTGGAGTCTAAATGTTTTCGTCTCGTCTATGGCTAAATGTTTTCGACACTTGTTGGAATTTATTTTTCTTCAACCAAAACTCAGCGCCAAAAACGCAAGCAGTGCGGCATTTTAGACATTCTAATGAAGAGCTGATTATTTTAATGAAAACAAATTGGATTTTACTTGAATTTTTAGTAGAATTGTCGCTACTACAACTGCTCAAAATGAATACTTTAGCAACGATTAGTGCTCTTCATTCATGTAACTAAGTTTGGTGTATTTAATTTTAATTCAGTGTTTGATTCTTCTAAATTTATATGTTACTCTTAAATTAATTAAATGTGTAGAGGAAAGTGACCAAAAACGGATCCCGCTTTTAAAGAGGCCCCCTCAATTTCTTCTCTTTACAGTACTGTAGTAGAGCAGTGAAAGAGTGAGGTAGGGTGTGGGTTAATGCAACTACCTACTGGAGAACCAGCGCTCAAGTTGTTTACTCAATCTGTTCTTTTCAATGGCGACGTATTGTTTTCAATGCGAATATCGAAACTTTTTATGCTCCTTAGTTTTACGTCTTTTGTGCCAGAACTTTGAAGGTAAGTGTTCTTATTGTTATACCTACTTATTCCTTATTATAATAGCTACATATTTGTGTAAGTTTGAAGTATTTAACATGCATAGTTATCGAAAAATATTACTTACATGAACTGGTCCGAATCTGAGCCTCGACGCTGTTCCTAAGCGATCCCTCATATTTTTACGATTACTTATCCTCATCTTCTTGGAATTCTGTTGTAGGTCCAAGATTTACACTGCAAGGACTTTCTAAGGGGTGGGGGGGGGGG
>JAHWFO010004499.1:6927232-6993550 GCA_023313115.1 Rhysida immarginata
TGCATTACATAGAGGAGAAATGTGAGTATCAGATACAAAAAGAATTTTGAAAATCGGTTAAAAAATAAAAAAGTTACAGCCATGGAGGCATTACTTTTCAGCCCACCCTCGTATTTATGACCAATATATGATTCGATTAAGGGAGTTTCTTTCAAACGTCTTATTTGTTTCATATTTATTTATTAGGGGGGTGGATGGCGCTTGGAGAATGGCTTACTTGTTTTCTGCAAATCCAATGAATATTGTATAGGGATTAGAATTGTAAAATCGCATCCTGGAGTGGAGTCACGTATATTGATCAGCCTAAACAATATGATAGATCCTGTGAGAATGTGCTTGTCGGAATGACATAAATGGCGCGTTACAAGGTGCTAATGGCATTTGACGTCTGTCGGGGAGGATGAGGCATCACTTTGTCGACTACGTGATTGTATAATGGAGAAAACATGATTTAGGCGACTTTTGATAAAGAACAGATGGTGATGGCCTAAAGGATTGGGATGAGTATCTCCGAAACGGCACGACTGTTTGGGTATTCCCGTTGTTAGTACCTTTTGAAAAACTGGAAGAAGGAAGGTGAACTCATAGTTGACGCTGAGGCATTGGATATACACGCCTAATCAACGAATAAGGATGTCGGAGACTGTTCTGCTTAGTGACTCAAGTACAAGTAAGTCAGATATGGGTCACTACCGCAGATACCCCTCACGTCTATCGATGTTTACGACTATGGTGGGTCCGTGAAAATTGTGATTGACCTTGGAACAATGGAGGAGAGTTTTCTGGTCCGAAGAAAACTATTTTCTTTGATTGAAGTCGACTGTCGTGTCAGGTCAAAGATTGCCGCCTTCCAGATGAATAGGTGACCGAACTTGCACCGAGGGACAGAAACAGACCGGTGGCGGAGTTATCATGCTTAGGGGGACGTTGTAGAACACATAAAGAAAGCTGTGGACTATGTGAACACCATTTCATGGCTTCTATTTTTCCCACCAGAAATGTAGTTTCCCAGTAAGACGCTGCATCTTGCCGCAAGGCTAGAACAGTCCTACAGTGGATGAAGTCCAGTTGATGTCCTGGCCTCTTTACTCGCCGGATATTAATCCTATTGAGCACATCTGGGATGTCATGGAGCGCAGATCAGAGCTCACCAACCACCTCCTCATAATCTACGGGAACTGCTTGTTAATCTGATACAACCTTCCCCAGGAAACATTTCAAGATCTAAGGAGTCCATGTATCGACGGATTGCAGCTGTTTTGCATGTCTAAAGTGAAGCAACTCCATATTAGGACGGTGGTTATAATGTTTTGGCTGATCAGTGTATTTTCGAGTGAACTGCATCGTAAATATTCTGGTACTAAGTTTTTTTTTTATACACACAAGGTTGGGTACCACGTTGCCCGGGCTTTGCGTAAAGTGAAAAGGCTTCACTTAAACACCTACAACTGTTTCGTGCATATAAACAAGAAAGTTATGGTTTATGGTAATGGAGGCCCGGACAGTTTTATTTATATCCAAGTTTTACTACAAAGCTTGACGGGCGTAGATAGAGACAAATTCTCCGGCGTGCCGACTCTTGAGCAAGCTACATAGAGTTAGCCATGTGAAAAACATGGCTTTTTAAAGACAATGCCTGATTACCCCTGTAGATGGAATTTTCAACTTTGAATCACTCAGAGCCTAATTGCGCTATCGGGATGAATCAAAATGCATTTTGAACACTTTATTGGCTTTCAGAAAATCACCACTTTCACCAACTTCCTCACAGTTTTCGAGATTTTCGCGAAAAACTGAAAGTGCGCGCACTTGAATTTTGTTTTAATGAAGGGAAAGGGGAATGAGGTATTTTTCGAAATCTCATGTACACAGCGACTTTTCTCTTATTTTGAAGATCAAGTGTGCAAAATTTCATCAAGATCGGATCAAAACTGGATTTGTATAAGAAACAAACTTTCCTCTTTATATACAAGGTGAATTTTAACGACATCGACAAACTTTTAGGGAAGGTAGTATGGATGATTCTAAGCAAAAAAAAAACTAAGTGAAAAAGTTCATATGAACATGGGTCCTAATTTGAACGACAACTGAGATATGAACAGAAATAAAAATGCCGCCACCAAGATCAACAACTTGATAACTCAGGTTCTCTAACATCTAGGATAACGAATTTGGACGAATAATAGAGCACATAAAACTGTGTATAACGTTAAAATTTGATAGAAATCCAACGAATAGTTTCCGAGTTACGCAGTTTCCAAGTTTCCAAGGCAAGCATTAAGATTTCATCAGCCCTTGTTGACGCAACATAAAAACATGAACAGCCGATTGTTGCACAATCACCAATGTTGATACCCTAGCTAATATCCCCGGCGTTGCTCGGGCTCTTTTGCGATTAAATTTGGCAATATCTGAATGTAAAAAATGAACATGTGAAAAAGCTTAGAATTAACGCAGTAAAAATTCATACAGAATAACCAAAAGGAATTGTTTTAAGATGCTCCCAATGGATGGAGAGTCTACCCGTCTCGTGACTGAATGTTATGTATAGCTGAGCGAGTTTTAGGGCCGTCGCAAATCTGGCAACTCGGTTGCCAGTCGCGGTCAAAAAGTGATTCATGAGCAAGAGCGAACTCAAGCGTTACTTCCGGGCAACAGGAACGACACATGAGCGCAATCCCCCATGATGCTTTTGCACAGTTTTCTGCAACCACTCTTAGGCCAGTTGAGTTGAATTCAGCTCAACTTTTCGTCAACTATTCGTGGGGTCTCTACGTTTGGAATAACTTGAAAATTCTCAACTTGCCAGTTACCAGAGACCAACTTCGCTATGGCTGCATTTTTCTATTTCGCTCGCAACATTCTTGCGTTTGGGAGACCTTCTGACAATATATAAGCTTTTTCTCATCGTGGTGGCGGTGGAGGTGTACATGATGGTTTGTGTCTGTGTGTTCCGCAATTCCAACAATCTGGGTGGGGTTATTCGCTACTTGGTATTCTGTTGTTGCAATTCGCAACTCTTCTCTCGATGTCTTGAAGCAAAACTTGGGAATGCTTCAGTTTATGTGGTCTAGCAGTCACCGCTTCTTCTGTTAACATGCAGAAGAACTTCTTCGTCGACGGTCGCCTGGGAATTTCGATGACCACTGGGTCACTCACTACTTGCTCAGTTGCAGAAACCGAATACAGCGCCGAGCGAAGGGACGCCTTCCTCTGCCACCTTTTCACTATTTCTCAATAGTTTGCTAAATCTACATTATTAGGAAATTAGAAACCCGAACAATATTACATTATATAAGAGGGTGATCCTCGACGTAATCACGTAAGTTGTGTGTCCTCACGTTTACATTACCTTACATTAGATCTGATGTGTGTGGTTTATAGGTAATAGGAGGGTGGGGAATTCATTGCCGCACTCAAATTTGAATTTGACCCCCAAATTTAAGGTCATCCATTTGCCAACTCGAAAACTATTAAAGCTAGAGAAAAATTTACAATTGCTACCTTGTAGAGCAATACCACATTAGTCTAAAAACAATTTTTAATCACACCCTTCCCCTTTGAAGATTTTGAGAAAATGCGCGAGAAAGAGTCACTCAAGATCAGTTTGGGCTGGCCAGATTGGCTGAGGTTTCTAACAAATTTGAATTGCAGTGAAGCACGCCTTTGGGAAGACTCATTAAGTGATTGGGCTTATTGTTGCACAAACTTTTCATTGCATTGTTTGTCATGAGATACATATTGTTGATAAGATACCCCCTATTAGTATGCCCTGCCATCATTTTGAATATCGTTTATTATTGATAATTATTATGTTTTCGAAATCTCATGTAGACAGTGGCCTTCCTCTTGCTTTGAAGAATAAAATTAGTAGATTTGTATAAGAAACAAACGCACAAACACGCCGTCACACAAACCAGTATTCTTCTTTATATATAAATATTTCTGAATTTAGAAATTGTTAATCCAAAAAAATAAAAAATGGGCGTAGGTCTACTTGTTTTAAGGGTGAATTTATACTTACTGCCTTTCAGTGTATACGCGTATGTGTTACACCTTCAGAAACAGAACCTTCGTGTAGAGGCATCAAATGGTGGTTGTTAAACGTGACTATCTCTCTCCCTCGAAGACTCATTCCCCCCTAAAATCCATCTCTCCGCGGTCTTGACTAAAAACCTTTTTACTCGAGAATCCTGTTGTTCTCTTGAGGTGGCAGCCGACATATTAAAAGTCCCGAACGGGGCCGAAATTGACCCATCAACGTCGGATAACCTCCCCCGCCTCGGCACCACGAGCGACCGGGCATCAAAAGCCGCCGATGCCGCCCGAGGCGCTCGAAGCAATGGCGGATCGCCTGTCAAAAGTCCATTACAAAGGGTGTTCGTTGTCAGGTGGTTCCTACGCATCCATCCAAGTCGGTGTTTAATCCATTAATTAAGCGTCTAAATTGTCTACACACACAAATAAATAAATAAATCTCCACGTTCATTTTGGTCATTAAAGAGCACGAGTTTAAAATACCGGACTACGCATTTCTCTTCATTTTGCCGCCCTCGACAACCCCTTCCGTTAACACATAGCATCTCGAATTTTCCATTACACGTTTCAAAGTGACCACAAACTTAAGAAGGGCTTTTTTAAATTCCTAATTTTTTTGTTTGTTTTTTTTTCTATCACGTTTTTTTCTGTGTCTTTTGTAATAGTTATTTTCATTCAAAGTAGCAGAAGAAGATGAAGGATATAGCCAAAATCACTGATAAGCAAACAAGTGTCTCCGATTACTTTTGGGAGAAGAAAAATTTTTGCTCTGTTCTTTGGAACTGTCCACTTTTTGAACCACTTTTTGAACCATTTCGAACTGGCATAGTCTTAGCTGTAAAAAAGCACTTCGAGTATTTTGGATACAGCTGACATCCTGAGATATTTATGTGCAACACTATCTGTAATATTCAGAGAATGGAAGAGTTAAGCAACAAAATTTCATTCACAAAGCGCAAAAGTGACTGGAAAAGAATTGCGGATGAAAAAAGCTAACAGACGATTGGCACAGGAATGCGGATTGGAATGCGGCAACAACATTATAGTTCAGTACAATCTTGGTCTATAGAAATATAATGGTCGTCCAACTCCAGTGTAAGGTTTTTGAAACAATGCAACCTACCGTAAAGCACTCTATAAAGATATCTTGAAAGCACGGAGTATTGTACAGGGTGATTACAAAAGAACTTCACACTTTTAAAAATTTATTACATCAAAGCTATTCTGAATATAGACGCACCACATAGGAATTCTTAAAGAAAAACTCTTGAAGTGTATTGTGACACAGTTAAAGATGTTCAATATGCCCCCCTGTAGTCGAATTCGTCCCAAATCCGCATTAACATGTCTCCATTAATCCCATGTATTGCTACCGTAATGGGTTCTTTCAGCTCGTCTAGGTCACGGGGAAGGGGTAGGGTGAAGACCTTGTCCTTTACACACACCCAACAAAAAGAAATCACAGCGGTGGATTGGTCGAGCAAACAATAACCTGAAACTTGCAAAGTAGCCACCGCGGAGCCCCGACCTCACACCTTGTGATTTCTTTTTATGGAGGGTGTGTAAAGGACAAGATCTTCACCCTACCCCTTCCTAGTGACCTAGACGAGCTGAAAGAACGCATTACGGTAGCGATACGTGGGATTGATAGAGACAGTTAATGCGGGTTTGGGTTGAATTCGACTACCGCATTGATGTATGCCGTGTCACGACAGGGGGGCATATTGAACATCTTTAACTGTGTCACAATAAACTTCAAGAGTTTTTCTTTAAAAATCCGTATGTGGTGTTTCTATATTCTGAACTAGAGGCAAGGCGAGCAGGCTTACAGCCTGTGAAATATATGTTTTGAGGATTATAGGTATTCTTGGAAGAAATGGATGCATTCAAATAATTCCCTTTGAGAATCATTCTATTTTATATTGGTTTGTCTTAACTAATTCATTACCTCTTTTCTGGAACTCACTGAGATTCATCCATGTCACCACCTTCGCCAGCACCGAGTTTTTATAATTGATGAAAATATGAAAGAAAATTCCACAGCCTAGGTTCTAACCAGGAACCTTCTACTCACCGTGCAGAAGCGCCAACCAATTGCGCCAATGGCTGTGGAATTTTCTTTCCTATTTTCATCAATTATTTAAATATCTGAGGTTTGGCGTGGGAAAAAATCCTCTTTAGATCATTTTTTACTTATTTTCACCGAGTTTTTAGTCAGGTCGTCGATAAATGCCCTCAAACTTAACCAAAGACTGTCGCGACGATCTCGGGTCTATGCATCGAAGTTTCGTACGGAGCCAGCTGTTTTGTTATTTCAGTCCAATTTGCATTACATGTAAACGTGATGAATAGATCCTGGTAGTTTTGCTGCAATGCACATTTGCTCCCGGTAAATGACGTAGGTCGAACACAGGCCTTTCCTGCTTTCAAATTAAAGTTTTGAATAATCCATTAAGCCAAATGGTAAGTCTCAAAGTTTTCTGATTTTAGCCGGCCTCCTTCAACTTTTAAAACGCGTTCACAATACTGTATACTGCTGAGTGAGTTTTCCCACCTGCAACAACGGATTAAACAGTCCTGGCCTTTTGTACAGTTTGTAGGAATAGAAGGCTAACATGCTGAGTTTCGTCCCTTCAATGCCCTTGAATTTTATCTTCCAGCCTTCTTCTCCAGAAGACACAGCAACGGGTAGGCCATTGGATCACAGTTCGCACTCAAAATCGACATGTGTTGTAAGTTGTCCCCGTGCATGTATCTTGCTTTAATAGTGGTTGGTTCTCCATCGTCGGCTTCAAACACTGCTGCTACCGCATTGACAGTTGGCAAATTATTTCTTTTGTGATCGCGCTGTATTATCTACATTTAAACGTTTCCTGACATCCTTCATCATCTTGTACGCACGTGCAAAAGGGTTGATATTTCTGATGTTCCTGTGAAATTTCTGTTTTGAGGATCAGAACCGTATACGTTGAAAGTGCGAAGGCAACACAAATTCATACACCGGTATATCCACTTCTGTCGAGTAATAACAAAAAAGTAATTGGTATAACTACAAAGGCATTGATATGACCATTAGATTAGGCTTACTTTATTCTTACTCAGAGCAAAAATGTTGTTCAAATTTTTACATTTGAGCATTATTCCATTTACCTTAGAAATGTACATCAGTGTTAATTTACAAATAGGTACATACTAATTATCTTACAAAATTTCACAGAATACACAGTTATAAATTTAAGTATTAGAATCATTGGAGAATACTTTTCCTTGCTTGGAACATGATCTAAACTGAAATCAAAAAGTCAGCTTTGTTTACCCGAGGCATGTAAACAAAGCAGAGTGAACAATTGTTGTCAGCTTCGCTTCCGCAGTGGCACGCGAGGAGTGAACAATTGTTGTCAGCTCCTAGACAGAAGGCCTGATAACGGAAACGTAATACATTGTTGGCAAGGCATGTTAACAAAGCAGAGTGAGCAATTGTTGTCAGTTCCGTCTCGTCACGGTCTATAGATATTCATGGTCATCGAGCTTCGGCCATTTTCCATTGTTTCGAGAAGCTAAGGAAAACAGATCGCGCCAGGTGCCGCATAGATCGCATCAGGGCAACACCTCCTAAAGAGAAAGCCTCTGCACGGAAACGACATACATTGTTACATCATCATAGTAGTGCATTGTTATTCGTATTTCTACCAATAATAAGCCCCGAATTTGCACTACTATGATGATGTAACAATGTATGACGGTTTCCGTGCAGAGGCTTTCTCTTTAGGAGGTGTTGATCAGGGCCGACCGTGATCTGCGGTAGGGGTTTTTCATTGAAACTGAAAATGAAAGTAAAGTTTCTGTCTGTCGATAGGGCGGCGCTGCAGGCGTTTTTGGGCCGATAGTACATGCAGCGCCACTTTTCAATAGAGTTCCCGCCCTCTCGACAGTACCGTGGTCTCGTGTACCACTTCAGACTTCAGAGAAAGAAAGAAGATATCTTTGATGTAATAAATTTTTAAAAGTGTGAAGTTCTTTTGTAATCAGCCTGTATTTCTTAATGAAATGAAATGAGGACTTACAATACTGCTTTATATTGGATACGACGACTAGTTTCGGCTTTATTACCTGCCTTTGTCAAGTCTACATAAGAGAATTTATTGCACGGCTTATACAGAGTGTCCCACAACAGGTATAAAAAACTGAAACGAAAATGCCGAATACAATTTTTGTTTTAGATCGTTCATTTTTGAGTTATGGGTCTTCAAAGATGGCGAATTTACCCTAATTTCGCATACAATTCGTTTTTCAATTCGTTTTTAAACTTGACTTAAATAGTGTCAATTGTCCCGGTTATTGTTGTTTTAATTGCTATGCCGCTAATGGTTACTTAGTAAAGAAGATTATTTCGAAATTGAGTTTTGTACGGCGAGTGCAATAGAAGTGCAAATGCTACAGCTCATGTTTGGGCAGAGCGGTTCCCTATTCGCCCGCGAATTTCAATAAATGTTATGCTACATTTAATTCACCGCGTACGTACAGAAGGGGTGAAATGCCAATTAATCGCGGTGGACAACCAAGACAAATTAATGTACGAAATGAAGAACTTATTGAGCGTCGCATCGAAGAAGACCCAACTTGAAGTGTACGCAAATTGGGAGCCGAACTCAACATTTCCAAATCAAGTGTTCATCGACAACACAAGAAAATTAATTTATATCCGTACCGCTACGCGAAAGTTCAAAATTTACAACCTACGGATTATGAACAACGACGTTTGTTTTGTACATGTCACTTCACCACCATAACTTTCAAAATAAATTTGGAATAAATTATGGGCTGGATTTCACGGGAATTCAGTTTTAAGTAAAAAAAAAAATAAGAGTTTCCAAAATTTTCTATGACTTTTTTTGTATAAATATCAACTATAAAACACAATAAAAAGAATAAAATATTACACGAAGTACTTAAAAAGTCTATTGTTTGACATTTTTGATAAATTATATTTCTAGTGTTCCATTTTTCTTTATTATTTTGATATATTTCTTTGAAATTGATATTTGTGTTATTATTATGATTGATTGTTGTTTTTAGGTTGGTGGTGGTTATTAATGTTTTAGTAATATTATTTGTTATTTTTGGTATGATTTTTATGTTTGGTATTTGTTCTAATATTTTTTTCTGTTTGTGGAAAATTTTATTATTGTATTGTATTGAATATCTTTTTTGTTGTTCTTGTAGAATTGGTATAGTTTTTGTTGTATTGTTTGTAAACGCATCTATTAAAATTTTGTCTATTAAAGTTATTGGATATTTGTTTTTTATTAAGTTCAGTTTAAGTTTTTTTAAATTTGTAGAAATATATTTCGGGGATGTAAGATTTTTTATTCTTTGTAAATATTGTTTAATAGTATTAATTTTTTGGTGTGTGGGTTGTTGTGATATGTGGCATGTGGAAACGAAGAAAATTATAAAAAAAGATTAATTAAAGAAACAATAAATATTATTACAAATAACAAAAATTTAGCCAAGCCATCAATAGAGATAAACAATAAATGGACACTACTTTTAAACAACAATACCCTAATATACAATAGCCAACAACCATAACCAACAATTACAACCAACTTAGCTTCATCATCTTTATATCAATTGTTAAATTCTTATTTCAACCGTTTTCACCATTCAAAAATGTTTTATCCTTCTGATGATGAGAAATATTCTCGAAAACGTTTTATATAAATTTTATCCCAAATATTTGGATCACCCTCTTCAAAATTTCATCTGTATTTCAAAACCAACACTTCCTTCAAGATTATCGTTTTCTACTATCTTCACAAGACTTCATCTACATCCTCAATAGACAAAGTTTATTTCTACTATCAACAACATCTTCAATAGACTACATCGTTCAATTTTCTTCATCGTTTTTCAAGATTGGTGACTTTATTTTTTTGTTTTTATTAAATTTTAATTTTACGATTTTCCCCATTAAAAGGAGACTAACCACATTTAAATTTAAAATCAATGTATCAATGTTTATTAATTTATAATTCCTTTACTTTTACCAGTTGTAAAATTGCCGTGTATTTTTATGGCTACGAACAGAGTGGAGCAAAGAGAGGTAATTCGTACAATTATTTAATTGATTCAACTTAGTATTTACAAAAAATTTCAGATCGATAAATCAAGCTAATTAATTGAATGATTGAAATATAAATTATCAGTCCAGTTCGGAAGATAATGTCTTGATCAGTGGGTCGTCTCTAGAGCTCCTCGGAACGCTGCTTCCTAGACACGCAAAGGCTGTCTCGATTCTAGCAGGAACTTGCAAAGGAGGAAGGCGCAAACCAGAGACAAATGAAAATAACAACTTATTTTCATTTGTCTCTGGCGCAAACCGCAAAGGAACAGGTTCGGAACCATAGAGTAAACAGAGCGCTTACGGCCTCAAAAGCGCGTCGCCTCTTGGCAGCCATCTTGTGGTGGGACGATGCCGCGTTTTACACTGTAGAAGCCATACTCAAAATAGCTTTTTACATGGTATACGTTGATTTTCATGTGAAATTTTTATATTTCCCAAAACTTTGTTTCATTGATGCACAAAAAAGTGATTTTTTAGGTAACATTCATCAATTTTTCATAGGAAATAAAAATTAATGTTCAACTGCTACTTATGCATGGCCTTACATTTTCTTAATTTCAACTTAATTTAAAAGAAAATAAAATATATAAAATAAAAATTTTAAAGCACACCCTTTCACCTTAAAAAGTTCAGAAAAAAGTAAAAAATCGAATTTAAAAAAAAGGTAAAAATGTGGTGGCGTATTTATTATGTAGTATTTTCTTTTTAAAATTTAATATTAAACGCGCCATCACACTTTTACCTTTTTTTTTTAAATTCGATTTTTTTACTTTTTTCTGAACTTTTTAAGGTGAAAGTGTGTGCTTTAAAATTTTTATTTTATATATTTTATTCTTTTTAGTCTTTTTTATAAAAATTAAGTTTTTTATTTAATATCTACAAAAACCAAAAAAACCTTGGAAATCTGTCGTCTGATATCGATTAAACGTTTTAATACTTTATGCTGGATAATCATAAACAATGCTCTGAGTTCCCATTTAAATTTTATAACTCCTCCCTCCCCCACCTCCAAGGGGGGGGGTGGGGGGTCGAGTTTGGTATCATTAGATGTCCCCCTTCGAGACGAACATTTTTCATTCCACACTTTTTTCGATCCGATGTGTGGTTCTCGAGATATTTCAATGTCTTCAGATAAATTGAACACCCGGTATAGAAAAATAAGTAATGAACCGCTACTCCTGCACACATAATGTCGTTTGACCAATAAATTGGTGTTAAAAATATTCGTGGAACCGACTTATTTATTGCCTTCCTAATTAAATAATCAACTGCTTGTCACAATAAACAACTTCCAAAAATATTAATTCCATTGGACTTGGTAAAACTTTTTTAATTAAAACCTTTCAAAACCTGATTTCCATACGACATCGCTCGTTTAGTAATACTTCACGTTTTTGATCGAAAACTCCAAAAATGAAAATATACGACAGCCAAAACTGTAGACACTATGATAACAACAAAGGAAGAAAAGAAACCACTATATTGTGTTCTCTTCAAGTATGTGCAGTTTATAAGTCTGTCCAATGAGGAGATTTGACTCCTCTTAGACTGAGAACTGTAATGACAAACTTAAGCTTCCTCTCACCAGAGAGAAAGAAAAAAAAAAGAAAAGTGGTTTGCTAGAGCCAATCTTCTGAGAAAGATCTTTAGAAAAGTATGTCCTCTTCCTATCTGTATCTTTTTTAGATCTGTACAACGAGAGGATCAACTTCTTCTTAGAGTGACAACTACGAAGCCATTCTTTTGCATCCTCCAATCAGTGCGAAAGATAAAAAAAGATCCAAGCAAAGTCGATTGATCTTAGCCAAAGTTCGTGCATCCTCCATAATCGTATCCGAAAGTACACCACAATGATCTTTGTATCTAAATTTTATTACTGCAGGAGACCATCCAGGTTGCCGTTGCAAAGGGAAGATTTCAGGAATTTTATCTTCTAAAAGCAATGGAAATATCTCTTAATGCCCCACTATCTCAATATGGTTGCAGACTAGGTCTGCCATGCGGTAACGAACCACGTATAAAAGATAACAGCATATCAACGTGTATGGCTCTTGGGTCACCTGAGCACATTCTGAACTTTTTCCTTTGGGGTTAAGTAAAAGATAAGGTTTACATGACTCCTGTTTAACAATAAACTAACTAGAGCTACGTTGAAGAACTACGGATTTGGTTACTCCCATCGATGTTTCTATCTTGGAACGAATTTGGCACGATTATAAGATTGGCGGGTCTCAAGTCACCAGGGTAGGATATATCAGACTTTTGTAAGGTAGGTAAAAAACTTGGATGTTTACTTATGTTCACTGACATGCCCCCCCCCCTCCGTTTATGTGACTCACTGAGCTTACAAATACTTATGCAACATGCTGTATATATCCAGACCATGATACTTCATTCACTCTCGAGGCCACACTTATATTGGCCATGTTATGAAATATTAGGTAATGTGCCTCGAGTGGACGATAAAAAACTAAAAGTGGGCATTTGCCGTGCTCACTTTCGCGACGAAGATTTTTTTTCATTTAGAAGATAAGCATGGAGGCCATGTACTAAGGGCTATAGCATGGAATATGTATCAAATGAACATTGTTACTCTGACTCCTATGGTCAGGTGATTTTTCCGCATCAGGGCCTGTCTTTCTAATTGACTTTGCAATCAACACAGAACGAAGCTGTCGATTGTTGTACACTTGAAGTTAGTTGCTGTTCACAAGTCTTTTCAGATGACGTCAATCTCAGTCTATGTGCTCTGATGCATTGAAAATACTTTAGACATCTTACCTTTTGAAATACCCGTCACTAGAGCCGTTTTGAAACCATACTCTAAAGATCCTTCGTTTTTCCCGTTATCAGAATGAATACTGTCTATTACTACTTTACGGCACTTTTAAATAATTACATAAGCCATAAGTGATCGCTACGTTAATGTGCATTAAGGTTTCTAATTTCAGTATGTGTATATAATCTTGTTCCTTATCTTTCAAATACTCCTTTGAGGGATGCGACATTCTTTTGTTAAAGTCACGATAAGATTTTATAAATAAAATCTCTTTATTCAAAAATTACACTTTCTACTGCGATTGATTTAATTCAAGAATTCTGCAGCATTCACGATGAAATCAAATGGAAAATTCTTCTTTTACTTGTTTTAATTTTACTTAAAAAAAAAAGTTTCGTCCGATGTTTGTGCTTCGTCTCTTTCTCTCTCACGGCCGAGTTTATTATCAGATCAAGTCAGTAGATTCTATCTCTGGAACGACAGTGTCGAAACCTGTCATTAAAAGCCAGTCGTCGTCACAGGTGTCCCCCTACTCAGTTAAGTTTTTTGCTTCTCTCTTCTCTGTTCCCCTGTCATGAAACCCTGACGGTCCTAATCCACTAATGCCTAATGCGACAAATTTCAGTAAGTCTGTCCATTTTTCGCCCCAGTGCTTTTTTGACAGCCCATCACCCACAGGAACACTGAAGTACTTTTCCTCCTATTCTCCTCCCACCCCTTACTTTCCCCACTCCCTATACCCCTCCCTACGTCTTGATGGTGTTGTTGGAGGATCCCTCTGGAATTCGTTAAACTAACATCGTCATCATCCTCATCGAGGGAATGCGGCTTTAAGCCCTCGGAGCCATCAAAATGACCGCAATCAATGGAGATCCCCTCAGCAGCGTCTTTCTTGCCACCAGAGGACTGTTGATGCACTTAAATTTTTCACCTTCGGATAATTTGTGACACAGTGATACTCAACGATATAAAAAAAAACCCAAAGCGTTTGGGATATCTGCAGGGGATATTTGATTCTTGTGCTTCTTCATGAGTCGTCCAGCCCAAGAGTTAAAGGAAATCGCATGCTTCTAATGATTTCCTCTAATATTTTTCTTTTAAATATATAAAATTATTTAAAATTATAATATTTTTAATCTTCATTATAAAAACTGGAAAATTTTATTATTTAGAAAAATAAATTCAGAAAAATATAAAAAAAAAGAACGAAATTAAAAATTAAACGTAACATCAAGAGAAGTGAAGAAAACTGAAGAAAATTCTTCATACATTTCATATTTACAGTGTAGAAAAGGGAAGGAAAAATAATTCCGGGAGCCATACGGAAATATTATAACAGCTTGGCGGTTGACTGTCCGCGATAGCTCAATTGGTTAGAATACCTCAATCGAATGACATATCACATGCCATATATTGAAAGCGTTAATAGTTCTAAAAACCACAACTCCGACGCCACTGAGATAATTGGACTCAAATTTCACTATAATGTAGACCCATCTAGAGGCATCTGCATACCGAATTTCACTCCTTTACATCATCCCTAAATAACATATAGGTCAGAAGGTCCGTCTAACTTCCACCCCCGTAACTCCAACTCCAGTGACCCAATCAAAACTAAAATTTAGAAAATATAGGGGATAGACAGACGAATGGACGGACCTTGTAAAACCAATAAGTAGCTTTATTCTTCTGTTACTTAATAAAATGATATCTTCTTTTTACATTTTAAGTATTGTTGACGTGAGCGGCACCCGCGACGATCACTTTGGGTGCATATACTCTTCAAATAGCAGCTAGCGCCACCAGCACCCGGAAGTGACGAAAATAGCACAATACAAGCACGGAAGAAAAGTATACGACTTCTAGCGTTCTATACGCTGTCCAAGGAAAAAAAAACTGGGCGTGTCTAATTAAATTTCCGATTTCAATTGTTACACATTGTTGCTAAGTAAAATTAACAATGTCTAACAATCGAAATTAGAAATGTATTTGGATATGCCCAGTTTTTCTTTCGTTGGACAAAGTATAGGCTTCTAGCTGAAAAGTATCTGCATCACTAACACGATTTTCTAGGATGGCGTCTTCTAAACACAAAACAACTTCATACATGGAGGCTGCCATCTTTGAAATCGCTGGTGCCATAACCTTCAACAATAGAAGAAATACTGGCGTTTCTGGCACGCTAACAGTAGAAAAGTATATGAAACCAGGGTGCGATAATATCTGAAAAGTATACGCCTCAAAAGCGCTTCTAACGCCACTAGCTGAAAAGTATATGCACCCTTTATTGAGGCAGATTAGTAATTCCACACTTTCAATTAACTCACCAACAAGTATATCTGTGTATCTGTATTTCTGTATATCTGTGTGGTACAAATCTTGCACAGATCAATATTAAACCAACTTACCGACAAGCTCTAGATCTGAAATTTGATACACAGACTCGGTACCGATGACAATGTACGATAAAGGAAATTGCTACAACAAACAGTTACTTTTACCGAGAGATGATTATTGTTTTACCTTCTTTCTAGGAGGTCCTATTTTCTAGGATGACGAAAAGGACAGGCGACGGCACTGAAAAGTCACGTGACCATTGTAGTCTGAGCAACAATTTTTATTTGATATCTTTAAACTGCTTGGTAAACTTGAATTGCTTAGTATTCTAGCGTAGACGCTCAGCAATAAAACAGACGTAAATTTGGAAGGAATTAAATGGGGTTCAGGGTGTCATGCACAATAGGCAAAATTCTAATACGTCTGTTTCGTTTTTTCAGAGTGCCCGAAACTTTTCCTGAATACTGGATTGGTCGCATAGGACCTGTTGAATGGGCTCCACGGTCGCCAGATTTGAATCCGACGCACAAGGATTGAGAACGAATACCAAGCCACAAAAGTCATTATAGCTCCAGAGTTAAACAATCTTAAATTTCGCTTACAGACCTGTCCGGAATTGGACGGAGGACCTACTCAACAAATAATGTGATTTCGCCTACGGTACGGAACTTTTCGGACACTCTATAGTTAATATTAGGAACTTTGGCTAAGATAAACAAACCTAAATTTAAAATTATTTCTGCGTCACAGCTAAAGTTCCTTCTGGAAAGTATGCAAGATTTTATTTATCATTGAGCTGATATATTAATATCCAGTTTTTCATTAATAACCACGTTGAGATATAACAAAAGAAACAAAAACAGTTTAGAATACAAGTGGGGGACAAAAAAAAACTACATCAATTGTGAAATTGCTAAAAGTTTGGTTCATATATGTATTGCATTCCGAAAACCTGCATTTCTTAATACCGGGTGATTCAGTCAATTTCTGATCATTTCACTCGAATGACGTGCATTAGGGAGAAACAATTGAAAGAATATGAGCGCCATATCGAATTTCTAAATAGTTGGAGTTTGTATTGTTGCAACGGTGCTGCATGAAAATCGTATTGTTGAAAAATGGCGCCCGCTTTATCAACAAAGCAGAAATGCAAGGAAAGCTCCGGAGGGAGTATAAGTGTCGAGACGCATCAGGCAGGCAAACAATCATGGATTTTGTCAAGCAATTTCGTGCCACTGGATGTGTTAAAGGCAAGAAAAAAGGCGGGAGCGAAGCTCATGTTCGAACGGCCGAAGTTGTCGAAAATGTTCGCACAAGGTTGGTCGATTCCCCTACCAAAAAATCTGTTCGCCGCCTATCCATTGAAGAAGGGCTGTCGTATACCATGACGTGGCGAATTTTGAGAAAGGATTTACACCTGTTCCCGTATAAGATCCATGTTTATCAGGAGTTAACAGACACTGGAAGACAGAAGCGACAACAATTTGCGATAGAGTTTGGAGCAGAAATGGAAGCCAATCAGGACATTGTGGACAACCTGTGGGTGTCAGATGAGGCCTTCTTCCATCTGTCAGGTGACGTTAATAAACACAACGTTCGTGTTTGGGGATCCCAGTACCCTCATGAGATCCATAAGTCACCTCTTCATCCACGAAAGGTTATGGCTTGGTGCGCGATTTCCAAAAGAGGCATCATTGGTCCGTTCTTTTTTGAGGGCACCGTAACGTCACAGACTTACCTTAACATGTTGGAAACCTTCTTCATCCCCGAGTTGCGAAGGAGGCGTATACCGCTTCGACATCGATGGTTTCAACAGGATGGAGCTAGGCCTCACACTACTAATGAAGTGCTGGACTTTCTCAATCAGAAATTCGGAAATCGTGTCATTTCAAACAGGTTTCCAGATCGATACGCGGGTGGCTTTGTTTGGCCCCCTACGAGTCCTGACCTAAACCCATGTGATTTTTATCTCTGGGGGTTCCTTAAAGATAAGGAACCCTACAGCACCAAGAACCCTAGACCAGCTGCGACAAAGCATCGTCGACTGCTGCACCCTTGTGGGTGCAGAAATCCTGGATAGAGTTATGAACAACTTCACCATTCGGCTGCGAGCAGTTCAAAACATTCGTGAGCCACATTGAGCATATCATCAAGACTTTTCCACAAGAATAAAAACTCCGAACTGCCTAAAATATCATACTGAAATGCTAAGTTTGTAAACAATAATAGGTCAATAAATCATAGTACTGAAATGGTCAGAACTTGACTGAATCACCCTGTATAAAAATCAATCTCTACAAAAAAAAAGCCATAAGAATAAATTAATTTACACACTTGATGTGGATAGGCATAAGTTATGATCAATTTTATTTGGGAGCAGTCATATTACATGAAAGTAGATACTATTACACAAAAAAGTATGTTCCACCGGTCGCGCATGGAATAAATCAATTTTTGAATGTAATTGGTGGATTTGCTTCCCCATATCATTCTGACTGGAAGCTTCACAGTCGAACTATATAGTCATGGTAATATGATTTGATATAATTCGTGTTTTGTTCTTCTAACATATGACAGTTCGTGCACTTGTAATAAACTCCACAAGCGTTCTCAAATTACTTGAGCACTGTCACGTGGATTACGGAGAGATAACAGTTTCAAAAATCGATCGTGAGAAGGTGTAGTAACTCTCTTACGGCCTAATCCGACCCTTCTTCCAACACCAATTTAAGCAACATACTATTTTCTTTGCGATAATAACCTTCCTGAGCTAAAGCAACACCCACATTTTTTTCTGTGGTTTCAACTGAATATACGGATTCATGTTTTCACCTCATGAAAAAACAAAAAAATATTCGCTCTAATGATTTCGCGCTCTCTTTATGGAAACCGGATGACGCAATAGACCCTTTGCAAGATATCATACCTTCCTCTGCAGTGATACCACTCAGGGACGATCGTAAGCTTTTTTAGCTCAGTGTGCTTATCGCCCGAAATATTTTAAGCAGAAGTGCAATTTTCTGAACATCTGAGACATTGCGTTGAAAAGCCGAAGATGTTACCTGTTCCTGAAACTGAAAACTGTCTATGGTATCATAGGTGATGGAATAGGTGATGTCTGAGTAATTAAGTGGTCATTCATTAGAGATATGTCTTTGAGAAAAGTTTTTTTTTTTAATATCGATATTGTTGCAATTTTTTTAATTATCTTTTTTTTTTACTTTTAAAAATTCAATAAGACTCAAAAAATCACTGATAGAACCAGGGCTTCACGATTTCATTCTCATTTTTTAAAAATTTCATTCCAGTCCTCTAAAACTCTATGCTTACTAAATATTAATAAATATCAACGTCAGAGGTTGTGCGGCAAAACTAAATTTGTCACTCTTTGTTTTGTCCCTCGAGTAGAAAGATGGGGGTAGGGAATGAGTTTGGGGTCATGTGATCGAGGGGTCGTCCGAGCAATCAGTCGCTCGCTCATCCATCATCCGAAACTGGATTAGGATGAAAAGCGCCGCCACATAGAACTTAGGAGAATTGAAGCGCAAAATGAAGGCGAAACCACTTTGAGTCGAAATCATCCGATTACCGGTGGAGTCGTCGAGGGAGAGGGCAGTCGAGTCATCGGGATTAAGCCGGACGAGGCGAGTCCACTCGGCGCTAATTGTGTTGGAATGAACCGAGAGAGAGAGAATGAGAGAGAGAGAGAATGAGAGAGGGAGAGAGCGAGAGAGACTGTTTGTTCTCGCATTATTCTAATCACAGGCTAATGTGTTTTCGCACGAAGAAGCCTTTGGGTGAAGCCATCGTTTTGAAGGGGGCTGTCACTTGATTGGCTCTTTATTAACCAATTGTAAAGAGAAGGGATCGACTACTCTACCGAGGTGAACTCCTCAACCTTTTCTCTTCAGATAAAAACAATCAGTAAAACAAATACCTAAAGGAAACCTTATTTTATTAGCGGGAGAAAAAAACAAATAAGCCTACGAAAAGAACCTTTAGAAAGACAATTCTGAAAGGTCGTCTTAATTCTTTAATTTATTATGTAGATGGTTCAAGATTGACCTAGACTTTTGTTTGTAGTTACAAAATAGGAAAATAAGTCCAACGATTATATTTTCTAAGCACTATTCTTCTTTGTCAACATCATTTCTAAAGTTCTGGAAGCTTCTTCATTTCAGTTTCTTATAAAGAATTATGTCAAATTTTCAGGACCCCCACCCCTCCCTCAATCGATTCACACTTCTTCCTTCCCAAAAATGATTTCAATGGCCCAAATAGATGGTACTCACTCAAATAGGACTACGAGGGCTGTAGGGTGGATATAGTATAACTTTCCATCCGAATTGTCATGTCCTTGATCAGTTTAGCGGTATGGATTATATTGTAGAAGACAGACCCCATTACCCAAGTGTTCTAGTCGCTTTTATCTCAGTGCGGGCTTTAGAGTCCAAAAGATCGCTGTAGTAAGAGGCATTTCTGCAGTAGTGGGGACAAATCTGCAGAGCCTCAAACTTCAACTCTTTGAGCTTTTATTTGGTCAATGAGGTGTGGCATTATCATGGGCAAGACTAACAAGTGATCAATTCTGGCCCCGAAGACAATTTCTGAAGGATAATATCGAGTGTTGACAGAAATAAGTAAGTAAAATCATGGGTAACTTTCCTCTAATGCCTTCTTTAGGTTAGGAAGTACACTGTGATTTGTCGCAGAATCTAGCCAGTTTACAGCATTAGAAAAATTACGAGGGCATATTGAAAAGTAATGCCTCCATGGCTGTAACTTTTTTATTTTTTAACCGAATTTCAAAATTCTTTTTGTATGTGATTGTTACATTTGTCCTCTATGTAATGCACTATTCCCTTTTCGACGTTATCCCCATCCCTTCCCACGCACTGCACCAAAGTATGACTACTCGGGTGAACCCGTCGGAGAGAAATTCCGGGGTTGTCATCGACACGAGGATTGAATGGCAGCTTTGGATCCTCTTCTGCAGCACAATATCGCCCGTCCGCACACGATCGCCACACATCAGAGGGGGTTGCAGCGCCTACAGTTCAAAGATGAAAAACTGCAGTTCAAAAATGAAAGACTTTGCACCTTGCAACTTTCACCACATCCCAAAGAAGAAAGAGCACCTTAAGGGCCATGAGTTGCGTTCTGACGACGAGGTGAAACCTACCCTTCGGTCCTGGTGTCGACAACAACCCCGAATTCCTCGCCGACGGGTTCACCCGACTAGTCACGCGTTTGCGCAATGCGTGGAAAGGGATGGGGACTATGTCGAAAAGTGAATAGTGCATTACATAGAGGACAAATGTAAGTATCAGATAAAAAAAGAATTTTGAAAATCGTTTAAAAAATAAAGTTACAGCCATGGAGGCATTACTTTTCAATATACCCTCGTACTTCTCATGGAAGTTTAACCCGGTTTTTACCCCTAACATTTTATTCTCACATTTTAACCCTGATTTTTATCCCCAATGCATATCCCCATTTTTTGTTCCCACTTCTACTTTGTAACCCCACTATCATAACTCTTATCTCCTACTATTACTACTAAATTTTATTCCACCACTTTTTATTCCTACATTTCTCTGCCAATTCCCATCTCCATTTTATAATTCCCAATTTTAAATAAAAGAACTGGCTCTTTAAAATGGAATAAAAAGTGGATTTTAGGCTAGAGATTGGGGGATAAAAAAGGGGTTAAAATAGAAGATACAAACTGAATTAGAAGATTGGCGTGGTTAACTGTATTACTTGCCAATAGGAAATATTTCCTAGCTCATTTAGGCCAGTATTCTACTACTATGATCAGGAATACGGGGATTCGTCAGGGTTCGGTACTCTCATCTCTCCTTTCAATCTATTCAGTAATGATCTTCCTTTTATTTTTCCTTCAATTAAATTAATCCTTTATGCAGATGATCTCACCCTCTTATTTTCTAATTCTGATGTCACGATTCTTTTGTTAGATCTTAATACTAATTCATTAAAATTAAAACATTTGAACGATATTAATTTTTATCAGTGAATACAGATAAATCAAAGCTAATGTTCTTTTACCAAAGAAACAAGCAAAGAATTCCCGTCGCCCCGTTAATTTACTACGGGAATCAACTAATAACGACTACAACCTCTTTTAGATATCTTGGTCTTTTAATATCTCATGACCTAAAGTGTAACCTTCACATGGAAGCATTATTGTCTAAATTAAATAAAACAGGGTCTGATCTCTAGATTAAAATATCTTCCGAATAACATCTTATTACTCCTATACTACGCATGGATACACTCATCCTTATGTCATGGAAATATCTTCTGGGGATCGACAACTTCCTATAACTTGACTCGTATCTTTAAGCTACAAAAATGGTTCCTACGTATGTTACTAAAAAGTTCCTAAATCAGTATGTGTCACCGATCATTTTTCTACACTACGCATTCTCACTATTTATCAAATATATCTGATCCAGACGTTCTCTTTTATATACAGGATGAGGCATTTATATTGAGACAACTTAACATCTCGGAAACTAAGCATTGTACGAAAAAATGTCCAAAATCAAAAATGAATTAATTCGCGAGGGAAATTCATTAGTTAAAAAATTATCCTCCCCCCCCCCCCCCGTGGGAGGGGGTCCGCGGAGGGGATAACTTTGAAATCTTAAATAGGAACCCTATTTTAATGGTATATTCAGATTGTACACAATATTCGAGAAATGTTTTATTCTTGGTGTTTTTTCAATTGATCCAACCGTTTAGGAGATAGAGGCCCTGAAAGTGTGGAACTTTTAAAGTTTTTGAACCCAATTTTATCGATGAAGACAAAGAGATAGAGAGTGAGTCTTACAGACATTCCTATTCTACTTTTTAATGGTCTTTAAGAATCCGAAGTCAGAATTTCAAAAATCCAATATTTTTTAATACCCACGCATAGACTATCTCCATAGGACTGCTGTCCCCAAAACTTTACTTGTGCACTAAAAAATTTTGAATTTTTGAAATTCTGTAGTGAAAAACACCAAGAATAAAACATTTCTCGAATATTGTGTACAATCTGAATATACCATTAAAAACAGAGGTTCCTATTTCAGATTTCAAAGTTACCCCCTCCCCCCCAGGTCCCCCTCACCACAAGGGGGGGGGGGGGTAATTTTTTAACTAATGAATTTCCCACGCGAAATAATTCACTTTTCGTACAATGCTTAGTTTCCGAGATATTCAGTCTCAAGATAAATGCCTCACCCTGTATGACGCCTACAGACACAAAGATACTGTTAACCTCATTAAAAGTGACTCATTCGTACTTCGTTATATGGAAACTGCATTATAAAAAACAGTTAACTCTTTATTGTTGATACTTACTCCCATTGTAATTCAAATGTGCCATGAACGACAAAAGTATTTTACGCGGTATGCCGATGAAATTTGCTTACCATTTACTAGGCATAATTATTGCATCAGGTATATTTCCCAAACTGGGGTAAAAAACTGGGCTTCTTTGCCCATCACAGTTTGATTGGTATTCCCATATAACAAATTCAGAAGGTGACTTAAACGTTATATCTTTCAAATAACCCTGAACAAACATGAATCTTAACTAGCTGCTTGTATTACTAAGCTTTTTTAGGTGGTTGTTATGAAACAGATATTGTTCTAATAGTAAGGCATCTTAATTTTGCATTGTATTTTTGTTAATTAGATAAGCAATAATTGGTAAAGTATAAATGCATTGAATTATTTTTTGTATAAATTCATGCTGATCTTGGCCATCCCGATGTGTAAATGGTTTTTATGTTTACTAACATTAGATTACTATTTGATATATTAAATAGCGCTCATGCCCGCTGAGACCTAACACGTCGGTCTCTGACCATACGGATCTCAGCAGGGCATTATTATTGTATTTGAACTAACTAAATTAATAAAATAAAAAAATAAAAAAAATAAAAAGAGGGGCCTAAAAGTGAGTGATAAGCCATGGGAATAAAAATCAGAGTTAAAAATGAGGATAAAAAGTTGGGGATAAAAGTGAGGGTAAAAAAAAAACAAAAAACAGAAGATAAAAAGTGAGACCTAAAAGGTCCAGGATAAGCAGGATTAAGAAATGGGGCCAAAAAAAAAAATTTTAGTTTTGCAAAATGCACTTTCATTTCTACAAGTTGCACTTTTTATTTTGAAAAATGCCGTTTGGCAATCGCAAAAAGCTGTAATGAGAAACGTTTATCGTTGGGTATCCAGTTTTCATCACATGAACTCAATCCCACCAGAAATAGATACTTTTAATGTGAGTACTCAATGATTCTATCTCAAAGTGTTGTTTTTTTTTCTCTCAAATTATGTGGTAACCATTTAATTTTTTTTCACCTTTTAGATCTCTAAGAAAGGTGACTACGTCCACTCAAATAGCAGCAAGTTTTCAATTACATTGCAGAGGGTTTATTCCCCGTTACGTCCTTTAGGTTACCATACAATGCAATCTTACATCTCCCCTGGGATTCATTTCCTTAACGAACTTCTCCAATCGGCACATATTGAATTCAACATTTTTGTGAAATTTTTGCTAGTGTCCAAAGTTGAAGTTGCATAAAAAAAGAAACCTATATAAAGATTCCGTGACAAACCCACAAATTTCGTTAGCATGTTCGAATAGCTATTTTAATCTACTTTCACTTGGATAGATATAGTATAGCTCTCAAAATATAGGCATTTGGTTGCACGAAACCATAAATAAAACCTCTCCGACTTAATTTATTACAAGAACGCTGTCACAATGACTTCTACGGATACGTATTATTTAAGATGCCCCACTTCTTCCTCGTACATATGCTATGACTCTTTACTCCGGAGAACTCACCCCATGAACATCGGATTGTTATGTTGGATGGTAATAGTTGGTTCCTTTATTGCTTGCATTAATTAATTTGTCTTTATGGTTTCCTTTTGGAATACTGAAATCTAATGGTAATCGGACAGGCCAGATACTCATCCTCTCTTCCGATCATCAATTGAGAAACGTCAACATTTCCGAAACGAAACCGTGTCAAAGAAGGATTTGTTTAAAATAACCTTTCAAACATGCTGGTTTTCGGACTCCATTAGTTAAGGGACATATAACTTTTTTATCACAACATTCTTTTATCATATATTATATACAAGGCTACTATAAATGATTAATTCAATTTCAAAACACTGTAAAACTTAATTGATACATGATAGGAACCGATAACTCACAAAGTTTCATCATAATATACCAATCGGCAGCACGAGTGCATTGTCTTTACAAAATGGCAACAAAGCAGTGAAAGATTTCCTGTGCGTTAAATTATGTAAGATATACGTATATTGCAGTGCAGCGTGCATTCAGAAGAGTACAGCAAAGAACACAAGTGAACTGAGCATTTTGCGGTTGTAATGAAGTCTAAGGACAGTGTAAACGGAAAAGCACCGGTCAACCAAGCGTTTCAGTTGAAACCGTGGAGAAAGTGTGGGAAAGTTTGGACATGTGTCGTGTGACCAGAGGGGTGCCAAATAGCATCTGTAGAGTGAGAGTAAACATGGTGAGTTTGAGGTTCTTTGCTCGTATCAATTATACACTGATCAATTGAAAGTGGACACTTTCGATGTTAGACGTTTTGTCGAATATCTAGAAAAATACTTTACGAATTATCCTGAAACTTCAGGGTTCTAAAGAGAATATCACTGTTATACCTTATATTTCAGCGAAGATTTTATCCCGAAGGCAAATAGGGGACCAGCAACAAAATGAAAAATAAAATAATGTTTGGGATCACCCTGTTAAAAATAATCCTTGAAATGCGTCGTAGCTGTAGCATATACTTTTGAGGCTTTAAAAAAATCCATTAGGTAGATATGATTGCGATATATCTACTTAATAGCCAGCTGTCCGAGATAATCCATACAATGCAAGTTGTTATAGTCAATTTGAATTTTGCGACATATTAAAACATTATTAATACAAGCTTTCCAAAATTGCAGTCTCTTATGGAATATTGAAATGTTTCAGATTGAGAATACACACAAACGAATTAATGTAATATAGCGATATCATAGCATGTTTTAGGTACAAAAAGCATTATGACAACAAATGTTCAAATTGATGCCCCTCTTGAGCTTTGTGATACGAGCATAGAAATCTCATTCTCATTGTACATTGCGGGATAGCGTAACACGAATGTTGTCCTGCAGATCTGCACTGGAAAGTGGGCGTGTGCTGTACACAGAGGCGTAGCCAAGGAGGGGGGGGGGGTGGAATAAGGGGCTGAAAAAAGATTTTAAAAAGTTGCCTACTTTTATATCTTGATAGAAATCCGAAAATGTAAGAAGAATTTCTGTCTACGCCACTGGTTGTACACCGCAGACTTCTGCAACATTTCAATATTCCCTATGAGACTGGATTTTTGGAAAAAATAAAAATCATACATTTAGACTATAATTAACCCACTGATTGCGTAATTTATGTATACCTAATTTTTTGGTAAATAAGGTACATGGATTTTGTTGTAAAATAAAATTTATAAAATTTAAAAAATTATCATCAAAAAAGGTGGCCAAATTCAATTTTCACTATTGCTAATATTTTCATTCTCTCTCTCTTGTTAAAAATTTTGTTTCACATAAAATTTGACAGGACAAGAAGTTCATGCCCTGCCCTCTAGGAAGGAAATTTCGAAGTTATTTTCACTAAATTTCATTATTGCGAATTAAATTTTCTCCAGTCACAACTCTTCTTGTATGAACTATTCTTCGTGAATTCATATATAATTTTCAAAATCTAAGAAAATATTGGGTGTCCGAAATGAAAATGCATTTGTTGAGCTAAAGAATTATACTTACAGCTGAAAAGCTGTTGAATATATAGAAGAACTTCATAAAAATGGCATACCCATTTCTACACATTAAAAAATCTTAGAATTAAAAATATAAATGACTGTAAGCCAATAAAATAATACTCTCAGATCAAGGTTGGTATAAAAGCCAGATGGTTGATTCTTACAATTATTTGTAGGGTAACTGGGACAATGAATGACTGATAAGCAAAATATTACTTTGGCATTTTTTATATTAAATAGTTCTGGTTGTAATGTTGCCATCTTTTTTTTTTCTCATGTTCATTAACTTATTGGGGAACCTTACAATTTTTTCAGTTATATGTTAAGTAACAAAAGAGAGAGGGCAACCTTATGCAAGAATGTTCCAATGAAAAACCAGTGATGACCATTCAATATATGGAGGTGATCATTAATTGGCCATGTTTATCTAATTCATAACCTAATGTTATGAATTATACAATTCTTCCTTGCGAAGAAAATTATTATATCATAAATGTAATAATATTAGCATGTCATCACTTTTCATATTAGAATAAGTATCAGAAAGGCTATTAATATGTTTCATCAATTAATATAATTTCCTACTAAATAATTCGACTTTTCTGACTGTATCAAATTTCCAGTGGAATTTTACGTGAATATTTCATGAATTTTGTGCGAACTTTCGAGTTCGGATTGACTCTGCCATCTATTGGTGAAATAATTTTTTTTTCTTTGGACACCTATGCTTTTTTTTCATTCGTAAAGATTTATTTTAATAAACCGTAAGTGTTGCCAGTCAATAAATTAATGTTTGTTTTGGGATATTTCATAAAATATTTCATAACTGTTCTATGAAAATATAATCAGATTCTGAAACTAATTTTCATTTCTGTCCATAGATGGCAAATGGGCATTAAACGAATTCGGTTTCGAATTGGGTGTCAAAGCATTTGTTGGATTAAAGTCTGTGCAATAAAAGAGAAAACTTGGCATGGTACCAGAATGTCCTATTCGCCAATCAGAAGCCTAGCTGAGCTATTTAATGGTGCAAAAATTAGCCCCCTGCACTCCTCGTAGCTGTAGGGTAGGGGACAACTTTGAAATTTCAAACGGGAACCCCTATTTTCAATGACACTTTCAGATTGTACACAACATTTGAAAAATATTTTACGCTTGGTGGTTTTTCAATTAATCCAACCATTTAGGTCCAACCATTAAAAAGTAGAAAGGCATGTCTATAAGACCCACCCTCTATCTCTTTGTCTTCATCGATAAAATTAGTTCAAAACTGTAAAAGTTCTACACTTTCAGTCCTCTATCTCCTAAATGGTTGGATCAAATGAAAAAAAAAACACCTAAAATAAAATATTTCTCTAATGCTGTGTACAATATGGTAATATCATTGAAAATACGAGGAGTGCAAGGGGTGGGGTGGGGGGGGAAGTTCCGTTAACTTTTTCCTGTTAATGGTGTTGCACGGCGTCCAAAGGACGGGGTTTCTTTCGAAGATTGTCTGGTTATTCAGGATCTTTTCGCTGTCGGTCTTTATGTACTTTCTGACATGATGTACTTTTACAAAAAATCCTGACTTGATGTGAAAAAATGGAGGTCATTTTTTAAATCAGCACACGAAATAACATAATCTTGTATTTTTCAAAAACTTCAATTTCGCAGGCCTTCAATCTTTTTCCTTTTTCTTTATTTTTCTTATTAATTTTTAGTATATTATTCGTTTTATATTTTGTTTTTATTTTTCTGGACTCTGCTTTCTTGTCGTCTTGACTCTTTTCTGCTTATTTTTATTATTTTATTTTATATGTGTTTTTTTCATCAACCCCGTTTTGGGCTTTGACTTGCTGGGGAACAATACGGGGCCTCATCCTCCAGTATATCTGGTAGGTTAACCCCGGTTGTTGTTACAATTATTCTTCTTATTATTATTACTTATTTGATTTTATATTGTAATTTTATTAATATACAATACTGTTAAAATTTGTTAAAAATTTCAGCTATAAATACTGAAGATGTCCGAGAGGATGAACATCGATTTTAGTTAATTTATTTTAATATGCAAAATGGACATTATTAAATTATAAATATATACAGGGCAATACAATATGAGTAAAATAATGAATCTAAACATATAAAAAATATATCTTTATCATATATATCTTTTTCCATAATTCTACAGAGATTGAAACTCGAGATTAAAAACGAAACTCAACGCATTTAGGCTACTGCCCTCTATTGTCAAACTGTCAAAGTATTTTATCAGTAACGGAAAATTTCAAACGAATGATATTTATTATTATTATTATTATTATTATACAAATTCATGAGATAAATCAGTTTAGTATATTTTCAACTTTTTAAAAAATCGAGTTTGCTTTAGAAAGTCAGCAACAATATTTCATAATATGCAGGTTACGTTGTTATTACTCATCTGACTACTAGATGGCAGCACAAGGAATTTTTTTGGTGCCTAAAATCTAGACTTTGAAAACATAGGAACACAGAATATGAAGATGTCTAGAAATGAAAGAAAATCACACAAACTATTTTATTATAATTCATTCCCCAACCACGTACGTTTAATGCCCCGTGCAACTGATAGGTAACCAAAATGATTATGTTTACTATCAAGCTCAAGGGCGTAGCCCAAGGGGGGGAGGAGGAAGTGCATCATTTAATTTTACTTGCCTTACTGTATGCACAACTGCCATTTGCTTTTCTTTGGAATCGTTCATTTATTTTCTCTCGATCTTAAGCACCAAGCATTTTCCGTCACTCAACCTGGAGCTGAAGAAAATAAACAAACGATTGCACCTTGTACAAAGTTGAAGAAAACATTAAGTTCGGCACACTTCATTTGATCTAATCATTTTCGAATCATCATATTTATTTCTGCCAAAAATCGTTTCGTTGTTCAGTCTAGTCGACACATTCACTTCTTCACAGAATAACATTAAGTTTTAGGAATTTAGCGCGGTATAAAGAAAGAATATGAAGAGCTATGTCGAGCCACGAACTTTGGCGAAAGATTCTGGACGAAATAAACAAGAAGAAGATTTTCTCTGACCAAATGGAATCTGAATAAAACTAACAAATAAAATGGAACTATGAGCTGAGATGAAGAACACTATTAGATGCCCCATTGAAAAGGTGGCTGTAAAATCGTTAAAGACCAGCAAGTGAGTAATGATGTTATAACGATTCCAAAGAAGTTTGAATAAATGGATAGGTGTAGAAGATATACACTACACGTAGCTTAATCCTATACAAGATAATGTGACTACCAGCGTCAAACCATCCGTCTTTCAATTAATATTTTCAAGTTTATCATGAGAAGATAAAAACTGTTCCAAGAACACACAAAAGAAAGAATAAAATTTCGAGCACACATACTAAGTAACTTGTAACGATTCAAGTGCAGGGATACAGAGGAGGCGAAAAGGAAAAAAATATTATAAATAATGCCATAATGAAAGCAACTAGATAAAAGGAACTTTTAAACTAATCTTTCAAAGAAAAGAAAACATAATACGATTCGCAACAAGTGGGTGCCGATTAATATATGGTACCCATTCAAGTTGACAATGTTGACAATATAAAAAGTAAATTATTCAAGGAGGTAGAACAAGCATTTAAAAGTAAGCTGAGAAAATACGGCCATTTGACAGAGGAAACTCGCACACGCACACAAAAGTGAAAACTCGCACACTCTAATTTAGTCGTTGGTAAACTTTTCGAAGACAGAATAGTGTATACTACAACTTTTTAGCCAGAGTAAAGGAAAACAATAACTTCCTAGGAGTGTTAATGAAGAGCTCGGTGAGATAACTTTTATGCTCGTTAGATATGAGCTTTTTGTAGATGCTCTTTCACTTTCTGTGCCGAACTATACACTGTACGTTAGTTAGTTTCAATACTATCTTGATTCATCTAATGATTTATACATCTCCCGTCTTCGCGCTGGTACACACATTATCACAAGCCTACGAATAGAATAATTTTGAAACTCAATAGGTGGCGAAAGATACATGTGTCATAGCTCGAAACAAATGTTTATACACGCACACTCTGCATTCACCTTAGGAAGGGAGGAGAGGGGAGGTCAAAGGGATCGGCCATCAGTTGAGATCATTTCTTTTCTGAGTCACGTTTCTGCCGATGTTATTTCCAATCCTATTACTTTTACAGAGGTGTCGAAATAGGAGCGTTTGTAATATCATAACTCACTTGATAAGAATAAATGAGCAATCGGGAGGGATGTGAAGTTCGGCTCTTCTTCTTCTCGGGACTCAGTGTGAGTTTGAATTTCATTAGAAAGAATAATCGTAAAGAAGCCTTGGCGTTATCACTTTTCCGCAACCTATCTGTCGGCCGCTCCAGCCACTTCATAAATCTCCTACCTGGTTTTGTGGCCTCTCCCTTTCCCTCCATTGCTCCCTTCCAAATTGAACTCGGGTTGATCATTCAAGACACGGATCCCTTTGGCTTTCGTGACCATTCTAATTACTTTCTTCGCACCCGTCCCGCAATACTATTCACCCGAGTCGCCAATAAATTAAACTAACACGGGAGGCGTGTGAACACGGCAACGCAATCTGATCCTACTGTTAATAACAGGTGCAAAAAGAACACAAGAGGGGTGATGAGGGGAAAGCAAATCCCGACAAGGTGCTAATAATAATAAAATTAAAAATTAAAAAAAAAAAGAGTAAACTTTGCGAGAAGAAAGGTGCTCAAGACGAGGAAGTGGTTTTAAAACATCTCCGAATGTATGGAGATGAGAAACTTTTAATAATGAAACTTAAATGAAAGAGGCGTTTCTGTTTCTTCAAAGGAAAAAGCATACGTAAACCTTGAGTTATTTATTTACATTCCCCAGCACGAAATTTTCTTCGAAGAAAAGCGGGAGGAATCCTAAGGCCTAACTGAGTTACACTCTTTATTAAGTTCGTTGTGATTGTTTAGGATTGCCTATCCAAATTGTCCGCAATAGACCAAATCTGAGTGGACTCTTAAGCAATAGAAAGTAGTGTTTCGGCCTAAATCAATCATTTAATTTCGAACTACATCTACTTTATTTTTTAAAAATTAATTCAGGTGAAAAGTGTTACTGAACGCATGAGGAAAGCGCTAATATTGAGATAAGCTTTGCTGAGAGTATCCAAAGGGACTTCATGATGCAAAGGCTCATGAAATTATCTTCGTTTAGCCGCATATTAAAATAAATTTCTAAATAATAAATTACTACATGATAATGGCAAATGGAGCGAGCACAAAATCCAATCAATGCAATGGAAGCACAAACAGCATCACCTTGCAGAACCAGGCATCGTTCTCGGCCGACAAAGCATGTAGCACCAGTGTTTTCGGATACGCAGGGCATCATGCTCATGGATTGGCTGGTTGATGCCAACATCATTAACAGCAGGGCGCGATCCACTCCGAAAAAGTGATTCTCGAAAGGCAGGGAGAGGTTATCACACCGCTGGCCAAATGCATACACCTGGTTATCATACTGCGAAGATGGAACTAACGAGTAACTGATCTGCTTGTAAATTCAATTCAATATGAACCCACTCCCCTGTAGACAGTCTCGGATTGAGGATGTCTCGTCAGGTTAATATTTTGCCCAATTAAAACAGAACTGTCCAGAAATGTCCGGGTTTGGGTGAAAAGATACATTGAAATTTACAGTGAGGCCGGCGTTACGGAGATACTTGGAATTACTATTCAGAATTGCAAATAGCGCAAAGGTGTGGCGATAGCACACAGATTTGGTGACCCAAGGAAAATTGTTGAAGCTTGGCTCGGATGTGTTGTCTCACCCATCAATTTCCCCGGACCTTCCTTCATCAGACTTTCCATTCCTTTAGGTCCTTGAAAAGCTCCTTGAGTGGAAAAAACATTCGCTTCAGATAACGCGTTTGGAGGGTTAGATGGAAGGATGTGTTTCGAGGAACCTAAGTGGCAACCGTATGCACTAATAATTTTTCTCAGCATAGCCTGCACACAAGTTTCATCAATATCAATGCAATAACCAGGCCCAGGCAGAAATGGGGAACTTTAATTATTTCAGTTGACAAAGTTTATTTTAAGAAAGTATTAAAGAAATTTCACGAATGCCATACAATAGACAAACTTAATCTACTCAGGTCATCTTTATTGTTATCTCTTAAAAATAAATCACGGAGGAAAATTAATAAGACCTAATCACGATAACCAAAAATTATCAGTAAGCGCCACCGCTGTAGCAGCCTCCTGAACCACTATTTCGGATTCCAACTACCACAGCTCCTTGCAGTTCTTCAAAGTCTGTGCGGAAGATATTATAATGGCCCCATTACCAAGAAGAGGCGATCAATGTCCAATCAATGTAATAGGAGCACAGGACCAGCACCCTGAAGACCAGCCATCGTTCTCGGCCGACAAGCATGTGGTCACACGGTTTTCAGATACGGAAGCAACATACTCATGTAGATTGGCTGGATAATGCCAGCATCATTAACAGCAGAGCGCAATCCACTCCGTAAAAGAGATTCTAGAAAGGCAGGGAGAGGTTATTACACCGCTAGCGCAAATGCATACACCTGAAAGGAGATTGTTTTGCCAGGATGTAACTTACTGCTAGCGTGAAAAAAATATAAAGCCCGTTCCATATGAACCCTCCCCTCCCTCCTGTAGACAGGCTCGTTAGGTTTAATAATTTGCTTAATTAACGTAGAACTATCCAGGCAGCTCCGGTTTTATCAGAGATTTTTCACCCAGGAATCTCTGATTTTAATATAAATTATGAAGAACATATGAAGCGTGAGTTCATGATTTTATTTATTTTTCGGCTTTTCAGTCATCTAATAAATGGTGGCATATTTTTTGTTCAATTCCTCCTTTCTAAAAGTAAAAAGAGGTACCCGTTCGAAAAATAGTGGACAGTCTCCAGGCTGTTATCTCGGGGAATACCTACGAGAAGCCCCACCAGTACTTGGGGAAACAGTCGGGAGCATCGTATGCCAATACCCTGGAGACTGGCATTATCCCAGTAAAATAATAATAACAAAAATAGCTCAATATCAGGTCTCATGTTGAATTCTGATGAATATTTCAGGTACGCGTATTTTACAAAATTTCCTATTATAATCGAAGCGGAGGAAGTGGAATGGGGCCCGGTTCATTTGAATTGTGATAGAACGGGGAATTGTCTGATGAGCTGGATTGTGACATTCTATTAAGTGCAGCGGATCGCTGCTAATGCTGATATGGAGCCATTTCCCATCCTGTCGCCACTCCGTATTGACATTTCTGTGATAAGCGAGGAACAGTTACTCGATTGTCAAAGAACTCGACAATTTGCTTGGATCAAATTCGTGATGCGCGAAAGGACTGGAAATGAATAAACTATACGATGCGCAATCCTATTACGTGTAAGACGATTCTACAGGATATGGAGAGCACATGAATTCAGTAACACGTTGATCCTAACGAAACATAGGCTGAAATGTTAAATTGAAGGGAGGGAGTTGGAGAGGGGTGGAGGGGATTTCGATTCTACCTGTCCACCTTCTTCCGAAGGCAGGACTCTCCTCAGTGCTCCCAACCCACCCAAAGCCACTCACGGATGATACAATTCATCCATTTGACGCCTTTTTGATTTAAGCAGTGATTTGTAGTGTCTCTTTACTTCCCAAAAGTGCGGAGATTTATCGTTCAATATAATTCATTATAATAAATAATCGTGCCTCGTGTTTGTTCTTATGAGCGCCCAGGTGCCACGAAGATAGGGCCAATTTCGTAATTAAACAACCAGCAGCAGTGGCGCTAACAGTCTCCCATACTTCGTTACCGTAATGAGGAAAGACATGTAATTGAAGACGCTGTCAGAGAAAGGGAGGGGGGGAGGCAAAGCCCAGACACTCCTAAAAGGCTGAAGCCAAAAGAGATTTACGACGTCTTTGGCGAGCGCTTCTCCCTTTCCACTGCTGATAGCCATCTCTTAACAAACGAGCAATCCGTATCTTAACACCATCCGGCGTATAAAGCTCCACCAATGATATCGAAAGCGGGCAACAAATTGAGTGGAACTGACTGCAATTGCTAATGAAACCCTCCTTCCTCCCCGATCAAATGGTTTATTATAGAGAGAAGGGACGGTGGTGGTGGTGGTAGTGCGTTGTTTAACGGATGAATGGGTCCGGCGGGTCATTTCCGAACAACGTCGAAGAGAATCGTTTTCGAGCATTGAAAAGTAAAAGAGCACCGTTGATGAGGTATTAGAATACGGCATCGATTTTATAATAATATACCATCCTCAAAGTTTATAAAAACATTTATTAGGCCCCAAAACGAATATTATTATGAAAAGGTAGAGATATATAGAGGATAATAATTACGATATGGAGCGTTGGCATGACATCGCAAACCGATATATTAAATAACCAAGACGTTTAACATGATCATTGCAGTTCTTTTGATTACAAAGCATAATACTTGTAGATTTCATCTAAAAATTTTGTTTCTTTTGAATGTTGTACGAGAGAGAGAATCGAAAAGTAGCGCTACAGGCAGCAACAGCTTGCTCACGTTTTCCCTAGCAGAAGGATGCTAGCATACCTGAGTAAAGATAACTACTGAGTAAAGATGGCACGTTTGCTAGCATAGCCGAAAATTGAGGAATTTGGCTGGAAGGTGCTCAAATATCTACCCTACAGCCTAGACCTTGCACCATCTGACTATCGTCTCTTCGGACCAATTAAGAAATTTTTAGAAGACCAACGCTTTGCTTCGGATGAAGAGGTAAAAATCAGCAGGTTATACAACCATAAAACGGAGTTTTATTGAATCTGGTCCCACGATGGAAGAAATGCGTCGATGGAAGAAAAGCTGTCGAAAAATAGGTAATGCCTTCTTCATTTTTGCTTATTATTAAAAATGTTGCCACAAAAAATTCTTGTGCGTTACTTTTCCTTCCTCCCTCGTACTAACCAGGTGGAAACGAAATGTAAGGCTAAATTGTATCTTTCAATTTTTTATGACTAGCTCCTCACTACTTCGTTAGACCATCTTTTGCTATATCCCATACGATGCAGTGAACGGCGAACAATGCGTTCAGACATCTTTTGAGAGGATCCTTGATTAAATTGTGTTGTAATTTGCTGCACTGTTGCCCTTCTGCTGTCTTATTACAATTCTGGGTACTCTCCATTCCACCCGAGCATTCGCTTGATGACGACGACAAGTTCCTTGATGAGATTCAGTTTTGGGGCTAAACAGTCCAGTCTTTAAACACGTTAACAACAGCCGCTCTTGAACGTTTCACGAAGGAGACGGTTTCGCTGATATTCGCTCCGTGACTCCGAGATTCTACAATCATCCCACATTCAAAGTCTATCAAATCGCGTCGTTTGCCCATATCTTCACAAACATATCACCTCTATACTGCCAAAGCCTTAAGCTTTTCTTTTTTTTAAGCAGTCTCGCCCTCAAGCGACAACAGTATTTAATTTCCTTAAAACTGTAAAGTGGCCATAATACACTGAAGAGCCAAAACATTATGATCATCCTCACATCTGTGGATCACGTGGAGGGCACTTTAATTAAGTAGAGGTGGTATTTAACTGCTGCTGGAGAAGGTAAGGAATCAGTCTTGCATTTAATTTTGCGAGTGATGGGAAAGGCTGTTGATCTAAGCGAATTTGATAAAGGGGACATTGTAATGGCCCGAAGACTCGGAACGAGTATCTCCGAAACTACACGACTGGTAGATTGTTCACGACCTGCCGTTATTAGTATTTATGCAAAGTGGATAAATGACGGTGAAACCAGCAGTAGACGCCAAGGTGTTGGACGCCCACGCGTCATCAAAGAAAAGGGACGTCGGAGACTGTCCAGCTTGGTAAAGCAAGATCTGCACCAGACAGTGGCTCAGCTGACAGCCCAATACAATGCAGGTCCCAGTGCAAGTGTTTCGGAACACACAGTTCAGCTGATATTGTTGGATATGGGACTGCGCAGCAGACGTTCCAGTCGTGTGCCTCTGTTGACCAAGCGTCATTGTCAACTACACCTACAGTGAGCCCGGGAACTTCGAGACTGGACCATGGATAAGTGGAAGAGAGTTTAGAGCCTATTCATATAGTTTAGGGCCTCATTGAGTCTAAATCCCGCTCCTGATGCGACAATTCTAAATTCAATTGAATGTTAAAGAATGAAAATACTACTGCTGTATAAAACGCTGTACTCATTGAAGAACCTTGTATGATTCCTCTCGCGTCGATTTATAAATCCACGTTTTATTTTTTTATTTATTTGTTTATTTATTTATTTATTTATTTATTATTATACAAACTTTTTTACATCAACAATATAAAAGAAAAATCAAATAAGAAATTAAGTAATATTTTATCCAAAGAATAAAAAGGCGCCCAAAAGGCCAGTGGGCCTGTCCAGGGGCATCCATAAAACAATTATAAAATAATCTAAAATTATATAAATTTGTAAAAATTTGTATGGCATTAAACGGCAACGACAATATCAACAACAACAATAATAGTAATGATAATTTTTTATAACTAAAAACATTACAATATAACCAATAATAATATTAGTAGTAATTATGATAATAATAAAAACAGTAAAATAAACAGAGGACTGTGTAAATCGGTTTTAAATCAGAATTAATTAGGCCCGAATGTTTCTAAGGAGACGACATTTAAAAAATTGAAGAGAAGGTGCAGATTATTTCCGAAGTTCCACAGTTAATTTTGACCAACAGATAGCGCCGGAAATCGAAATTGATCTTCTTAAGCAATTCACTCTATAAAATGGAATTACTATTTTTTTTTCTCTTGTGAGATAATGATGATATGGACTGATTAACATAGGGGGGGGGTTCTAATATTATATATGTTATGCGTGATTTTATATATAAATTGAGCTAATTGAATAAAATATCATCAAATTTTAATAAGTTGAAGTTTTTAAATTCTGAACTAATGGAAGAGAAAGCGGGCCTATTTAACAATTTTCGTAAAAAACGTTTTTGAAGTTTAATTAAAAGATTTTTATTTTTCTGTGTGGTCGATCCCCATAAACATATTCCAAAGCATAAATTTGTATGATTAGAGTAAAATATAAATTTAGTAAGATATTACGTGGAAGATGATTGACTCTATAAATAATGCCTAAAGAACGGGATAGTTTAGTAGCTAAATGTTTTATATGAAGGCTCCATGACAAATCGGAGGTAAAATAAATTCCTAAATATTTATAGGAAGATACTCTAGATAAGATTTTATTATTAACGCAAAGCTTAATTTTGCTATAGTCAATCAGTTTATTACGCTGATGAAAGATCAGTTTATTATGCTTAATTTTGTTTTTTATATATTGTATATTACACAGCATCAAAGTCAAAAATATTGCGGCTCTCTTTCTGTATTTTAATATTATTCAGTTTACTGGAGGTATGTTCTACGTACAAAAAAATGCGCTGACATACTGAAACATTAGATAATGAGTGAAGCTCAGAAATCCGAACCTCAAGCTAAAAAATTTATTAAATGTTTTTATTTTTATCATTCTCATAAAGTACTTTAGAATCCACGCATGAAAAAAAAATTAATGCGGAAATGAAAACATCCTAAACGTCCTAATAGATTCATATAAGTTAATGAACTGTCTTCTTGATTTGATAAAATAAAAACAAAATTTATTAAAACCCTGAAACTCAAATCTCTCTCCTTAATTCTCTTTTCTTAAAATTCCTAAGGCAGTTCAATGACGTCATTCTAGAAGCAAGTCTACACTTCTAAGAAAAGCTGTGAAACTTCGAAATGGAAATGCGAAAATTAATCAACTTCACGAAAAACTTCATTTTTTAAGGGAAAAACAGTGATAACCTCTAGGTTGCCTCTTCCACCCAGTCCTCATTAAACGATGATGAATGACATCATATCAAGATTCTCGCACTTAAGCATATTCTTCCCCAACTGATTTTTTGTCCTTTTTTCTTAAGCAAACTCGGTGGCATTGAGTTTTAAATTATTAGACGGAATTCTTTTCTCCGCTAACGATCGTGAAACTCGTTTTACGACACTCCATGTCGGGGAGAGCGAGAGGCAAAAACGTGCAACCCAGGTAACGGATACCCGTGCTATCTCGCCTCCTAAGGCCAATTTGTATTATTTATTACGCTAAAGACGGTATTCGACACCGGATGAAGTTGTTCTGCGACTCGCACCTGCTTAAATTGTATACTGTTTACCGGAAATATGTCCTAGGGTGTCGCCTTCCTTTAAAAAAAATGCGTTCCAGATGATCAGGAATTGGTCAAGCAAACTTCCCACTCTTCGCCTTGGTTAGAATGTGAAGAATTGGAAGTAAGACAAGGGAGGGGGAGATTAAAGAGAAGAAAACGAATGGGTAATCAACATATTTGCCTCGACCCGACTTCCCTTGGACACAAATTAAGGACTATGTCTAAACGCCCTCCCCTCTTCGCAACCATCACCTATCTTACATCATTTGTAATACAAAACGTGTTTCACGACCTTTGGTGCAGTTTTTAAGGCGTTCGGTTCTGAATTACAGGCTCTGAGAGACAAAAAGGACCACCTACGAATTTCACGGGCTCACGATTAATCAAGCCGGGACAGGGAGGGAAGCAGAGGGGGGGGGGGGGAGAAAAAATGATAAATTGTGCGATGAAAATTATATTGAGAGACAAACAACATGGAAACACGCATTAAATGCCACCTTGAACACAACTGCGACGCTTTTTTTTCAGATTTTATTTAGCGTTCATAATTTTACGATGGAGATTATGACTACGACGTATCTGCGTCTTCATTAACTTAGAACTTAAGCATTTTCCAGCTTCATTAATTAATTTCAGTTTCTTATTCTCGAAAGTGTTTATGAAAGGAATTTAGAAAGCATAAGCATTGGTTTGGGTTCGGGGCATCCTCCAAGAACGTTTACTGCGTTCCGTTGTTGTTCGGAAATGTGAAATTTAAAAGATGCAAACATTTAGATTTCTAAAATGATTTCAATGAAGCGATTTATTTATATTGGGGACTAAATTAATATCAGAGAAAATTTTCATGAAAGTAAATCTATGTAGCTCGATAGATTATAAATTGATGAACCTCTTATGAAACTTATTGGATGATTACGGGTACGAAGAATACTCGATTAGCAATTCAATTTGTCTTAGAAATCTCTTGTATTACATACAAATAGTAGAGATACCTTTGAGCAAATGATAGAGGATCTAAGAACAAGCAATAATTGTCATTTAAAGATGTGGTCTGTTTTGCTTAGTTACTTTTATGCTGTTGTTTTCAGTCAATCAAGAAATAATGGAAATTACTGAACAATGTCCTAGAAGACATTCACTCAAACATAAGACATTCCGGAGAACACGTTTACAAGAACGTTCAACTGACCTCAGTCCATTAGATTTAAAGTTACTATGTATTCAACCTATTGAGAACATTGAAATCTTTCGTCAGCGTGTTTGTGAAAGATCAACAGCACTTGGGAAATGAGAAAGAGTAAAGCCTTTTTTTCATTTAGCGACTTTTAGCCATTTAGTAGGCATCTGCGACTCTTTGAGGTCTTTTCTGAAATCATGTCGCGCTTTTCAGGTGACTTTTGGGAGCTACGTGTTTCAGGTCGTTTTCCATTCACCAATTTTCAGGCGTTATTCCGACTCTGGACTGATATGAATGGACGATTCACTTTGGAAAACCTACCTTCCGAAGAGGTTGATCTTCAAACAATTGTTTTTCCCTCAAGGTGATGGAAAAGAGGATATCGACCACTCCAATCACAGTCACGTTTAAAATTTATTACTGTATCAATTCTTCTTAGTAAATAAATGATTAATCCAATTTTTAAAACTTACTTATTAATAAATTCACGAGGGAAAGGTCACGAAAACCCATATCGGCGAACACTAGCTACGGCAGCCGAGATTCCCCATCTGAATTGTCGAAGACAACTACCCAGAACGCATAGCGAAATAGATTGCATCTTATTGGCTAGATCTGAAAAAAACTCCTAAAATCGCGTGGAAATAAAACCTTCCCAAATCTTGAAAAATCGCCTGAAGACGCTACGATCAAAAATGTGAAGTTTCACTAAACGAACGAGTCGAATGGAAATCAAAGTTTTTGGTAGTTTTTGATCAAAAATGTGAAGTGCAAAACCGACTTAAAGTCTGTTTTTAGCAACTTTCTAGCGTCTGTTAGGCGCCTGCGACTTTTTAGGTGTCTTTTATGACACTCGCACATGTTTTCCAATTAGCGACTTTCAGGCATCTATTAGGCGATTTTTCACGATCTGGCGAGTTTAGATTTTTACGTGTTTTTTCAGGCGTCTTTTCAGATGGTCTTCGCTGCCGTAGCTGCTGTTCGCTGAGACTGGTTTTCATGATTTTCCCCTTATTTATTAATAAACAGGTTTTAAAAATTTGGAATCATTTATTTATTAAGTAGATATGATAAACAATTCAAAAATGTATAAATTTAAAGCGTTAAGATGATCAGAGCGGTCGATATTCTCTTTCCATCGCCTTGAGAGAGCGACAATTGTTTGAAGACGCCATATTTTTTAAAGTGTTTCGACCAATTAGATCAGACCAGAGTCGGGATAACGCCTGAAATTCGCTAAATGGAAAACGACCTGAAATCCGTCGCACTTCTTAACAAGACACCCAAAAGTCGCTGCGCTTTACAATTAATTCGCTTAAAAGTCGCTAAATGGAAAGCAGGCTTAAGGCTGGTTCACATTCGCCATCTGCGAAAACGCAGCATCTCATAAAAAAGTGCCAAAATTGCCTCGCCTGAAAGTCGGGACGCGAGAAAATCGGAGGCAATTAACTTTTTTTTTTTTTTTTAGGCGATCGTCATGCGTCCTTACTTGCGATTGGCTGAAGAATGACCGTCAGACGATAAGTAGCCGTATTGTTGTTTTTTTTTCGACATTACTTTAGAGTACACACTGAAACGTGCAACATGCAATAGCGGACTGACGGTGATCGGCTTACGCGCTTGATGTGGCTGGGGTCTTACACTGGATTAGTGGCGTGTTTCAGTAATCGCTTGAAGTTCAACATTGTTGGAATTTTAGAACATGCTAGAGGGTTCAAAAACGTTGAATGCGAATTGACCACGTTTTTTGAGACACACGAGAAATGCTTCCGATTACAAAAAAAGCCGGCGGTAATCGGTGGTTGTGAACCAGCGTTTAGGCAGTGCATGAAGTGACGCCTAGAAGTCCGTATTTGAGCTTATGGTAGAATTTTGAACGCTATTTGTAGATATGCAAGAACTTTGTAAACAAATATGTATGAAGTGAAAAGTGCGTATAATTAAAAAGCTAAGTGAAGCAACATGTTTACATAACACTTATTGTTCTTTTTAGGCGCTCTATCACTTCCCGAAAGGTTTCCCACATTTTTGTTAACACCCAGTATGGTGGACGAATGGGGACTTGACTTCAGAATGTACAATGGACACAACAAAATGTTCGACCAGGCTGATTCAAGTGACTTCGAATGAGAAGTGGTTGGTGTTCTGAATTAAGCATTTCCCAAACAGTAACCTTTTTACGATATTCACGTACAAACATTATTACAACAGCATACCCAATATTGTTGCCTGTTACAGTTTCCCCTAGAGTCACCAAATCAAGTCAATATATCGGTGATATGCTGGAAAAAGGCTTATAACTCCAGTGTTAAAAAATTTACATGCATTTTAAATGTATAACATTTACTTATAATAAGTCTTCGGTTGCTTAAGAAGATGTATACATGCTCGTTACTTCTTAAATTTATCCTATTATTACTTTATTTGTGTTCACTTTTGTGTAAAATATTCTGCATATAAAATATTTTGAAAATTAAGGAGGCTAAAGACAACTTGAATTTATACGTTAGCTACTAAGTGTACAATTTCACTAGTACAATTACTGAACTGTGGAATAAAAGGCTTTTAATAGATTTTTATCAGGCTTTGATGTTAACCCCATATCTTTCCCCAGAGTATTTTTTACTCCCCAACGAAAAGGAGTGAAAAATAAGCCTTCGTTTGAGTGGAAGGGGAAAATGAATGAATTGAAACGCAGGTTGAATCGAAGTCTGTGTATGTGCACAAAGTGTATACAGTATATGGGTGTGAGCGTGCGTATGGGGAATCGAAAACTTTCTCCCCTTTTTGGTTTTTCCACGCGTCCATCTCGAACGATGAAGCCGATGGAGATGGGTCGGTTGGTCTTGGATTGCGATTGGTTGGAAACGGCACCGATATCAATCAGATCAAAGACACTGGATCCCAACTGACGGGAAATGAAGGAAAAGGGGTACGAAGGGATCGAAAGGGTGTCGATTACCGATTTCCCCTGTTCCGACGTCCCACCTCCTCTTTTCCCTCACCGTCGTGTTCCTGGTTGTTCCTCGGGGCTCCGGTGAAACCCTAGCGACGTCCAGCTGCAGCTGTCACCGAGATCCTTCCAACTGACATTTTTCCTACAGATGGCTGTCACAGATAGATCCGACGCGTAACAAAGTCACTTTTTCATTCGTTCGCCGCACTGATAGGGTTACGGAGAAGCGGCGGCATCTGCACGGGCGACCGCGGGGAAATAACACGGGCGATATGGGGGAAAGAGTCGGTCGGCGGCAGTGAGAAGGGATAAGGGGGACTCGATCAAGGCATCACATTCCAGTCGAAGCCCTTCACTCAGCCTAGACGATAAAGAGTCGTGACTTAATTAAGACTCACAGATAGAAATGGGGTGAAAGGAGCCCTTTTACAAAAAAAATGAAAAACACCCTTCGATCTGCTCACAGACCGGCTAGAAAGAAAAAATTTACTACGCGAAAGCAAATGCGTAACATTAATTTATCATGTTTCCTCAATATTGGAAATCCTTCTGACAGGAAGGAGAAATGGGAAAAAAGCCCTGGAAAAAAATAACTGTCACTGATTTCAATGAAAATGAAGAAGAAAAAAAAAAGTTTACTGTTTCACAGTTGTTTAAAGAAAATGACTTTTAACGACATGAATACCAGATTCGTGCAATTAACATTAATTTTAAAAGAAATTCTTAGTTTTCTCATGAAAAGTTTTCATCGAATATTTTCTTTTCAATAATTTTCTCTTCTTCGATTATTAACATGTTCTCTCACTAGATGGCAAATCTTTCCTTCAGAATGAAAGCAAAAGATTTTATCATTTAAGAAATTTTTTCCTGTACTTCATCTTTTATCAATTTTTGTCAGTACTCCAAATGCTGAACATGAATATTTCTCTTGTATAGATTATTATTGCAGTTAATTTGATAAAGTTGATTCATCGTGATCGTATTCAGAATTCGAAATCATTAATCATTGATTCTTAAAGCAAGGTACCATCAGATCAGAAAAAAAAAATAGGCGTTAAAATTTAAAAAAAAACATACACTTTAGATCAGAATCCTTATATGTAAAGATTGTTACATAAAGGATGTTTGCATATGAGGATTATGCTTGAGATCAAGTGACTCAACGAATTATTAAGCACTACTAGTAATTTAGTGTGGCAACAGTGTTAAGTATCTTCAGCTCAACTCTGGAACACGATTATGAATACAACAATGAAATCAGCGTACTCGAATTTACATGTGAGCCAACAAATTTATTTGTACTGATGCCGCGATCTAGCTATTATAAAATTGTTGGATTCAAAGATGTTAAAAAGTCGTCAGTTACTGAATTCACAAAATCGGTCGTTCCGTGAAAAGTTAAATCATTTTTGGCCTTCGAGCTGGATAGATAGACCATGTTCCCGATTAGATAGGACATGTAGGCCTTTTAAAACTTTTACTTACTCTTCGATGCTCTTCTATTCGAATCTGAAGTCAAAAGTCAAAAAGTTTCGGGAAAAAAAAAAAATTGGCGACGGAACGACCGATTTGGCGAATATAGTAACGATGGTTTTACTGTACTGTATAAACAAATTAACATCGTTCTGGCAATTCGGTACCACGCATTTTCAACTGGTTTATTAACTGCATTTTTTCGCGACCCAAAGGTTGAGAAACGCTGCTATACATTATCTCGATATACAGTGCGATTCTAAAGTTCAAGAGATATAACAGGTCCATATGGAATGCAGAACTTTTAGAAGCACCCTCTATTATTTCATATGACCCGATTTTTGTTCTGAATTATTTAAAATGTTTCACTTTGTAGAGAGAGTATGATATTTGCAAATAGCCTATTTAACTACTAACGCAAAGAAAAAGTAACATTTTGTTATTTTAGCGCTTAAAAAATAAAATTTTATTTTTAAAAATAATTTTCTATTATCTATTAAAAAGTATAAATATATATATATAGACAAAAAAAAATGCCCAAATTTTCTTTATTTTGTCAATAAATTCATTACTCGATATTAAGTCGTCGTTGACCATTTTCCCTACTTCTACCGCCCCTCAATACGTCCAATCGCCACGAGTCGCGCCGATAACTGAACAGTTCAAATGCTGAAAGTTATGGTCTGTACAATAAAAATAAACAACATGTGTGTGTGGCACAGGAAATGCGCAATTAACCAATCAGAAGTGCTCACAGAAGGTGCACATCTTGTTTTATGCAATATCGCAAGAGAAGATACCGGGGACAGGTAAACGCGCAATGAAGCGCGATCATGTGTAAGGTGTATCTAGTAGGGCAAACCGTATCTTATATTTTTGAGCTGAAAAATCTAGTCATCTTTATTATATCTAATAATTGCTTATAGAGATAAGTTCTATCGCCAACAAAATTCTTTATTGCGTCAGAACGCGTTTCGATATTATACCATCGTTAGTTATACAAAGTTGTGTGGGCGACTGCCTGGTGTTGAGGTTGCTCTTTGCTGACGACCTTGTCCTCCTTGGGTCTTCTCGCACGAACCTTCAGCATGCACTAGACCGGTTTGCAGCCAAATGTGAAGAAGCTGGGATGAAGATCAGTGTGGTAAAACCGAGGTTCTGGTCCTTTCAAGACAGCCTGCTCAGTGCGCTCTCCATGTTAGGGGAGCCTCATTGAGACAGGTGGAGAAATTCAAGTATCTTGGGATTGCATTCACGAGTGATGGACGGCAGGAGAAAGAGTTGGATGCTCGGATCGGTGCAGCAAGCTGTGTCAGACGTGAACTGTGGCGATCCGTGGTAACGAAACGCGAGCTGGGTAACAAAGCCAAGCTCTCCGTCTTCATATCTATCTTTGTCTCCATTCTCACCTATGGTCATGAGGCTTGGGTAATGACCGAAAGAGTGCGATCGCGGGTACAAGCGACCGAAATGAGATTTCTGAGAGGTGTGGCAGGTGTTACCCTACTAGATAGAGTGTACAGCAGCACGATAAGGGAATCTTTAGGTGTTGAGCCGCTACTTCTCCGCATTGAGAGATCTCAGTTGCGCTGGTATGGCCACGTGATACGGATGCCGCAAACTAGTCTTCCTATGCAGTTGTTATTTTCCAAGCCGGTGGGTAAGAGACCAAGGAGTCGGCCTAGAACCATGTGGCTAGACTACATGGAGAATCTGGGTTCGAGTCGCTTGGATATTACCAGGGAGGACATGCGCCTGATGGCGGAAGATCGCGATCGCTGGAGATCCTCCATAGGGCAGCTGCCCCCGCAACCCTAACGGATAAGCGGGTTTGAAAAGTAAGTAGGCTAAGTAAATCTGTTTTCATAAGAGGAGGCATCTCATTTCCTTGAGCGTTGTATGAACTAAATAAACATTCAGATAAGATAATATGCATGTTATGAAAAATCCAAGGGCCTTTTTGACTTAACAAGAATAGAGAAAACTGTATGAAATTGAATAGCGGAAACTGAATTTAACATCTTCGCATTATTTGATTTGCTTTTTTTTTTTGATTCTCCGACGTTCTTCTCACAGTTATAATTATAGAAAATTCACCATTTTAATAAAAATACGGTTTGCATATTGTTTTCCTTAAACTGCATAAATCTTGAATAAATTAGGGAGCGGAATAAATTCTTTCTCCGCCGCTCAATGAGACCCATATATGGGTCCTTTTAATTCCGTCAAAACGGCTCGTGAAGCTTCTTGTTATTCATTGAAAACATTCGTACCATTGACAATGTGAGGAGGTAACTTTGCATGATCCTCTTTAGTGAATCCTAATAATTACAGATTCGCTATTTTATCTGGGCCTGAGCTCTAGAATATATATAGCGCTAAGATTTTAAGTTTCTATCCAGTAAGGACCCATCTGATTTCATTAACCAGATATAGTCTGACAGAGTTAACCAGCTGAAAAATTTATTACAGCTTTAAGAAGAAAGAAGAAATGGAAGCGATTAGGATGCCTGGACATAAGGACGCGTTGTTAAACAGAGGCTCAGTCCATTCTCACTCATTTTTAGCAACAACACGATGTTATAATGCGTATTATCGGCCAATCGCCTATCTCGTGAGAGTTCCGCCTATAAACGCCGCTCAGTTTAACAACACCACCCACCATTTGCAATATTGTTAACTTCCTTAATGCATAATTTTGTCCTTTATATAGATTTTAACGCATAAACGCATCATTTGGCAATTTGACCATAGTCAACTTCAAAAGTGATCAATGTGAAATCTTATTTTGATACAAGTTTATTCCCAGTTTGTTATCAACACCTTATCGCTCGATTTCTATGTAATCGCTATCATTCTTCCTCTATGGATCCTCTTTTGTTAAAATGCATATATTCACGCGAAAACTTTCTCAGATTCTCTCGAGCCGTTGCCATTGAAACGGGGACCATTTCATTTCTAATTCATTTTTATTCCACTCTTTTCTCGCCTCTTTTTCACGCGTGGCCCTTCGCGCCGTCGCTGCCAGGATTACCTCAGCCGATAACGAACCCGCGACTAACGCATTCAGCGGGGCCTATTATGGAAGGTGCGAACCACCGAAACGAGCAAGCGGCAAACGATAAAGCCGGCGGCCGTGTTTTAAAGGAGGGGAAGAAGGGAAATCGAGGGAGGAATCCGACGCTGTATTGAAGCGAGTGCAACTCGGCTCCTTCGTGACAATGAGGGCGGACAAAAGCAATATGACATCGCTGGTTGCGCAGGCGCAAACACACATGCACACACAGACAAACAGACACACACACACACACACACACGCCATCTTTATCTGCATCGATGCATCGTCGGCGCCCGTTTCAATAGGTTTCTCTATCTCGTCAAGAAGTCAAGAGGGGTGGGTGATAGAGTTGCCGAAACTTCGCCAGTTTTCAACCCGTTCCTTAAGAGGCGGTGGCGGCTACGTTACAATGATGACAGAAACGAACGAGATAAAAGCGCCTGAAAAAATTGCCGTTTGTAATTTCCTATTTGACAATGACTCCCCAGGCGCGTTTCACTCGCTCGTCTTGTGTCTTGAATAGGAGCCACGTTCTTTATTTTTCCACCCTCTTTAATGGTTTATCATCACACACCCACACGAAAAAAAAGACTCTCCTTCCAAAGCGCTATTGAAAATGATTTTTCCAGTAATTGAGTCAAATTTTTTTTTCTTATTTCTCTCATTGAATTGAAAATAAAACTCGTAAACCCTGAGGCGCTGAAGTGCGCCCCGAGTCTATTCTGAGATGAAACTTTGTTTTGCTAAGAATATTTTAAATAAAGCCTCTTGCTCTTTTACTTATCAGAATCATGCGTTTTACATTTAAACACTCGCTTATTATGGTTTGAAATTTTGCCCAGTCGAAACTGCTATAGCATAAAACGGCGCAAGCTGTTCGCAACTCGTCAGTCATTTTTCTATCAATTCCACAGATACAATGACCTGGATGCCCATAGAAACTAAAGTATGGCCGTGTCTTATAAGTAAAAAGTTTTTACTTAAATATATAATGCAAATACTTCTATTTTACAGGCTCATAAGCAATTAAGTGGTATGTGAAGAAAAACTGCAGGCTGAATGCTTAAGGGAATTTTTTAAAAATGAAACAAATTGATTTCCTTTTCAAAAATGCTTAAGGAAAAGATACGAAAAACAATTAAGAAAAAAAAAACAACAAATTCTCATTGAATACTTATTTTATTTCTACAATTGATCCGTTTTTGATTAGGATTCAATAGAGTAATATTGAGGAGTTCTTAGAGCTTCTTAAGAATTGAAAGATGTGAATTTTTGTTGTTATTATTGTTGTTGTTGTAATTGATATGAGCAGATGACAGTATTTCGAGATGTTAAAAGAAATCTCTATTTGGTTGATGTTCAGAGAGCAACAAACCTATTTTTATTTTCGGTAATTTGATTCTTTGGTAAAAGAGTATCAAAAAGCCACATACTAGATAGAAAGAACAAAAAACACGTACATAGAAATATGAGAAGTGTTCCTTCACAATCATCAAGCGCGAGTCTCCTATTTTTTCTTAACATGGGAAAACGAATTTAAACGTCTCGCAGGCGTACTTCGATAGATATGAGATCCAGCTGTTTAATTGACATACACTGCGTTTACATGCACACTTTTGATCCGGATCGAAAGACAAGTTTCAAGTCAATCCTGCAAAAAGTGGCATGTAAACAGGCTTCAACATCCCGATCCGGATCGAGTTCAATCCCGTCGAAAGAGGTGGTTTGAAACCAGGGAAGCATGCCTCAGGAAAGAGGTCAATCAAATAATAATATCCGGATCGAGTTTAAATTTGCTGTTTGGTTGAAAGAAAAAGTATAGAAAATTTTAGCTAAAATAAGTTGTTGGTTGATTTATACCTCAACACAATAAATATCTATAAATAAATAAATGAATAAATTTTAAAATACATTGCATGTTTAAATTTTTTTTTGTAAACTTTTTTATCAAAATGTCATTTTTCCTAATTAAAAATTTTCAAATCGTCAATCAAATTGGAGTTTTATATATATATATTTTTATCAAATTTAATTTAATAATTTTTTTATCAAATTATAATTATCAAATTAAATATTATATTTATATCAAAAATTTCAATTTAACAATTTCTATTTTATTAAATTATAATTGTAATTTTATAATTTTTATTATTTAATACGATTAAATAAACAATTAAATTGAAGTTTTTGATATAAATCTAAAAATTAATTCGATAAAATCTATTAAAATTATGTTTTGATAAGAATGTATAAAATTATATTTTGATAAAAATAAGTATAAAAAACTTAAACATGCAAATGCATTTTAAAAGTTATTAAGGATTATTATATTGAGGTAAATAAATCAAAAACTTGACATATAAATAACCTCAACCTTATTATTTATATATAGAAAATTTTAATTGAAAACAAAATTTAAAGAAAAAATCAATAATTACAAAATTTATTGATTGTCAATTATATTTCCAGGCGATAATAAAGAGAAAATTTCAAAAAATTGAATTTCAGCCGTATTTTAGAGGAAGCGTAATTCAAGTGATAAGGCCGACTGAGCCAACAATGGCGGATTTTTTAGCAGATGACAAAGTCTGGCGTACTTTCCTAATCTAGAGCTTTACCCACAGGGCATCTTATCGGACTCGATCCGGATCGAGTTAGATGCATGTAAACGCGAGGCAATTTTGGATTAACTCAAGTCGATCCGGATCGAAACGTGCATGTAAACGTAGTGATTGGCTTACGACTGAAATTTAAATTGAAATTTATAAACGAGGCCGGAATATTTTTGTGAACTAAGCAAAACTGTCGCTCTGACGAAGACTCATCAAAATAAAGTTATTTCTCTTCCATGAAAACTAAATGTCAAAAACGTAGGCATCATGCATCGAAAACATTTAAGAAAGAAAAACATTTCCTTTAACAGGTTAAAAATCCTTTATATTTGAATTTTCAGTAGAATTGCTGCTTTAGCGATTGCCCACAACCAACTACATGTACTTTAGCAAACGATTAGCTTTTCTCATTCACAACCAAATTTGGTGTGTTAAGATATGCAAGGCAAATCAAAATGATGGACCCGATTTCAGACATTTATTCTGTGATGTCTAATGAACGTATCGTAATGTGAGACATCTGCTTCGAAAGGATAACTTTAACAGTTTAGTTTCCACGCAGTGTTTTCATTTTCTACCGCTAAGAGTCAACAACGAGCGGTTAAAGAAAATAGCGTTGACTGGAGAACAGAGATCATTCTGTGTGCTAGACCCCATGTGATTTTTTCCTGTGGGGTGTGTAAAGGATCATGAGTACGTACCGCCACTGCCAACAACATTGGATGACCTGCGTGCCCGCATCACTGCAGCCATTGCAGATATTGACCGCGACATACTACGAAAGGTTTGGCAGGAGATCGACTATCGGCTTGATGTGTCGGGTTACGCAAGGCGCTCACATAGAACACTTGTGATGTGATCTGTTTAAAGTAAACTTTGAACGTTTAACTTTCGTAGCCCATGTCTCACGATACCACATGTTCATTAGATTTCACAGAGTAAACTTCTGAAATCGGGTTCATCATTTTGACTTGTCCTGTATTTTGAGAAGCGCATAGAATGTGTTCACTTAGAAGAATCAAACGTCTTGAAATTAAATTCTATTATCCATGAGACTTGTGTAAATGGAAGTTGGAGATAATGCTCCAAGCATAAGGTAAAGCTATTATCAGAAAAATGGAAGGAAAAATTCCACGACTTTATAGTTTTTAAGAACAACTTGCGACAGCCTTGCTGTACCGTGTTCATGATGGCTCAATTGGTAGAGTGTGATACTCGTGGTTCCTGGTTCGCATCCAGGTTGTGGAATTTTGCCTTCCATTTTTTTCTGATAATATCATTAACAAGTGTAAATGGTAATAGCAAATATGGCACTGGAAGACTCTAGCAACTGAAGCACTACCGTTTTTTCTGGACATAATCAAAGCAATGCTCAACAAGCCTCAGAAAACTTCTATTTGCCCTACAAATGCTAAAATATGAAGTGAATATACACGAGTTCCTCTTATTATCCTACATGAATTTGTTATCAACCTCTTCGCAAAGAACATGAACAATTTCACTTAAGACACATTACACTGCTATGCCTAATTTTTGATGTTTGGTACTACATATTTTTCTTAATTATTTTAACATGTAGATATCGAATATGAAATCCTTTTTTCTCTATCACGTAGCATTTGTCTGACATTTCATGAATCATTCGTTTTCTTTTAGGCAATTTGTGTTTTCTCGATCGTTGACATCTTTAGCCTGAATCTTCAATATGAAGGCATCTTGCTCTAGAAGAAGTTGTATTATATTAATTCAACTGATTCTTTCTGTTACATCTGCGGAAGCTATACTTTGCCTAAACAAAGACAAAAAATTAACGAGTTTGTGAAGAAAGCAATTTTGGAATGAAGTTAGGAGATCAAGAGAAATCATGGTACCTCATGTGATTCTTAACATGTGTTGAGGGTCTTAGAAACTGGAGCAAAGGGGTAAAGAAATCCTTACCTCCGGGATTCCAGTCATGTTGATGACTGCTATTTCTGCATGGTAAACACTATTGGTTACAATACAAAACTTAAGAAAAAGATTGTTTATCCAAATTTGCCTTCTGCATTGAGACCGGTGCCTCACGATGACAACATTCCTGTTCCAATACCAAAATTTAATGTGGACTCCATGGCAGAAAGTGAGTTGAGTTCGGAAGGGGAAGATAACATGGATACAGAAACAGCAAAATATATTTCGGACAATCTAGAAATTGCTCAAACGTTTTCTCAAACAGAGCTTAATGATCTCATTCGAGACTTGCTGCCAAAAATTTCTGCAGAACTTATGGAATCACGTTTGAAAGGTAAGAATTTATTATTTATTATCTTCATTTTACTTTAATAATACTGAGATTCTATAAGATGGTACGAATTAACCTGTCTTATATGTACTAAAATTCTGAGTTTCTTATAACGCAATTTCCATCTAAAGCGTACGAATAGTCAGCAATTTTGGGTGTTGACTGTACTAATAACAAAATAAAATATTCAAGCAAAATAAAATTTTCACAACTCTCAGTAAACAAACGCCTTTGTGGCTCAATGTTAACAACATTCGAGCAATAAGATGCTATAGAAGACGCCAAAATGGTACCCCCTTACTGTATACATTAGAAACCGCTAGATGCCAGCGCTTGCCAAACGAAAAACATCACCTCTTTGAATTAAGAAACCTCCAATAATAAATGGTTCACTCTATTATATTCAAAGATTTGAATTTTAATATAATGCAGGTTGAAAAGTCAAGATGAAATAAAATAAAAAATTGAAAAAACACAAAACGAAATAATTCATCGAGTTCGGCTTCCATCGTGTTTCCGTGGTTACCGCCAAATTACCATACAATAAAAATATTAAAAAAAATGAAAATCGATATGCAAATTATAATTTTAAAGGAATTTATGAATGTTTTAAAAGTGAAGAAATGAAGTAAAAATATTCCGCTCTTTGGGATCAGACCATAAACATTATTAGGATTATTACCTGAACATTACTTTACCAGACGCTCTTAACGATAAACGATATCACGATGAATATCAATTATGTTGTAATTATCAGAAATATAAATAATTGTTATTTAGACAAGTAAAACAGCTGCTCTCTTGGAAATTAATTAGCATAATGTTTACCAAAAATGGCAAGATCTCTCACAACTTAACCAATGTAAAAAGATGTAATCGTTCTTCACATCTTTAGAAATTGGTTAAAGAAAAATAAAAGTAGAATTTGTGGAAACTTTAAATCGGCCGCTATCAGGCGTATTATGCTTCAAGGTATCTGAAAAGTGCGGAATTTTTGTAAAGAATTTATTATCTTAAAGAGAAGTTGAAGGAAGAAAAGAGCTGCGATTCGCACCAAGCGCTTTCCTCCCGTCAACTCGGTTTCCATTCGTCAAGCGGAGTAGTTAATTACCGATGAGGCTGGGAAAGAAAAGAATAAAAGGAGAAAACGCCATGTGCACAACTGTTCATCACCTCCTTCCTTCATCTCTTCTTCCTTCTTGTTAGTGAGAGGGGATTGCAAATTAATCAGAAACACGCTTTTCACTCTTGCTGCGCCCTTTATCGCCCGCGCCTCCAACGCCACCTCTCGTCAGAGACAGAAGCGTCACAGACGATGTTATCGCAGCCGACGTCTTTTACCAAGAAAAGCGCTACGTTTCGACCATTTTCAATTAAAAGTCGCGAAACTTGGGCGAACGTTATCGGTCTACGGAGGAGGGGAGAAGGACAAGCAATTCCCTCCCTTTCATACCCCGCCACACCTCTTAGGCATCCAATCAGCGTTCGAGGAGACTGCAGCTGCTTTGACTTTAATTTCTTGGAAGGTTGTATAACCGTTCAGTGTTGATTTATTTTCTAGTAATTTCCCCTAATACTAAAAGGAACTTTATAATAGATCTTTTTTAATTGGTTGGTGTAACAGCAGGTGTATGAATATGCCTGCTCGTTTCATTCTATGGAGTCGATTTCTAAGAGTAGCTGAAAAATTTTTTAAAAGGAGATTGCATATTTGCTTATAGCAACAAAAATAATAACTTGAAGCAATAATACTTCTGATAAGATAGACCTCACTTAAAATGCATTTTGAATTAGTGAAAAAATTTGAAGAGGCAAAAGTTGTAAAATCACTAGTGGAGACAAATCCCCGGCTAACGTCACGTGAACTTGCATCCAGACTTGGAATTGATCATTTAACTGTTTGCGAACTTTTAAAAGAAATTGATAAAATGCGCAAGCTGTAAAAATGGGTACCCCTTGAATTGAAAGAAGATAAAGCAGAACGTTTGTCCATTTGTTCTTTGCTCATTTTGCGGAATAAAACCAACTCAGATCCTAAAGCCTGTTCGGCAGCTACTTAATCAGTACCTTACCGGAGGTAAAAACCGGTTTACAGCTATCCTGCAATAGTTTTGTAGATTGCAGCGGTCTCTTGTGATTATTTGTAAAACATTTCTAATTCTTTTCGCTTCCCCATTGTTTTCAATATTTTGAGTTTCACTGAGTTCATGACATCACTGAAAGCGAGAACTACAGAAACTTAAAAATTGAAATTTTGCTTGTTCTACTTTTCTGCTGACAATTTGCCGAGCAGTACGTTATAAAGAGGAAGTGACGTCACATTTGAGCTTCTGTTGTCTGTTTCTGCAGTACGTTCTGTTCATGTGGAATCCAGGCTCTACTCTTAATCACTCCTTTCCTTCTGGAGTATCTTTGAGCTTTAACAAAGGAAAATATGTCATTGCGGCGGAAAGTGATCCTGTATGAATGACAATTCCCATCGCTCAGGGTAATGGTTTAGCCTAGAGCCGTCCAAATCGTGCACGTCGCCCGCGTGCAACATAACATGCTCGCGGACAAAGTTCACAGGCAAAGCCGAGGAGATAGTCCAAAACTCAAGAGGGGAGTGAGTATAGTTTTTCCTATGCAGTGCTGCCAGACTTTCTTTCGTTACTGATACTTGCTTGTTTTTCGTCTCGCATAACGTTCTGAAAAAGCATAAAATCACTGAACCAGTATTTAAACCGGAGTGGGAGAATATGGTTTTTTTTTTATTGTTCACAGATCGGATTCGAAATGCTTAATATGCAATCGTGTCCTATCGGGGGAAAAAATACAATTCTACCTGACATCGAGAAAATTGTCACATTAAAACGCAGGAAAATAAAATGGTAAACTGCCTCGTTTTTTTTTCTTTTTTTCTTTACAATGTCGAATTGATAATTAGCAACTCGACTTTAAGGAACTGATCAACGTAATGTTCAATAGGGGGGTAAGGAGCATTACCTGCGTGCACGGGCGCTGCCCGCAGACAGAAATCTTGGACAGCCCTGGTTTAGCCAGTGAGGATTCTCCAAACATTAAATGCCAAACATGACCACCATCCCAATTGGTCAATGGCTGGACTGATCCACCATAAATTTCTTAAACCAGACCAGCAGCTCATGTGTTCTGCCAACAACTTAATGATGTTCACCACAATCTTTGAAAAAAACACTTAGGTAAGGGCCTATTCCTCGTCATGACAACACTCGCCCTCATACAGCAAAATTAACGTAATAAAAATTGGAGGAGTTAGGATATGAAAACTTTGCCACGTCCACTATACTCACAACCTTTCTCCAACAGACTGTATTTTACTTTGGATTTAGACAAGTTTCTTCGCAAAAAAAGGTTTTCAAAATCTGAATGACGTTGAAATTGCCTTCAATGAGTTCATCTTCTCACGGAAGAAAAATCTGGTTAAATCGGGAACTGAAAAGCTTCTTGCATGGTGGAAGAACGTTTTTCTGCCAGTGGAGAATGTACATGTGCTGGATTTTCTGTAAAGGATTGACGGTTTTTAGAATTGAATAACAGCAAGAAAACGGTGACAGTTATTATAGTTAATTTTGCAGAAGTTTAATGTGTGAGGACAGGAATTGTTTTGGTAAGTTTCCTTGTATCTTGCGGAGCGATCTATTCTTAACGGCCGACCGCGGGACGTCCAACGATTCTACAAACTCATCCGAATATAATAAAACAGTCGTACGAGTAATTTTTACCTTAACATTCGTCGTACATTACGTTAACGTCTTATTATTTTCTAAAAGCTCTAAGTAAACCAATCTGTGTTACCTTTCGAACAATTTTCACTCTTTATTTATAAATTATCTTAGTAGTATAGGAAGACATGACCCCCTATTTCATGATTACAGCTTCAAAAATGTCTTATTGCAAACAAAGACTCCAGAAAATGAAAATCGTGTTCCGTATGCGGTGATGACGTTGTTTGCACCCGTTCCACCTGAAACTTTGTAATTTTTCAAAAGGATACAAGAGAAAATGTTACTGCGCATGCCTTTTGAAGACGGGAGCCATAATAAGTAGGAGGCACCTTTCGAGAGGTGAAAATTGAAAACAGGATTTATGGAGAAAGGTGGGGAGCGCGTGCAGCAGTGGTCAGAGTTGATGGGTCACTGATCGAAAAAGTGGGAACAAAAGCACCGAGACGGCCACCTCCGCCCCTCTTCCCTGCACAATAACGGGTCCACCAAGCAAATTTATGAGTTTTTTCGCACATTTCCTCTCATCAACTGGTTAAATTGAATCCTTTTCTCGGTCTGTGGATGGTTTCTAACCCGAAGCGAAATATAAATTTTAAAGAGGCAACCTTTTTCCAGCCGTCCAAACTTACCTTATTACGTAGAAAGGAGACTTCTCTCCCAATAATAAATTTCGCTTCACGTTTTACTGGAGGATGAACTGGGTCCATTTTATCTTTCCATTTTATCGATTAGCTGATCCTTTACGATTTTATCTTCAACTTTCTATTTAAGTAAACTGCGCATTTTCAAGTGAATAATGCAAATGCATATAACTTAAATAAGCCCATTAAAAGGGTAAAATGAGACCAAAGATGAGGGTTTCGACAATCGTCATGGTACTGACGTTGCATCTGGAAATACGTTACGAATATATTTTTTTAACACTTTCTACGCGTATCTCACTCTGCGATCCTAGTCAGTCGACATGATCTACGAAGTCGTGGTTGCAAAGTCGTTTCCACGTCACAATGACAAAATTTAGAATGGTATATGCAATATTGCAGAAAATTCACAAATAGATTTTTCCCTAGTGGTAACACCCAATCACTTCACCAGATTAAAAGTCATTTAGCTCTCGTTTTCATCAGTTTCAGATTCCGTTTCAGCTTTGCAGTGATGTAGGTATCCTTATATCGTCTGGAGTACTGTAGTAAATTCTTATTCTGTTACGTTCGTGCAGAATTTGCTACTTCACAGGGGGGTTACTTTTGATCATAAAGTGCTTTTCGTTACCCAGTGCACGCGCGCAATAGAAAACAAAAGCAACTTCTAAGCGATCAAATAGTTTATTCGCTCATTACAAAAAAAATGCCAGTACGCGGCAAACTTAAAATCCGGTTGCATTTATGTATTTTGCTTTTATTGTTTTAATTTTTTTAGTTCCTAACGTCGTTCTTCCTTGTTATATGCTGAAAAGCATATATTGGTTTGTGTCTGTCTGTCTGTCCGTCTGTATGTCCGACGATTACTTTAACATTTTCAGATTCTGTTTTCGCTATTTGATCGAGACCATTCCTGAGCTCACCTGATTAGTTTTTCATTGAAATTGTTTTAACAGTCACGTGACTATTGAGAGCCGCCCCCCCCCCCCTCATTAAATTTTTTTATTGGCAATATAAAAAAAGCATGTAATATGTCATTCGAACGGGAAAGACGAGCACAAAATGAATGTGACATTCTTTTCGACTTTCGAAAAGCTACGTCCGAGAAAATGACCCCGAAAGAGCACTTCAATGCTTATTACGAGCTTTAGCTAAAGTTATATACGGAGTGTTCCAAATTGATGTATACACTCTTTGAAACGTTATAACTAAGCAAAGAAATGAGATAGAAATATAAGGTTTGTTCTGTATGATCCAGACGGCGCTGGAAAAGCATAGCAACACGTTCATTGTTGTTCATTTGTTTATAAGCCAAAATGGCGGTGAGACTTTCATTCCATGAACATAAGTGGATACTGAAGTGTTATTGGAAAATGGAGAATGTTGTTGAAGTTCAACGACGTTGGAGGATTGAATTTGGTACACCACCCCCAACAAGGGTAGCAATAACAATGGCCTGGCTACTGTGTACACATAGTCTGCCTCAAATATTCAAGTTAATACTCTAATAGCTGTTGTGCATCTGCATCGTTGTACAAGACTAGCAATTTGTATTGTTTTGTGTTTTAATGTGAACGTGAAGCAATAAAACAGATGTAAGTATGGATGCAATCAAAGGAATTGCCATTGTTTATTTAAACCAACTGCAAGTAAAAGTGAAACAACCAAATTTAAAATTACATCTGCGTATTGGAATGCTTACAAGATTTTTCCCGATAATGCTTTGCAGCAATAATTTTTCTCTCCTAAAGTTTATGGTAACTTTGATTAAGGTAGAAGGGACGAATGGCTCCAGCAGTGGAAAGAACATAGGCGCAGTAGTTTAAAACATTTAGACGTGCGAGCAGTTCATTTCGTATTTCGCGCGTGTTTGGAAAGATTCGTGTGAACACTGCAATCGAATACGTAAATTTACTTGCAGTTTTCGCTATTGCTGTATATAAAATATTAACTGTAATATTAAACAACAAATTTCTATTTTCATCTTTTCAGCATATTTGAAAATCGTTTTACGAGTTATATCTTATTTAATCTGCCAAAGGAGACGCAGTTAAAATGCAAAACCTACTACCTGCAGAAGAATGAAAAAAGTACTGCACGTGTAAGTTTTTAAAAATAAAAAGAAGTATAGACAAATTAAAAAAATATTAAATTTTTCACATAGTAGGTCTGACATTTACAACGGGGAAACAAATAAGCACCACGTTAGTAGATATCGCTTCTTCTGAATAAACGAGATTTTTCACAATGGATAACAGCCAACAATGGCATCGTATATCATACGAGACTACAAAGAATTCCAGCTCATTGTTTAAGACAAAATTTTGCAGGCATGAGGCAAACGTTTTAGCTCTGCTAATTTTTTTTTTTTTTTTTGTCAAAAATTCCATCTTCAAAATTTTCAAAAAAAATATCAAAAATGAGTTCATCATCATTATAAAAAAAAAATATTCCATATCCTAATCATGAAAATTTTTTTAAGAAACTCCTGTTTTTCAACGTTTCACTAAAAAATTTATAATGCGATGGAAGAAAAAAATCTAGACGCCAGTATCAGTGAAGAGGAGTAAGCAAAATTTCGGTAAAAATATTATTTATGGAATGATTTTTCAATTGAAAAATGGAAGGAAAAATTCTGCGACCCGGATTCGAACCAGGAACCTCGACTATCATGGCCGATGCCTCTACAAATTGGGCTATCGCAGACACCCATTGTAATGGTTGAAAGCCCAATGGGAGACGGTAACCTGGCCCTTGAGACAGCTTGGCTGTCCGTGGTGTCTGCGTTAGCCGACTGCATCGGCCATGATAGTCGAGGTTCCTGGTTCGAATCCGGGTCGCAGGATTTTTCCTTCCATTTTTCAATTGAAAAATCATTACCTATGCTTGGAGACGCTTCACCAGTTAATAATTATTATTTAGTTATTTATGGAATTTAGATAAAAAAAACCTTTGAAATGTTTGAAGTATACAGTTTCATTATTATTAAATATATTTAAACCTCTTTCTTAAATAATATAGCCTACATATTTATATTACAAGGTAACCAAAGGAGTTCTTGCCGTATTTATAAACCAAAAACAAAACGGTATACATATCGTTAGTTCTCAAACTAATCCCTATCAACAGCCAGCAACTTTTGCCAACTTCAGCTGCTCAATGACCTTGCGGTAAAATTGGAAATCTTGGACGCAAAGTCTGCCTTATTTGTGAAACATTTCACACGAATCTGTTGGAGCAAGGTGTACGGTGGATGGCATAGTGTCTATCAGCCAAGTCCGGTTGCGAACAAACTCACCTTAAAGAAATAAAACAGACAACATCGAACGAGCTGTTTTGACACCACCATTTCTCTTCGACACCGCGCGAAAGCAAGGTCGACCGCTGGACATGCGTAACGTGCCTGTATTGCTCAAGCTAATTGTGTCCACACCCATCTCGACCACTTTTCCGTCATGTAACGCCATTGTTTGCATATCAGTGATCACTTATTGACATGCTACGTCACAAACGACAAGAACGTATTTGGTTATATTGTAATGTTCCATTCTTATTTTTATTTCCGTCTTCTTCAAATACCAAATCCCTATGCCACTATTATTTTCAACAGAGGTGAGCAAATAATTAGATTCGACACAAGATATTTTCGTATCTCACTGGCCGTAAACTTCATTGGGATCAGATTTGCTCTTTTCTGTATTAAGGTCGACGTGGACGCTCTGCCAGCCACTGCTACTGCCCCTTCGTGCCCAACGTCCTCCGCATATCGGACGGCCTCCTCTCACCTAACACCCCTGTCTCTTCGAATTTCTGCATCTTTTGTAAACCTCTCGCCGTCATGGGTCTTGTTCGTAAGCCCTTCACATGCTGATATTAGAGACTTTGCGGCAGCGAATTTTCCGTTATAAAATTTCGAATTATGACTATAAGTCATATCGGAAAACTCTAATTCTAAGGAAAAACTCTGAATTAGACTTATGGTTTTGGCATAAGTCAGCCAATCAAAAATTAGTTCTTATACTTGACGCATGCGCACTGCGCGATCGGAATTTTTCCCTTCCCCCTCGGAACATGATTGGAGACCGGTCATGCGCACTAGGCGCTAGAGCCTGCTGGCTGTAAGCCAAGCTGTAAGTTATAAAGTGAAACGGAGAGCCCGCCGCAAAGTAGTTTTCCGTTATAATTTTACGATATTTATAACATACCGGAAAACTCATAATTATAACGGAAAAATCGCTACCGAAAACTCGCTATTCTCGCAGTGCAAGCTCTTATCCGACATGGCATGGATTCTTGCAGCTGCCGGAGAGTTTGCAGAATTATCTTATTTCAAACAGGGACTGTTGTTGTTTATCTTCAGCTTTTGCCATTTTCATATGGGGTCACTGTGTTAAATATTTGATTTGGCAATGATTTTTTACGGCCGGATGCCCTTCCTGACGCCAACCTCACGAGAGGATATGTTAGAGAAAGAACAAACACAAGCATCCATGCCCTCGGCGGGGTTCGAACCCGCACCTCGCTGGATCCGAGAGCGACAAGACCTGCGCCTTAACCCTCTCGGCCACCGAGCCGGCTTTATTTCATACAGGGACTAACTTGCTGAATTTTGATTGGTCGCAGACGATGCCCCATCATATCCCAAATGTGTTGAAAAGGAGGGAGTTCTTGGCTGCCCAAAGCTGTGCATCACAAGCACGAAAAATAAATCCATGAAGAGCAGTGCAGTGTGTCGTTGAATGTTAACTTTTTGAAAAACAGGCTTCAGATGCTAAGAAACGAGCGGTACCATTGCGGTTGAAACCCCTTAAATGTAATCGAATTCTACGATGGATGTCCTTAGCATATCGTTGTGCTGTTTGTGGCCACGGAGGACTGCCAAGGCGGTCCAGCAATCAAACGAAATCAATCCCAAATCATAAGTCCGTATTGTGTGGCGCGGGACAGTAAGAATGGGGTCCTGTACTCTTTGGAGCGAGTCCAAATACGTCTGCAAAAGTTTAATCATTTGCATGTGAATTTTCGTGATGATCGGGTCAGGTTTCTGGGCAATTTTTTTTGTCAACGACAGTATTTTCTATTTTATTTGGATCATTTGTGTTATTAGCGTTCGGATTCTCGAAACTGAGGTTATGGGAATATTGGTAGATCTATCACCAAAGCGAATGCACCAATAAAAGATACATTTTTTTGGCGGACTCTGTATACAGGAGGAGAAAGATCACTGTCTACCTCAGATTTCGAAAGAATAATAATCGATATTGAAAATGACAAGGCATATTAATAAGAGGCACCTCACCAACAATATGCACGAATCAACAAAAAATATCTCATGATCAACAATGCAAAGTTTGATTCATTAAGACATGTAGTGAGGATGCCATCTTCTTCTATATATATAAAGAAGGATGTTTGTGGGTCTGTGGGTCTGTTTGTCTGTATGTTTTTTATACAAATCTACAGTTTTATTCCGATCTTGATAAAATTTCGCATACATGACCTTTAAAGCATGAGGAAGGTCACTGTCTACCTCAGATTTCGGAAAAATAATAAATATCGATAAAAAATCGATATTCATGGTTATGGCAAGGCATATTAATGAGAAATATCTCATGACCAACAATGCAAGGCAAAGTTGGTACAACAATAGGTATCAACAATGGTATCAGCACGCAATTCACAAACACACTGCATGAACCAACAATATATATCTCATGACTAACAATGAAAGGAAAAGTTTGTGCAAGTGTAATTATCCCGGGCGGGCAACGCCGGGTACCTCTTCTAGTTAAATTATAAAACAAAATGGAATTCGTAACAATACACAGAATCCCTTTGTTCGGACTTTTCTTAGAATTGATAGCTCTTAAAACTTAACATTTTCTTGAAAAATCTTTAAAATTGAGCACTAACTGGAGATAATGGAGAGTTAGACTACTGAGGAACAGTGGAAAAGCGGCAGAGGAAGCAGCTCGTTTGCTCGGCGCTGTATAGGTTTCGAGTGACCCAGTAGCCATCGAAGTTCCCAGATGCGTCAACAGAAGAAACGGCAACTACTAGACCACAACAAGTCATGAATGCCTAAGTTTCACTTCAAGACATCGAGAGCAGAGTGCGAATTGCAACAACAGATTACCAAGTAACGAATAACCCCGCTCGGATTGTTGGAATTGCAGACCACACTGACACAAACGATCATGTATATTTACCCGCCATCTAAGAAGAGAAAAAGCAAGCCCCATGGAAGAAATTGAGGCCACCTATGAAGAGGAGTCGTCACGAAACGACAGACAAGACTTCAGCGCAGTTTCCGAAATTGTGTGATTTTTGACGAAGTAACCAAAAACAGAGTTGATGTAGTTGCATTGGCGCTTGGGGATCTGGATGAAATAGAGCTACAGCCATAGCCAGGGATGAAGAAACGTCAGATCAAAGTATTGTTTCATTTTCATTCTATTTCCTCCCACTTTCGAAATCACATACATTATTCTATACATTTTTTCTCCGCCACTACGTAAACTCAGCTAGACACAACATTCCAACAGAGTTGAGCCGTGTAGAACTGCTAGAGGGCTACAGTTGGCCATGAATTTTCACTGTATTAATTGTAAGCTTTTTAATCTGTTTATTTTAACTGTATATTCACACATGGAAACTGCAAAATTTCATCATAATAGAGCCCGAGCAATGCCGGGGATATCAGCTCGTTTTATATAAAAATTGTTTGAGTCTAATAATTGCAAATTTCGGTATTGTTTGATACTATTAACGTAAAATTAAATTAATCGTTCTATTTGACAGAGTAAGAAACCCTATCGAGGAAGTTGGGTCCGAAAGAAACCGCTCCTGGCAGACTGAAGAAGCAGGTTAAGAATAAAAACTTTACGATATTTTTATCCAATTTCTTGTAATGGCTTTCTGTCTCTGCTTTCAGATCCAATGGAAAGATTACAAGCAATAATTGACAAACATTTCAAGCACCTCATCTTTGTTCCCAAATTTCGTGAAGTTGCCGATAAAATAGCGGTGAAAGCTTATTTTGAATGGCTGGAGACCAAGCAAATTAATCATCCCGGCCATACACTCATCGTCGGAAATCCAGGAGTAGGAAAGACGACAGGAGCAAAGGCTTTGGCTAGTAAGTGTACTTTTGGAATACGATTTTTAAGTGTAAGAGAAAGTTAAGGCAACTTTCAAAAACACTCTCATTGCACTTCATCTTATTCCCGAGTCTTGTTACCAGAGTCTTGTTCCAGTTACAGAAACAGCCAGTTCTGGAGCATATTACTGTGTTTTCTGGAAAAGGTTTATACAGGAATTGTAATTACAGATCCTCCTTGTCAAAACATGAATCTTTTTTAGACGTTACGTTGACAGATGACTACAATTGCGCTATCTGTCGGAATGCCGTGCAATTCAGAATGCAAAAAATTGACTTTTCCATCTTTATTTTTGGTTGAATAAATGTAGGGCATTACTTTCTGAGCAAACCTCGTATTACAGAGGTTGAGTCAAAAGTAGTGGTTGATAACCGTGCAAATTTTTAAATTTGCACCAGACAGGAAACACTCATTGCTAATCTCCAAAGTAGAGTCCATGCTCGATGGTCTTCACCCAACGATCAGCCAGATGGCGGATGCCCTACTCCTCCGGTTCTGGGCGAAAAAGCCACGCACGGCGTCTTCAACCTCACCGACATTGGCGAAGCGCCGTCCACGCAGGAAGTGCGCCATGGACCGGAAGAGATAGTAGTTGGAAGGTGCCAGGTCGGTGCTGTATGCTGGACGTGGCAGAACCCTCGTTTTTTTTTCAGCAGTTGACGACACCCCTTCACCCGTTGTTGTGCTTGCGCGAGCGTCAGCTCGTGGGGCACAACTCGGCAGCTCTATGGCGTGCAGATGTCAAACCAGACTCGACTGTGATGTCCCGATGTCCGCCGCTAGTCCACGGGTGGTGCTGCCTAGGTTGGCTTCCACTTGTTCCCGTAGGGGGGCTGCGACATCCACTTCTTTGGGTCTTCCGCTCCTTGGTGCATCTTCCAGGCCCACGTCTCCAGACGAAAAGCGGGAGAACCACCGTCGTGCTGTCCGTTCATTGGTCACACCCTGACTTTCCACCCTGCAAATTTCGGCGGCTGCTGCTCGCGCACTGGTTCCCTTTTTCCAATAGTGACGAAGGAGCACGTGTATCACCAATTTTTCTGCCATATTTTTACACTGGCTGACGCATGTGGCATGATGTCTACGGCATTCAAATTCGTACTGACGTTTCTTCCCACTCTTTCCTCTTAATAAACTGCGATATACTCTTGTGGTAAATGGTCTTCGCCCAGAATTCGTCAAATTTTTGACTCAACCTCTGTATTAACTGAATTGTCAAAAAATTTAAAAACTATTTTTATATTTTTCCAGATTTTATCCGGGAAGCTAAACTTTCCAAAGACCTTCTCGTTAGCGTCTATAGAATTGATTTAATAGATTCAACAATTACTAAGAGTGCAAAGAAGACAAAAAAATTACTGAAAGCAGCTAAAGGGGGCGTAATTATCTTCGAAGATTGCTACGCTCTTCTAAATTCAAACCTCAAGCGAGATTCAGGAATAGAGGTCCTAAATGTTATCTTGGAAACTATGCAGAGCAGCAACGCACCAATTATGATGTTCAATGGATACCAGGAGCCCATGAGTCGATTGCTCGAAACTTTTCCAAGAATGGAGCACCAGATAAAGTCAGGAAATATTAATTGGGGAGGAGTTTATTGAGATTTCAGTAGCTATTAAGAATAAAGTAACTGTACATTTTACTACCCACAGGTACAAAATTGAATTATCAGATTACACAACGGACCAATTGGAAGGCATCGTTAGGCACAAGATTAAGGAGAGCAACTATGGTCCAGTTGACAAGAATCTCAATATCAGTCAATACTTTAGGGTGTTGCCCGAAAGTTATTTGAAGCGTTTCAATGCTTCAGCTGCTGAACGGCTCCTTGAATATGCTGAATCGAATGCGCGGACGAGGTCAATCTTCACACAAAGAAAAGCCTTAAGATTAACTCATGATGATTTTCATTTTGCTTGTCATGAGATGAAGAAGGAACATGATATACTCTATGGAAAATTCCCAGCATTGCCTGAAGCTTATGTTTGAAAGAAAAAGTAAACGAACCGTAAGTTTGGCAGTTTAGCCAATGCCGCCTAAAAAGAAAGCCTGCTCACGGAAAACTCATATATTGTTACATCACCTACGGTAGGGACCACGATCTATTGATATTCATGGTCGTGAAGCTCCATTCTAAAATGAAGCTAAAGTTTCTAGCTCCCGGTAAGGCGGGAACTCTATTGAAATGTGGCGCTGCATGTACAATCTGCCTGCAAAGCCGCCCTGTCGGCAGATAGAAACTTTACTTTCATTTTCAGTTTCAGTGAAAAGCTCCATCGCAGATCCCGTTCGGCCTTAGTGCGATCTGTTCGCCACCTGGCGCGGGTACGCGACAGCTGGGCGATGGACAACTGGGCACCGGCTAACTGGGCGATGGTCAACTGGGCGACAGAACTTGGTGACTCTCTATCGACAAACTTAATGAATTTTAACATCTCTAACATTATAGCTCGTACAGAGTGGAATTTTTTTAATATTTAAATCAGATCAATATATTAATGAATACATGTCAAAATTTATTACATCTGCGGTTTTAAAATTAAAAATTTATATTTTATGTTCATGTTCAATATTATCTATACAGTATAAACTTGTATGAAGAAATATTAGAGATATTTTATTTCATTCCAGTATTTGTATTCTTATGTTCTATTTTCACTTATTTATTTTTTTCATTGTATTATACATCTGTAGTACTCTTCTTGTTCTTTTCGTTCATTTTATAGTTTTTAATTACACTTGCTGTATATTTAACAATTCTTACTTCATTATACACATTTGTATTTTTATCTGAATGCCAGTTTTCTGAATACTTAAGAAAAATAAATCT
>JAHWFO010004499.1:6993560-7016779 GCA_023313115.1 Rhysida immarginata
TACAAGCATTTGCCATATCAAATTATGTGTAGAGAGTTAACATGGGAAGAGAGGGAGCAGATTTTTTGTGCTAATATTTAATAAGGAAGCAATTACCCCTTTCTTATCAAGTGTGAAGTTTTATTTCTTTTCTGTAGTTTCAAATTTTCATAAATTTTACCAATGATACGTGTAAGTTAAATTTCAAAATGAATTTTTACTCTTTACAGGCTCGGTACCTCAACTTTATATTTAGAAGGCTATAGCTAAAATATTTCTATCTTCAGAGGTCTTGAAAGAAGATACTGCTGAATATAGATCACATGTAAAAATCGAGAGACATAGGATTGGAAAAGAAAGAAACATAGTCTAATTTAACGAGATGGCAATTTAAAAGTCAGACCATAGATTTCTCAATTATTTGATTTCTCCATCCCTAAAATGTTTTCACTTCCATTTGATCATGTAAAAGGAAGGAATCTTTGTTATTTCACATATATTAGAAGAATTGAAAAGTTGCATAGAAATTATCTAGTTTTTATTTTCTGTAACACGTTTGATTTTATCATCCTTAGGAAACGACCCTCCAGATAAAGCGCCCAACATTTTACACCCTGTATAAGCATTTTCAAAAATATTTTTTAAAAGATATTTCTTAACGTTGATATATCTACTCATCCGAAACAGTGAAACAGTCGTAAGAGAAATTTACACAAACTGATCATATTGCGGATGAGTAGGTTGACTTCAGTGTGGACGTTCGTTAAGAATGACATTACGCGCAGTCCGAAGGTCCGCAAAACATATCAAAACTAATTCCTGGTCTCACACATTAACATACGTGCAAAAATAACTTTAGAACGTTTGCCTACTATTTTAATTTAAAAACAGTAAGTTTTTTTTTAAGATATCCTGTATGTAGATATGTCAACGTTAAAAATAATCTTCATGTTGAATACGCTTATACAGGATGTTCCTAAGTCGCGCAACCCATTTCGGTTGATGTTTCCCAAAACAAAAAAGATAAAAAATATAAAGTTCTCGCTGTAAATAGATTTTTGTCTGCATAACATCGTGCATTATAGCAAATTCTAAAAATGACAACCATTTTCTGACAAACGCAGCTCTACTCGACGACTAGGATGGCCAGGTGTCCGGTTTTTGACCGTACAGTCCGGGGTTTGATTTTTCCCTCTGTCCGATTTTTTTTCCAAATGTTTGGGTTTTTTTGGGTCGAATCTCAAATTTGGCAGTTTTTTGCCGAAAAAAAATGCGATCGAAATTTTTTGCCGAACGTTAAGAAGTATGATTGGACAACGCTGGAACTGATTATCATGACGTCACATCCTAGTCAAATGGCACCACACGACACACAGTGATAACGATCGAATTTGTATTGGCTATTACTTCAATGAAAGCGGTCAGCTAAAGGCTGTTGGTTTTCAGTATTTTACTCTTCCAGAAGGACAATGTTTTAGACTTTTATAAAAACATTTTTGAAGACTCCTATTAATGGTGAACTACGTCCTGTCATTAATGAAAGTAAACTCAGTTTGTCCGATTTTATCCTCTATCTGTCCGGTTTTTCAATGGGATCACCTGGCCACCCTATCGACGGCAGGTAGGGCGTTTCTGAAGTCGCGCAACTTGCATTTCAGCTGATATTGCCCGATTTCTTTTTATGGTCTTATCTCAAAAAACATGTATACAAAAACAATCCAAAGACAGTGGATAACATCCGCAACATCACTCATCCATTTTCACCGATATGCTGCAATTCTGTATTTAGTCTGCAATCTAATCCAACAAAAGTATTTATAAAGGTAAGATACCTACTTTTGAAGAACAGATGGCGTATGCGTTGGAATGGAATATCTTACGCAAAATATACCTGATAATGAAGGGCTTCAAGAGGTACTGGATTATTTCAGCAACACAAACGTGCGAGGCACCAATCGCCGGATCCAGCCTCCACCACGCCCCGACGGCACAATTCCCCCGCTGCTTTTCAGTTCGATTCAATTTTTGTTTCCGCTGCAGCTATGAAATGTCCACCAAACCACCCTCGACCAATAATTTGTGCGATAGTTGGAATTTTTCTTTCAACAATTTGGTGGGGCACGCTCATCCAACCGTTTGGAAGGCAATTGAATGTATCTGCAAAGATCAGAGTATGGTAGCAACTTCTCTTCTCAAGGAAGCTCGCGGTAAACCTCCACAGAAACGAATTAAGCGTGCCACGAAGGAGCATCAGAAGAGACTTAAGACCCTGTGTTTAGACTATGCGCAAAATAAAGAAGACGTTGCCAAAATTTCTAAATGGCATAGGACATGCAATCAGACTAAATTGAATTGAAATTATTGTCCTAAGCTCTAATATTTAAGTATTATTATTATTATTTAAGTTTTAAAATTTTAATTAATTTAATTTTAATAAAAATTAAATTTCCTGCATGTGATCAATTCTGTGCAGTACTTAAATTATTTACAGTGAGAATTTCATATTTTTCGCCGCTTATTACACCGTTTAGGCTATTGGAAACCGACGACCAGTTCGAAAGCCTCTACTGTCAGCCTTGAACAAGAGCAGACGTCTCCAGTTCGCCAAGGAGCACAAGGATTGGACAGTAGATGACTGGAAAAGGGTCATGTGGTCCGATGAGTCACGATTTCAAATGCATCATGCAGATGGCAGGGTTAGAATATGGAGAAAACAACAAGAAAGCATGGACCCCACCTGCATCGCCACAACACTTCAAGCTGGTGGCGGCAGTATTATGGTTTGGGGGATGTTTTCTTGGCATTGTTTGGGTCCTTTGATTCCTCTGCACGGACGTGTGCATGCCTAAGATTATTTAAGTATTGTCGCAGATCAAGTACATTCCGTTATGTTAATGGTGTACTCTGACGGGGATGGATACTTCCAGCATGACAATGCTCCTTGTCATAAGGCTGGCATCATCCTCAGATGGTTCGAAAAACATGCCGGAGAGTTTACCTTGCTTCGTTGGCCTGCACAATCGCCAGATCTCAATCCCATTGAGAATTTGTGGGATGAGATCGAACGGGCCATCAGGCAGCGGGAACCAGCACCATCAAATCTGCAGGAATTAGAAGTTGCAGTTCTTCAGAGTTGGTCTCAAATTCCTTTTACAACCTACCAATATCTCATAGAATCCATGCCCCGAAGAATGCAAGCAGTATTAAGAGCGAAAGGTGGCCCAACACTGTATTAAGGGGGTGGTCATAATAATTTGGCCACTCAGTGTACATGTTCAGGTTTCTGTTTAACAAAAATTTCGATTCAATTATAATAAAAATTGTGGAATTGAAGTGTAAAAACTGCTTCCTTGCGGCGAGTATTCCATTTTTTTGGCAAGGAGGTGTAGTTCAAATATTTCCAATCATACGATACTGAAAATATTATTGCTCCTAATAATTATAAATATTTTTAATGGTGGGCAATGTATATATAGTCGACCATTAGAATTTTTTTGAGGAAGAAGATTGCGGTTGAGGGTGGAGGGTTCATCACTTGAGGCCACTTGAATTGCGATGAGAGATTTCCCCCAACCAGTACAGGACAATGATAAATCGGGAGTCGGCTGATAACCGATATGAATTATCGTCCATGACGGCCTTTTATTTATCAAGTTCAGCACATTTAGCTATTGTCACCCAACGAGCTTTTCGTGTCCGGTAATTAAAGAGCGCCAGGGCGAAGGCAGTGGGGGGAACAATGGCGCACAAAGGCGTATTACACGGGAAATTACGCGTCGCTCGAGCGCCTTTCTAAACCCGAGCCCTCATTCATTTTGCAAACAGCTCTCCTCGAAACGCTCCAAATTCATTACAAACAGATTTGCCGGCAAATGTATCGAATGAAGTCTAATGGTTACGGAGAGAAAGGTTAATCAATTTTACCTCCTTCACTGTGAAATATCGATTTCTACGGAGCTCGTTTGTTATTTAAAACTTTAAAGCTCGTTGCAAGTCGCTCGTATTCATGCGATTTATGCATGTTGAAAAGGAGGTCGAAAACTCTTCCACAGACTTGGGAGTCAATTTCGTTTTCAATTACCACAAAGAATACGCAACAAACCACTTCATTAATTTAGTCCATGCTCAAAACGTCTGATAATGGCGCGCACATTTTCCAGCCGGCTTCCTTTAAATACTTATAAAACTGCTAGAAATATTTAAAGGACAAATTAGGTTCTCTTGCTCAAAAGATAAACGACGACAAATTCATGAAATTCTCATCTGAATAAAAGCCACTTATATAAAAAGCAACAAAGAAAAGCAATTTATCAGTGATAAACATTTTTAAATTCACTAGTACATAACAAGGATATCTTCAAATTTACTATTAAAAATAAGTGAAGATTATTATTTCATTATTTTTTTTCCTAAGTGTAGTTTACCTTAAAGAAGGTTTTGTTTTTTTTTATTGTTTGTTTATTTTGGATACAAAATTTATTAATATTTATTATCACTGATGTTAAAATTTATTATTAAAATTTATTATCCTCGTTTATAGCTTACCGAAAATGGGTTCAAAAATTTTGAAATTGTTCTTATGAAAAACGTTTTGAAATTATAGTTCTGTACTGTAGGCACGAGGCACGCTCGGTCGTATGTCTCTTTCGGTCACTTCCAGATCCGTACAGTGGGATGCGTTAACTGGTGCCGTGATCCACGGGGAAGCAACGATCAGGAGAAATCCTTTTGAATCCCGGGGATCAAGGCCCCAGCTATATGGGGAACGGGACCCGAACCTTACCTCACGGCACCAGTTATGTGGGAAACGGGAACCACTACGATTTTGGCGAAAATCGGTTTTGGCAAACGGGAACCACTACCATTGTGTTAAAGATGGTAAAATTGTATAGTGGAATTCAGGAGGTTGAACCACTGCCAAACTCGCAATGAAGAACAAGAAAGAGCAAAAAATGCCAAAAAAACAAGGTTAAAACAAGACTTAAAGGACAACTCTACGCAAAAAATCGATAGCAATTTTTTTTACAGAATATTGTTCTTTGATATAAATATAACACATTCCCGTTGAAATTTTTAAATTTGGTCCATAATTTCAATATAAGAAACGGCTTTCAAATTGAAAACCGGCGCTTTTGAGTGACTTAGTTTGAGTCAAAGGAGGCCAACGAAAAAGACAGGCCCAGACGTGGAAAAGTCACCTGTCCATAGTAAGAAAGGCCCTGACGCGAAAAAGTCACCTGACCAACAATTCAGCCTTCATTGTTTTCAACAAATGAAAAAATACTGATTGTTAAATTCCAAGATGGAAACAATGAAAATTGCATTGTCTTTCGGTCTACATTGTTATTCGGATTACATTGTTATTCTGCGTTTGACTCCAACTATGTCACGGCCTCACAAATCCCGCTCATTATTTCCATTTTTTCACACATTTAGAGTTCGAATTAAATTTTTTTAGATATGCCACGATGTTATTAATAGGTTAGACTTTCGATTTAAATAAAGTTGCATATGACCGTAGAGTTGTCCTTTAAGCTTAAATAACGCATCAAATAAAAAGGCATTAAAAAGCAAAACAACACAGTTTAATGAACAAAACAGAATAACAAAAGTAAATAACAATCAACAACAAAGCAATCAATCATAATAAGCAAATAAGTAACAACGTAACATAAACATGGCTTTCAACCCACAAAGCAAAAAATAAATAAATGTTACCTACAATTACACTACCTAACACAGGGCGACAATCATCCTCAGAGTACTGCTGGCTGGGCGCTCTCATGAGCAGAGAAAGAAAAAGAAAACTGTCTGGGCCATAGATAACGCCTTTATTAGGCAGAGTGGAAGTTGGATTGGGTAACAGGGATATAAAGTAGGAAACGGAGAAGATAAGAAGATGGATAAGCGAGTAATAAAAACAGCAAAGCACGATCGTAACACACAAATCTTGCGTACTTGCCTACGATAATCTCAGCTTACCGACGGAGCTACGATGATTCTCTGGGACATCTAATGAGACGGAGAAAGTCAGCGAGGACCCGGCGTGAGGAAAAGAGACGGCTGAGACCAAGGAGACAGAGAGGAGATCGATCAAGTAAAGCCAACCGCCAATGCCGAACGAGTCAGGGAACCCATCCGTCTACGACAAGGCTCGAAGCCGTAGGGCCATCGGCAATCGGCGAACGTCCAATACCGCGGTCCGATCTCGCCCCATCGGTCGCCCAGCGACAATCTCTGCCCGACCAGCGAGCGAGGTCTTACGACCTGCTCCCTCGGCTGGTCAGTCACAAACTCATTGCCCGACCAGCGGGCGAGGTCTCACGACCTGCTCCCCTGGCCGGTCAGTCACCAACTGCCTCTCCAAAACTCGGAGAGAAAATCTGACTAAAACTTCATAAAGAAGCCGACACAAGTCAATCGACCAATCAATTGACAGCCAAACCCATCGAATCCCGGGACATCCGATCCAAGAAAAAGTCATTCTCTCACAAAAGACGAAAACTAAGAAAAGCGCGCTAATTAAGCTGACGCCTCTGTCTTAAAACCCACACATGGCAACGAAAGGCTATTCAGCAAAGGAAAGAACCACCCCCACCGAGGTCAAAGGTCTCTCGCTGAACAGCCAAGCCCTAAACAAGAAGAGAGGCTTAATTAAATATTCAGAGGGCAAAAATCCATGAATATTACGAAAAAGCTAAAATATGGAACCAAACATCAGCTCCACGAGAAAAAGGCTATCATGTGTAAATACACAGAGCGGAAAAAGGGAGGGAAGGACTGCACAATCACCACAGCGTTTTTGATACCCGATATGAAAACGACACATTCAGTAATGTATTGGACCACCCTTTGCTGCAATGACTGCTGAATTACTACGAAAAAAGGCTGTATTTTTTTAGACACGTCTGGCGAGATACGTTGCCACTCGGCCTTTAAACGATCCAGTAATTGATGATGACTATTGACTGGTGGCTTGTGCATCCATTTGCAGCGCTCCAGCAAATTCCAACTCGGTTCAATTGGCTTAAATCCGGATGGGCAGGTCATGGCAGCAGCTTGATACCAGAACGGAAAAACCACGCCTTTGTTGAAAGAGCAGCAAGACATGGAGAATTGTCTGGCTGGACGAACCAGACTTGTGCACTGCCAAAAAAGTCCGCCATTGCTCCAGGAAGGCGATTTTCTAAAATCTTTTGATATTTGAAGACATTAAGTCACATGATACACCAATTATAAATCCCACGCTTGCTGCAGAGCAAGTGAGACACACCACGACCCCACGTCCTTGATCGTATTCCTCTTTTGGTCGCGTCAAAATTTAGGTAAAGTTTCTAGGTCCCACGACCTTCTAGCAACATCAAGTGGAATTATTCCATGCTAGCAAAACAAACCACATGTTATTGATTCATAAGCCCCTCGGACACACCCTCTGCCGCTCATCAGTACGAAAGAGGATATGCAGGGTGTTTCTAAATTATCTCTTATACATGCTTATTATTTATACATGTTTATTACTCAAAAACTATTACAGATTTTAACGTGATTTTTTTTATTCACAAAGAAAAACTCAAAAAGTTTCTTAGCATGTCTTAATAAATTTTAATGCGCCCCCCCTCCCATTTATGGCGTGAAGGACGTCAAAGCGAAACTCGATTTCCTCCCATGTTCGGGCTAGCATTTCGGGGGTGATTTCAGCGATTGTTTCAATTATTCTATTCTTCGAGAGTTTCAATGTCATTAACGTTGGTCTTGTATACTCTGTCTTTCACATTTCCCCAGAAAAAAATCCAGAGGGTTCGCATCGGGTGAGCGAGTGGGGCCAAGGGATTAGCCCATCCCTTCCAATCCATTGTCCTGGAAAGTTCGTATCAAGGCACTGCCTAACTTGCAGGCTCCAATGAGGAGGTGCTCCATTTTGTTGGTAGACTATGTTAGGCTGCACTTCTTCCACCTGTGGAATCAGCTAGTTCTCCAACATATATAAGTAGGTTGCAGTGGTAATGGTGTCTTCAACGCCATAAATGGGGGGCACATTGAAATTTATTAAGGCATGCTAAGAAACTTTTTGAGTTTTTCTTTGTGAATAAAAAAAATCACGTTAAAATTTGTTATAGTTTTTGAGTAATAAACAAGTATAATACGGGAGATAATTTAGAAACACCCTGTATAACTCCTCCGACCACACGACTTTTTTCCAATTGTCTTTTGACCAATGAAGACGAATTTCTATTTGAACTCGGTGATTTCGATGTTACCAATTTAAACGCCCCAGGAAAACCATCCTCCGAGTACCATCATTTTGGTTTTGTGAAGAAACAGATGCGAATCCAACGCTATGAGACGATGGAGGAATGGTTTCTAGAATGGTAGGAAAAATGTATGCAATGCATTGGAGACCCATGTCGAAAGATGAAGAAAAATCTGTCTATTAAGATGATGCTCTTGGTTTTTCAATATTAATAAATTCTCATATTATAAACAAATTTTTGTTCATTAATTTTAGAATGACTTACATAGATCTGAACTCGATTGAAATAATTATTTTAACACTTGATTTCCAAATCCGATATTGCTTGGATTTTTTAATAAAGTTTCAGGCTGGATGAATATAAAACTTCCATTTAACATGCAGACATCTTTACATTATAAGAAAGAAACTGCAATTTTAAAATCTGCTTCCCTTAGACGACGACTAAAGATCTTACATATCACTCCTAACAAAGAATTATTTCAAAGCAAACTTTAAAGAAAGTCCTTCCATTACTTAAGCAAACAACCGGAACAAATATCCAGGTGGGTAACAAAAAATAAATTACGCCTTTTATCGAAGACTAATTGCGAACTAACAACCACCAAATCCCCGGCTTATTGATATATTGCGTTACAGGCATATATCTGCAGCGCTTCCATAAGTGATTATTAAGATTCAGGAGCCATCGTTGGGCTCCTCCACCTAATTCATTACGACACCTGGGATGAATGAGGCTCCGTTTTTCCTCCATTCTTCGCCTCGGGTCCCCCGTCGTTTCTGAAGCAATTGCGAACGGCATTCACGTCCTCAATAACCATACGGCCACCCTCGGCTCACACGAACCTTTAATCCGCAATCAAACTACTCATACTGTCAAATTGGACTCCAATACATATTTCTCTCAATTCTTGTCGGGTTTTATTCTTTTATATATCTTCAATAAGAATGGCGTGGATGAGGAAGTTGGAAATTGCGTGTTTTAGCGCAGTGCAGTCGATTTGGAATTGATAAAAAAACAATTTACGAGCTTGCCGACATGAAAAATTGTAAATTGGAATCGTAAACTTGTAATAAAAAAAATGCAGTGACCCAGTGAATACTTTGATTTTAAAATAGTGATTATCTTTATAAATTTTATAATTTAGTTTTTTATATGGATACCTAATACTTTCATCGCAAATAGATTCTTCACTATACGTTAACGTCAATTTCAGTACACGTATAAAACAGTTTTCCGATTATTAAACACTTAGATCCATTTTCGCCACGAAAGTAAGGAATAAAACTGTTTAGACCACCCTAGTCAAATTGAAGAAGACACTGGGAATTCAGCCTCGCTTGTAGATATTTTTGATGTTCTCTGCAGTCCGCTGTTGTACGCGTCGGTTATTTCACGAAATGTTATCCGCCAATTGGCACGTATAATTTTCTCCAAAGCATATCGTTAACGAGAATTTGTCCACCATCGAACTGTCTTTGGACGTTGTACCACTCCAAAGACCTTACATTTATTAATAGTGGAAAAACGGAGCACTTATTGGTTTTACAATGTCCGTCTGTCCATCTCCTTCATATTTTCCTCATTTTTTGACGTAGACGGTTGAAATTTGGAATGTACGTTACCATGGACATGCCCTACTTCACTATTTAGTTTGATTTTGATTAGCCCACGGAAGTGGGATTTAAAAACACGAACTCGGAGCTTCCGCTACTTTCCTATACCCTCCTCAGGGGGGGGGGGTAATTTCTTGTTATTACCGTATTACTAGTCCAATCCGTTTAAAAATTAAATTACTTGTATATTTGCATTTATCCACCACTCGCCCGCTAAGAAATTTGCATTCCAATACAAAAGTGTATTTTTATTTTCAACTTATATTTAAAAACTATATTTTATTTAACAAAATTAATCTTCTTGGCTGCATTTCTGAAAGTTACTAAATTTTGGGACTCGAAACATCGTGGAAATTCTAACTAAAAAATCCTTTTTTCAATGGCTATCCTTTACCTTTGTTAATTACAGGGTGACAATTATTGAGCTATATGAAAAAAAAAATTGATAACTTTTGAACGATTGGCGAGATTCAGTTTAAAACTTGGCGGTTGAATGAAGGGCAAGTTGGGATTTTATTGAGCATGCGCACTTATATTGTTGTTGTTGTTGTTTATTTTTCGTTGAAAATTTTAGAAAATGATCTTATCCGTATTATCCAAAGTGACCCAGATTTCGAAAAGATGTAATTCACGCAGGACGGAGCACGACCCCATCGGACCAATAGAGTGTTTGAATGGGAATCGCTTGGCCGCCAAATTCTCCTGATCTCAACTCTTTTGACTCACTTCTGTATCTGAAACCCTATCACAAAATATTAGAGCAGGTAGTATGGATGATTCTAAGCAAAAAAGTTTATATGAACATGGGTTCGAATTTGAACAATAACAGAGATATGAACAGAAATAACAATGCGTCACTAAGATCAACAAGTTAATAACTCACTTTCTATAACATCTAGGTTGATGAAATTTGAGAGAATGATAGGGACATAAAACACTATATACCGTTAAATTTGATCGAATTTCAACGAGTAGTTTTCGAGTTACGTAGTTAACATCATAACACGTGGTAGTTAGTATTCAGATGTGGGCGCGTGTTACGATGTTGACTGCGTAACGCAGTTAATACTCAGATGTGGGCACGATAACGACGTTTGAATTCGATCAATTTTTAACGATATACACAATTGTATGTACCCGATTATTCCCCCAAACTTAATTATCTAGGTGTTAGAGAACCTGATTTATTAACTTGTTGAACTTAGTGGCGACATTTCTACTTCTGTTCATATCTCGGATATCGTTCAAATTCGGACCCATGTTCATATGAACATTTTTGCTTAGAATCAACCATAGTACCTCCTGTAAAAGTTTGTGACAGGGTTTCGGATACACCCTGTATTAAAGACAAATAACCCCGGAACCATCGCTGAGCTCAAAGCAGCAGGAGGTCATCGAAAGCCATTCAGGAGGTCATCGAAAGCATCGACACTTCAGCGAGTTTTGCAGAATTTTGCTCTTCGTCTGCGTCACATCATAACCATTGATGGCAAACATATCGAACATCTCAAACTAAATCCCCAATATCTGTAGTTATTTTTTACATTTAAATAAAATTTTTGAACTCAATAGTTTTTGAAAATTTGATTTTTACTTCATACAGCTCAATAATTGTCACGCTGTATATACGATGGCATAATTGACGACGACGCAAATTGCATGGTAATGCATTATCAATCAATTTAGAAATCCAGTACTTCCTTATGTGAACCATCATTGATTTTTGCTTCTATTAAACGCTATTTTTATGATTTGAATCGTAAATATATGAGACAATAGGTGGAATATACAAAAGTATTGGCGTTCCAAACTTTTAAAGAAAATCGATGGGGTAAAAGTCAACTTGTATTTACTGAACTTAGATACTCAATCGGATAATAGACGGTGAAATTTTACTATCTGCACTCGATATAATTTCCCGTTTGTTTTATCTCTGCGAAACTAATTGAGAAATTTGGCGAACATCGTCAGTTTTAGGGTCTAAATACCCTTTTTAGACAGCTGCGATAAAATCTCATTTAAGAAATTATTTTATTAAGGTTAAGTACAGCAAAAATAAGATGGTTATTTTTAAATACTATTAATATTGTTCTCTGTATTGCTACCAATGTAAAATAAATATTTGGCTAATTTTTGTTGAGCCAGATCATTGTTGAGCTAATTCATATTCTGTAGAATACCCATCTGTAGAAGACACGACAGTTGAGCGCATTATAAAGGTACAGGGGTTGGACAAAAATATGGAAACACCTAACAAAAACATATTATCACCTTTAATATGGAGTTGGATAATCCTTGGCTTGTAGAACAGCTTGGAGCCTCCTTGGAATAGACAAATAGAGATCCTGTATGATTTGTAAGGGAATCTTGTACCATTCTTCATGCAAAACAATGACAAGTTCCTTCAATGATGATGGAGGTGGATAGCGTGCTCGCAAATTTCTTTCCAAAACAGACCACAAAGGCTCAATAATATTAATATTTGGTGATTGTGGGGGCCATGGCAGATGTGACACTTCACCCTCATGCTGAGAAAGTCAGTCCTGGACAATGCGAGCTGCGTGAACCGGCGCCTTATCATCTCGGTAAAAGACATCACCTTTGGGGAACAAAGTTTGCACCATCGGATGAACCTGGTCACACAAAACGTTGAGATAGTCCTTGGCAGTGATGTGGCCTTGCAGGGTAACGATAGGGCCGACAGAATACCACGATATTGCTGCCCAAACCATGACTGAACCTCCACTATGTTTTACTGTTGGCTGCAAACAATCTTGATCATAAGCTTGTTTTGGTGTTCTCCAGACGTAAACTCGGCCAGCAGTTGGAAATAGTGTGAACGAAGACTCATCCGACCATATGACCTTTTTCTATTGCTCCAAAGACCAGGTTTTATGAACATGGCGCCACTCTCTTCGGATTTTAACATTGCGATCAGTGGCTTTGGGTTTGCAGCACGTCCAGAAATACCCTGTTTGTGGAGTTCCCTTCGAACTGTTTTGGTGCTGACAGGGTTTCTGAGGGTGGCATTCAGTTCTGCAGTAATTTTTGCAGCTGTAGTTCTTCTTATTACGTACCACAATCCTACGCAGCGTTCGTTTGTCTCGATCATCCAACACATTTTTCCATCCACGCTGATGTTTATCAGACTTGGTTTTCCCACTCCTCACGTATGCAGTTGTAATCTTGGATGCTTTGCCTCTTGAAACACCAAACATTTCAGACACCTTGGTTACAGAAGCACCCATCATAGTGGCTCCAAAAATTTGCCTACGTTCGAAATAATTCTGTTAGTTCAGCCAAATTGCACTAAAAACTCAACAGAATACAGCATAGAAACAAATGAAGCTTTTTATCTACTTGCTGAAGGTTTATTCCCAATACTAAATAGGGGTGATAGCACTACATCACTCAAATTTGCATAAAATTTGCATTTTACTTCAGACATGCATTTTCTGAGGTGTTTCCATATTTTTGTCCAACCCCTGGTACGTAATCGGACATCTTCTATAGCCTGTCCAATGAAAGTTTTTTGTTCAAATTCAAATTTAATATTATTATTAAAATATTATTCCGTGAAATAAAATGCAAGGTGCGAATTATTTAAAAAATGAACTTCTGATCTCAAAATTAGTACAAGCAAGGTGTGTCAAAATCGAGAAAAAAAAATCTCAATCAGAAAAACTATTCAGTTCCCATTCATTGCAGATCCCATAATAAACTTTAAAGAGAACACTTGTGTTTCGGGAACTTAACTCTAAATCTATTTTGCCTTTTTATTTTAATCGGCCAATTTTATTTCCTTATGGGGAAAATAGCTTATTTTACGGTGATCATCTTCATAGTGAGTGCGTGATTTTCTGGTTTACATCGAAATTAGATTTGCATGCGGAAAACAAATTCGAAAGTAAAATTTTAAAAAAAAATCCTCTTGAGATGAATATCAAGAATAGGTCAAAAAACAAAGCTGATAGTGATTACACTATCATCTCAAAGAATATTAACCTTCTTTTCACCTCCCTTCAACAACAGTCAATTACACGAACCACCAGCAATAAAAAAAGGATTAAATAAAAAAATTCGTTTTAATGTATATAAGTGGCTTCTTGTTTGCCACACATATAGCCCTTCACTTTTTCCTTTTCGAATATTAAGGAGTCAAATCAATTTACAAAATTATTTATTATTCCACGAAGGAAGGGAGCGAGAAGCAATTGATTTGAAATGTGTTAAAATTGCCGTCAAATAATAGGTTTAGAGTTAAGTTCCCGAAACCAGTTCCGTCGATTTTATTTTCGTCAAAATGGACGAAGAAGAAGGAAACTCCATATTCAGTTGAATAATATTTTCTTTTAAGGAGATAATTTTTATTCTCGTGGCAATGCGTCGTGATGAAACCAAAGTTGAAACTCTCGATCACGACTGTAATTCGAAAGTGTAATTTTAAACCCAGAAGCACGATTCCTATCTGCTCACTTGAAATGAAAACCAATTTATTGGGAATCTCCAACCCGAGTTAAATTTCACCCCTACGCTAATTTGTTTGTGGTTATTTTATTATTGTTATTATTTTTTTTAAATTTGAATTTTCAAAGGAACGTGTAATCGGTTCAACAATTTCTATGCACAAATTATACATCTTTGCCGGATGTAATAAAAAGATTCTAAGCTGTAAAGTTACTAGCCAATTTAGAAAGCACCAACTTCACTGTTGATGCTTACTTCTTCTGCAGTGAGTTTATTCTCCTTACATAGCATCTGAGAGCCATTTTAAAAACGAAGGTTAATAAATATGTAAATTTCAGGAAAATTAAAAATATTTCACTGAAGCTTTCAGTTGAGATAAATAATTCAGGACGATCAATATTCATACTCCCTTTACTCTTGAAGAAATATGCGTAGCACCAAACATTTTTGCCGTTTGTGCTGAATAAGGAACTCGATAAACCAGATGCGGGAACAGACACTGGACTATAATAGCTGAAAAACATAGATCATGCGAAACGAAATTACATGGCTGGTTTCTTCAACACATTTCTCACAAGAAAAGCTATTTGGATTTAGCATTTTTCATTGATAAGGTTTCACTTCAATGAGTTTGTGACTAATCAAAATATCTGAACATGGATTACAGAAAATCCAAACAGGCTGGATGAAAAACCGCTTAATGTATATTACCATCATACAAATCTAGTAGTAGCAGTATAACAATGAGGAATAGTTCGAGGGCTATCCAGAAAGTAAGTTCCATTTTTAAAAATTTGACTTTTAGCCACGTTAGGAGATTGTTGGCAGTTGGCGCGCTACTTTGGGCCAACATGTCTCTCACGAGCATTGTTGCCAGTTGGTGCGCAAGCGGTGGCCCTGCTTTGGGTCAACGTGTCTCTCGCCAACTCAAAAAAAAAATTCTGCTAAAACAGCGAAAAATCCGCAATATTTGTCAATATTGTTTAAAATGTTGGCCTAATATTGACAAACACGTAGAAGAAAATATTGGCAAAGTGTTGGCTAAATGTAGAAAAAGTGCTGGGTAACTGCAGTACAGATGATGTCAGGTTTCTATATTTAAAAAAGCTCGATACATTGACACAATCCATTGATGATTCTTGATTAATGAACTAAAAGAAAAATTAATTCAAACTTGCCATATGTATCAAGTTTGTTTTTTTTTTAACATCGAAACCTGACATCGATGTCCGACCACATATGTCATGCACTTCATATTCCCCATCGGCACTCATATTCCGTGATGTGGCGGTTGCACATTGTTGCAGCCAATGTCGACTTAGGCGGAGACCGCCAACGTTGGCTCCAATTATAGCCCCAACGCCTTGCCAACGTATGCCCAATATATGTGCTCCATCAAATACCAGAAAGCATCTTTGCTATCTTTTTTTTTCTTCGTTGAAACTTTTTGGATAACCTTCGTTATTACTTTTTACCTCTGAAATCTTATATTTTTTTGAATCTCTTTTTCCTAACTGGATCAAGATGATTTCCTACTGATGTCACCTTGTTCAAATTATTCGAAATTCCATTATTAAAAATAGCTATTTTTTATCTTGGAATATCAGTTTCCTAGAAGCAAATTATAATCAAACAAATTAGGCATTAGTGTTCAACTGTGGAAACGGTGGAAGGAGGACATTTTTAACACATGTGAATTCATTTCCTAAGCATAAGGTCGGCCTGAAAAGTCACCTGACCATTTTAGCTTCTATGGATTCTTCATGTGAAAATCACTCTTCAAGGATAATTTTAACTAATCGGCAGAAAATATCGACAGCCCTAATGGTGGAACATTGATAAATGATACTAAGGGTGTTGCTAAATCAAAGATACTATTAGAAATGCACGATATAATAATAATAACTTAATTATAATTGTGGCTGATAAATTCTGGAGCTATACACTCTCCTGCCACATTATTAGTAGGGTTCGGAATTTAGGTGGATCCACCTAACAAAGAAAATTAGCCAAATTCATTCAAAATACGTACAGAAACATGAAATACCCGTAAAAGATGTGCTTAATCGAATTTTGATCCCATCTTTTTCCACCTAAACAAGTAGCCTCCACCTATTTAAGTGAATTTTCACTTTTCCCACCTAATCCTAAAATATTCTGTTTTATTTTTGTATTCCTCATGCATATATAAATACCTTGCACTAAGAAAAATAAATTTTTAACAATGTTTGACGTTACACCCTCAGTTTGTCTTGTGTTTGCACATTGTATTTCTTGTTTGAATATCGCCTATAGGTGGCAACACTTTCAGTACGGTTACGGGAATTAGACTATTTTCGACTTCCACTAACGCTCACGCAGTCTTTTTATTGTAAAGGAGGGAAAAATAATGTCTAATAAATTGCGTGCTCTTGTAAAAGAATTTGCGAAAGATGGAATCGTTACAGATGGACTTATACTGAAGTGTGGCTGGTGTAACGTAATTATTTCAGTTGATGAAAATCACCAGAAAAGCCGTTTTTTTCAGCATATCAAACGTCTGAAGCACAGGACATTTGATATTGAATTTGACCAGTGGATTCGACCTATCACAATCGTCAGTCATTCGTTGGTACATCTTCGCTTCAAAGCAGAAGGAATTCAACATCGACCTGGCATCTACTTTTCTCCTGTGTGGAATACCATTTTGTAAAGTGAACAATTCTGCTATGAAACAGTTTCTTGAAAAGTATAGCAATTTAAAAGTGCCAGATGAAAGTACAATCCAGCGGATAAGATCCATCGTAGAAAATAATCCAGTCTGCTTTATTGTAGATGAAACCACTGATGCTTAGAAACGTTTTGGAGTGAACATTTTGGTGTTGCCGTTAACAAGTGAGTCAATCAAACCCATGCTATTTAAATTCCACGACATGGAGACAATAAATGCAGCTACATGTGCCAAGCATTCAACAACGCCTGTGCATTTTTGTGGCCAAACGGTATTGAATATGATAAAGTCTGGGTGGTGCTAACCGATCAACTTGTACACGAACTTGTAGCACGTAATCTGTATTGTGTGTGAAAGCATTCGTTCCGAATATTCACAAGCGAATAATATTGTGGCAGAAATTAAAAAAGTTCTTCTGAAGTCTCGTCGTCGTTGGCAACAATATAAAGAAGTAGCAGAATTACCATTTCCACCTGAGCCAATAAATGTAGGTTGGTAGCATTTATAATATTTTTATGGATTAGCCGTGTCTTTTATATTTAATTTTATACATAAGTTAGAATTTATTAATCGAAATTTAAATAGCATCCTTTCTAATAACGCAATAAAATGAATGTAGGTGGGTGCAAATTGTACAGACGTATCACGTTATATAAAGCGAACTTAATAATTATGCTATCCGTGGCAATATTATCATTTAATTATACTTCGCCGAGCAATTCTTTTGATTTTTTAAAACTAGCTGGATTAAGAAATTATCCGTCACTAAATGGGCTATTAAAGAACCAACTTCTCTTATAACTCTTGTATGCCTATAAATGGATTCATTGTTATTCGATGTTTTGTAATTCAGTGGCAGCATCCGCCAAGAACAACAACAGTTGTCATTTCATTTTGTGTGTTGGGTTGTCCATTGCAAGCATTGAAATGCACGATCCGAGTAGATGGCGTTATTATTCAGGTGCCTTCGACACCTCGGAGGCATTGTGGCTTTCATTTTCCTTCCACCTGTGACGGGCCATATAAAAAGGGGTTCCATATGTGACCGATCATTTAGGGCTGTCGCGCTCTTTTTCTCTCGAGCGTGAAGAATGGATTTAAAACACGGGCGGTGGGAGGGACATTACAATATGTAATGCCGTCAGGTCGGATCCAATTAACTCCCACCCTCCTCCTTGTGCGATTGCCAATGGGGGGAAAAAACAATCGGGGATTCCACTCAGATGAACCAAAGGAACTTCCTGCGGCGCCCTCCACCGATAACTCCGCCACTGGAACCGGGAAGGAGATCGTGAGTTACGAGCGTTGGATCCGCCACTCTTAATTCCTTTTCTTTAATGAGATCGTCTCAAGGAACAATTACGACAGTAATTTAAAGTGGTTGCAACCGGGGTTGCAGGCACCAGTTCATAAATCAGGCTACCTTTATGATTAATCAAGACCCGTTTCTATAAACCCACCTGACCAGAAATCCACAAATTATGGCGGCTCGCACCTACAGATAAAAGGGAATTGTGCAAACGCACCTTGCCGCTCATCGTTCTGTTGACAACGGTGAAGGCTACTCGTGTTTTGGCCAGCTTTATAACATTTCATTCCCGAAACTGAAAGGGAGGAGGGGAGAGATTCTATACACATTAGCGTAGCTGACAATTCGAATTGCAACCATCACGCAAAGTTTAGATCAATCCCCAAACGGGAGAAACGTAAACACGCACACTTGTTGGCGACACGAAACAAGGATCGCTTCGCAGTTTTCGCATGTGCCCAAGACAGGTGCTAGTAGTTTCAATTCAACCAAAAGTTTGCCAAAGGGATTTAACCCTTCTCCATCGCTTTAAGATATTGTAGACTCTTCAGACAGTGTGGACGCAGTTCTTCGTCAGAAATTAATGGTCACATCGTTCTTCTCAGAAACTTATTTCTTCATAACGTTTGAAAATTATTAACAATATACAATAAAGTTTGTTTAGCGATTACTTCCCAGGTTTGTGAAAGCATGCACTTTAATATAGGGATGTAGGGCCAAAATGCCTCTCTCCACTTCTAAAAGCTTTAACTCTCCGTGCACAGTGGCCAGTTCCTATCAATTACATAACTTCCATACACAGTACACCAATGTTTAAGAACTGGGAATTCAATCTCTGTTTCTCCACAAAGAGGGATTGAATTACATCCCATTATTATAACGCATAAACGCTATTTTAACAGATTATTACAGCTGCGGCATCTGTCAGTTTGGTTGGTGCGTTAGGTTTCTAGGCGTCACTCGGCGCCCTTTCACTTGACAAATATCTTACGCATTCCTGAGAAAATTTCATATGACTAAAATCTTTACGCATTCCTCGGGCAAGCCGAAAACCCACGTTTGTATGATGTCCACAGCGGGAAGCGAACCCACGACCTGGTGGATTCGAGAACTGGAAAGCTTACATCACGACACTCTCAACCACCAGGCCGGCACAATCTGTCAAAGTCATTATGAATACCGTATTTCTACAATTAGATATTAAGAGCGCGTCTAGAAAGTTACCGCGTAATAATCACTCGTAACCAAGGTACATGATATTTTTCTTGAACTGATTATACCTGGCATCGCAGTGATTGTGTTATGACGAAAACGCAAAGGAGTTGTCAGCAGTACGAGGCATGATTCAGGAATTGAAAAACTTGAAAAAGATCACATGACTTGGTTGCGAGTGGTCACCACGCACTGATTTTCTAGACTTTTTTCTCTGCCATATTTATTGGAAAAAAAATATTTTAAGTGCACCATTCCTTAACCTTGCCGCGCTATCTTACGTGGTTGCATGCAAGCTCTGACACTTAAGTGGCACATAGCTCTAATTTGCAAGGAGAGTATGTGGAAAAATAGATTTGGGTAGCCAAGAAATTGGGAACAATATGGTGTCTTCAAAACTGCAAGAAAACAAACCTTATTGAGCTACTTATTGAACGCCCTTCGGATATTATGGCATGCACAGGTCTTCATCACAACATTCTACATTATCCTCCTACTCTATTGTACTCTTCATTGTTGTGAAATCCTGCCCACCTGCTCTATGGCGAATGTTTTTTCTTTAACATTAAAAACGTGTTTCATTCAGATTAAAAAAAAACAACAAGATACTTAAGATGCACAAGGATGAACCAAAACTTACTTCTTAGGTGTGAAACAAACGAACAAGGAACGAATGAAGAAATCTCAAAAACAGGTGAGTATCAATTTGGAGGGGGGGGGAGGAGAAGGAAGGAAGGAGAGAGAGAAAAAAGTACTCGGCCAACGGAGCCTCTCGACCGGTGTGGTCGCCAAAAGTATGTGGCTATTAAAGCGGTAATGATATCATTAGAGGGATTAGTCATGACCAATTAGCTTCATCAATTTCTCCCTTCGATACAAAGAGAATGGGCTGCGTTGATCACTCATAAACCACGGTTCAGTCAAAGACAACCCTATGATCATCGCCGAGTGTCCTCTTCATTAGCTGCATATTAATTGGGTTGCAGGTGAAAGCGAGCGAAATGTCTCCGAGGCTTCTGTTTCTGGTCGGCGATAAAAACCGACCGAATGGAAGGGGATTCGGCTAACATAAAAAGATCACCTTAATACCTACCTTCGATGACTTACAACCCATTCCCAGCCTAAATGAACGCCTATTAAGGAGGAATGTGTCTGGCACTCCATGGCTAATTGTTACAAAATTGCTCGACATAAATAATGTTTGAGCAAATATTTGATTATTATTGATGGCAAAAACTTGAATAACAGACCTAAGAAGACTACAACTTTTTCTTCTTCTTGTTATTATTATCATCATATTAAATATCACTAATCTCTATCCCCGTTGCATAAATGCCTGTAATTTGGTTTCCTTTTCTGTTCGTAGTCGACAGTGGTCAGTAATCTCATAAAATTGTAATTAAAGCTATTCTTATATGAAAGGACATGACATGTATTCTTTGTTATCTATTGATAAGAACAAATAAACAGACTTCCAGTCACCATAGTTACATCTCTTAGAATTTACTTTAACTGGTCTGAAGCCATTTTAATCCATTGCACAAGCAAAAGAGCCAATATATTTCATTCCTTGTTCCACTAAATAAGAAATGAGGTCGTGAACTGTCATAGCTTACCTGTAATCGACGAAAACTGCCAGTTGTTTCCTACGCAACTCATTCCCATTCTCTACTTACACATTAAACGCATTTTAGCGAACGGCAAAAGAACTACAGCTACTGAGGCATCTCATCCAGTGGGGCATCTCTACCGCATTTACCCTATGTTTATATCGCAAATTATTGATAAGTGAACGTACTGGGGCGTAATATAGAAAGATCAAACTCGGACCAAATCCAAAGAGAGTCAGATCCAAAATAGGGACGCCTGTGAAGCTCAAAAGGAGGTAAAAATTTATTGTATGAAAATAAAAAGAGACACTTTCCAAATGAATGGCTGCACGTTCACCAGATCTTAATCCATGCGATTTCAGGCTGTGAGGAATCCTGGAGGAGCGTGCTTATTATGGAGGCGTATGGACCTTGTCTGAATTGAAAGCCAAGATCGTTCGTCATGTTGCAGCCATTTCTCGAGACTGTTATCGACGCAGAAAGTGAGCATATTGAACAGTCCCTCTAAAAGCATTCCAGAAGTGCTTTACTACCGTCTGTATATGATCTTGCAGCGCCACTTTTACCCCTGGTGGCAACTGTATGCACTAATAAATTTTCTGTTGGAATTCTCTTCCCTATGCTCTGCATAGCCTGTACACAAAGTTTCAATCACTATCCGTGCAATAACGGGGTCTGCAGGCCACGTAGAAGTGGGGAACTTTAATTATAACCACCCGGTACGTATATTAAGGAGAAGGAGAGGGGATTGGCAAGAAAACGAGAACAAAAAGGCTTGGAAATACAAAGGAAGAATAGAACTGGAAAAAAGCGACAAATGTAATAAAAGATAATAAAAATATTAATGAGTACTGAACATAAAAAAGAAGATAAGGTGGTGGGTAGGAAAACTGTAGAAATGGAAAAAGAAAGGCACCGAAAAGGAAAATTACAGAAAGGAAAGGGTAAAGGAAGAACTGTAGAAAGGATAGTGACAAAGTTTAATCTCTATCCGAAACATCAACCGTTTTCAGGTTATTACCATTGTGTCCAATTTTGGTTTGTTCCAGGGTTTTGTACAAAATGAGAGAAGAATTACAATGTTTTGTACAGTTTTGCATAAGTATGGGTTATAGTCGATGTTCTCAGGCTTTCATAAGTAAAACCTATCGATGGAAGGTGGTGATAATAATGTCGAACTAACTGTTAAAATTTCAAGCACTTTAAACTCCACTTGTCCACAAAACAACTTTTTATATGTCATATAAGTTCGCATTTCGCTACTGAATGGATTCATACTGAAGATGGCTACATGGTAGCCGAAATGTATACATATAAGGCATATAAAAAGTTAACAAATATTATATAGAGAAAATATAATTTACTGACCTGAGTTGTCTGTGGATACTTGTATGCATAGAGAAGGTGGATACCACTTTTCCACAAAATGAGTTTATTGAACATCAAAAATGTACATTTCGGCTACTGAGTAGCCATCTTCAGTATGAATCGAGTAAACATAGATGTGTAACAGGTATATATAAGAAGCATAATTTCAAGAGGAGGCTGGAACTCTACACGACTCTCAATGACCCGAATAAGAAGAAAGATGGAATTTTTTTTGCCTACCCTTTAATAGAAACCTAACCAGAGGCATGGAGAGGATATGCAGTAAGTACAACTTACATGTTGCATACAGAAGTGATCACACACTCAAGAAGCTCAAAAGACCCTATAATGAGAACTGAACGATCAGGAATTTACGAGATCCAATGCGGGACCTGTGACAAAAAATATATATTGGACAGACCCGTAGAAAGATTGAAACAAGAACTAAGGAGCATTTCGACTATGTTAAGAACTGCAGACCTGAGAAGTCAGCTTTGAAAACCGGAAATGAACTAAAGAAAGAAAACATTAGGATTTTACATGTTGTGGACAATAACAAGAGGCTGAATTTCCTTGAATCCTTGGAAATCTTATTGAACCAAGATGGTGAACCAAGATTGACCTTTGGATCTGACAGCGTGGAAGACCTTACTTCAATTTGTTAAATAATTATGTTGACTAGGAGTTCTCTCCTAG